>JAVXUM010000001.1:24068060-24079928 GCA_035590655.1 Pouteria glomerata
AAAAAAAAAAAAAAAAAAAAAAATAATAATAATAAATAAATAAACAAGAGAAGCAATTTTGAATCTGCTCTTCCCTCTTCTCTTGACAAATCCTTGATGCTACCACAATCTTGGCATAACACTGCGGGAAAATTTGTCATCAATTTGCTATGAAAATTTGTCATCATAAACTAGCTTGTATTTATTGGGATTTCAGGTAATTCGAGTATTGACTCCGGTATATGCTGCTCATCTTCCTCACAGTCCGCTTCTGTGGAGGCTGTTTTGGATCTTGCTCCTATCCACCATGACATTTGTGATGCTCGCAAGCATCAAAGTGATGGTTGGCATGGGACTGAAGAAACATGCAAAGTGGTACATCAACAGGTGCCAGAAGAGAAAACTTCACTCTGACTAGCTAATCGAATTCGACGAAAGAGCATATTTACAGCACAGCAACAAATCGAAGCTCGGTTTGGGCAGCTGCTCGAGCGACACTGACTAGGTATTGGTAGAACAAGGTTGAGAGGGCATTCTCTGTCGGAACTGCAGAGTGCAAGTGTCTTCTCACAATTGTGTTTGGGACAACCGTGTCTGTTTCTGGGCTCACCACCAAATTTTGTTACACACAATTCATCCATCTGTACAAGGGTTAGAGAATGCATCATATTGTCCCAAGGGTATAATGTATTGTGCTCTCGGTTTCTCATGTTTATAGATTATTGCTTATTCATTCCTAGAAGCTAACTCTTTTCGTAGATAGTTATTAATTAGTTATTAAAAAGTTAGTTTTTTTTTTCTTTTAATTTGGAAAGGAAAAAAGTTAAAATGTTTTAAGTTTTTGTTAATTTGACATTTTGATCCTTCATGGTTTAAAAGAAGTTTAAAATATAAAAAAATAAATTTGATTATTTTAAAAAAAAATTAAAAAGTTGAGTAACTGGAACCTAAGATATTCCAAGCAGAAGCTAAATATTTAGAAAAGTTCTCTTTACAGGGGAAGCCAGCTTAATTCTTCGCTAACGAAGAATAGTGGCAAAATGGTAGCGGTTTTCCATTGCTTTTGTCAGTCACTCAGGTGTAATTGGTAGGTCATTCATATGTCTCAGCTGTCGATACATATTGATATCCTGAGAGATTCACACAGATCAATAGATGATTAAGGCTTTGTTTGAGATGGAAAAAGTTAATTATTCTTTAGTAATTTACTAGCTAGTTATAAAAAAAAAAAAATTAACTATTTTTGTGTTTGAGAAAAGGAAAAAGTTAATTTTTTAATAGTTAGTTTTTTATTAATTTAACAATTTTACTTTTCATAGTTTAAAATAAATTTAAAATGTAAGAGGGTAAATTTAGTAATTTAAAAAAAAAATAAAAAATGCTGAGTAATTGATAATTCAGTTTCACTTTTCTCAAATGGAGCTTAAGCTAGCACATTTGGTCTAAGGTTTTCCATTTTATAATAACAATGAAAGCATAAAATTTCATTTTGCTTGTGTTTGTAGTACAATATGGTTGAAAGAAGAAATATAATAATAAAAAAGAGTGAAATTTTAAGAGCATAATTAGTTAGGAGTAATTATTAAATTACCACTAATTTACTAAAATATAATAATTGTCAATAATTATATTTGGATCATATATATAATTATGTAATTTAAATTTTTTTAATTCCTTTAAATTTTTATTATTTATTATTAATTAATATAAGTAAATTTTAATGATTGAGTTTCATTAGAAAACTATACACATAATAACTAATTACATTGTCAATTCATAAAAATTATTTTAACTATTCAACCAGATGACTAACTAATTACATTATATATTCTCAAATATTATTTTAAGTTATTATTTATCGATTAATCAATCAAAAAGTATTTTAATTACTCAAATTTTTTATTCTTTGTTACGTATATCAATTAATTTTGAAACACATTTAAATTATAGTATTATATTTAATTAAATTACTGGTAATTTTATTAAAAATAATGCTACTATTATTGATTAATCCAATTAAGTTTAATTTATATTTAGTTATGAACCCTAGACATGCTCTTTGACACCTTTTAGGACTCAAAGGAAAGTTTACAATTTAGAGAACTTTGAAAACGTCAAACTGCGTGGTAGCTCTAATTTCAACACTCTTTTAAATTGTCAATCTGCAATAAAATGAAGTTTGACCACTTTGTGATTGAAGAATTCGGAAAAGCCTCAAACAAATAATGTACCTGCTTCGTTGAACCATGTTAGTTTTCTCATTCGTACTCGACATGTTGTATCTTCTTTGATTCTTAATCAATTTCTTTGTGTTTTTTTCTCGTTCTGATCCATGAATGGCTTCCTTTGGAACTTGAATTAAGAAAGTTGGTCTTCTTTTCAACCTGAGAGAGAAGCCAACATTGATCAGAAAAGCAAGAGTTTACTTCTTCTTCTCTGTAATCAAACAGCCCATTTTCGTATGGCTTTGTTTTTTTTCTCCATGTTATATGTTGCTTAATTTTGTCAGATGCATTCTTCGGGCTGCTATTGTGAGGATGTAGTACTAAAATGTATTTAAACTAATTATGATTGAACATATTTTAATGGGATAACACAATTATGGGAATGCCACAAATAAATTTGACGTCATTGTAAAATTTAACTATTAACTGGCAGATATAAGAGGAATTAGTTATTTATTGAGTATTCTTACGTGTATTTAAAAAAAAAAATCTCTCTCTCTCTCTCAATTATAAGAGAAGAAAATGAATAGATACGAAAAAGAAAGAAGAAGAATAGGGAGTTGGACCCTTGATGCACTCCCAAGCCTAAATACATTTTTTATTCTAACCCAACTTAGGAAAATAAAATAAATACTACGACTTGAACCAAATTTCAAGTCTAAATATTTAAACGGCCAAATATCTCAAATAATGGTCAAAAATAAATATTAGGTTATTTGTGCTAGAATTCACAAACATCACATGCTCTTTTATAGTTTTTGCTGATTGGATTAATGTGGGTATGCCAAAGTCGTAATGACTCAAAGGATAAGAGTAAGAATGATTAATCGGTGCGGATTGCCATAGTTTTCCAGTTGTAAGGACTTTAAATTCGCTGGCTTCTACATTAGGGCAATGAGATTGCGAATATGGATATAAATCAGATTCTGACTATGGATATGATTATGAATATGATGGCGATCTTTTGAAATATTGAAATCATAATATGAGTACGACTGATATGAATACTAGAATGGACATGGATCACAATCAGAATAAGATGGTGATCCATTGAAATATTGACTGTCAAAATAATATGGATTATCATAATATGAGTACGGTTGATATGAGTACTGGGATAGATATGAATTACAGTCAAAATCAAAATATGAACAATATGCAGTATGGGGAGGCATTATGCCACTTCTAAAGGATATGAGTATAGAGATGGTGAATATTAAATTATGCCACTCCTAAAAGATTTGAGTATAGAGATAGTGAATATCAACTCTTGAAAGATATGCAACTTCATTGTATTAAGACAAAGAGAATTGCAACTAAAATTAAAAAACTGAAATGAAATGGCAATAAATATAAAGGTTTAAAGTGTGGTGTACGAATCCTTTCTTTAGTTGTCTTTATCTATATTTATAGGTGTAGGAAAATAACTACCATTTGTAAGTTCTACTTTATAACTCCCCACTTCCATAACTTGAGTGGGTGGTTATTCATAAATTATTATAACTTCTCTGATAGTTGTAACTGGCGATAACTTTCCATTATCTTTATCTACTTCCTTGATTAGGTGCCAAATATTATGGTAAATTGACAAGACTAAGTTAGCTAAAAATCTTCACATATCATACTAAATTGGCCAAAGATCAAGGTAAATTGAACAAATATCTTTACATGGCCAAATATAGTCAAATAATTTATGTCCAAATGAATATCGACTAAATAAAATATCAGCCAATTATTTTCATATGACCATTTATTTCAAACAAATCTTATTAAGTCGATTGTGAGAATCCCTAGCAAATCTTTTTAGGTCGTTATTTTGGGTAAAAATATTGTCTCCTTTAGGTCTTCGAAAATGAAATATCTTGAATTTTTGATGAATTCATTAAAATGGCCATTTTTTTTTTTTTTATTAAGAGTGAATTCATATGTAGCAGCATAAAAATCAATTTTTAAAAAATAACATTTTCTATTGTTATGAAAAATTTGAAATGGCATTTAAATAAAATTAATTTTGATAACTGCCACAAATCCAGTGTGGATGCAAAATTTCAAAAGCTGGACTATTTTTTGACCTTTTGTCAAAAATTAGTTTGGCGATTTTTATGTTGCCAAAACTTTAAAATACTCTGGTATAGCCAAATTTAAAAAAGGGACCTGCCCTGAGTTTAAAATATCCAGGCAAAGTTGTATGCAACAAAGAGGGTTTTTCATTGCTTACTTTAGTAACAAGTGTAATAACTTCCTGCTTGAGCACATCAGCCTTGTCATCATTGGATTGGTTAGTCGAATCAGGTCCCTCGAGTGAGGTAGTGTCATCGACTAGATTAACTCAAGTTGTTTAGCCAAATCATATTCTTTGAATGAGATGGTATCTTCAACCAAATCTTCTTTAGATTTGTCGGCTTCTTCGAATGAGATTGTATCTTCGAACCAAATCTTCTGTGGATTGGCCATATCCTCCAACAACTCCACTAGATATATGCTGGCCGATAGTTAGTCTTTTTGCTTCTAGTGAACTGGTTTGCTTAGTCATTAGAAAGTTAACTTCTGGCCTAGGTTAACCTATGGTTTGATTGGCCAAATAGTTATCAACTGACTCTGAAGTGCGAGCCATCGTACTTACGAACTTTGAATCTCATTTAGAGATTTATGAAGGGTTTTGTTATTTTTCCTTATCGCCTGACAAAGTATCACAAGATCATTCATTCAGAACTTTTCTTGTGCTTTAATAGGCTTTGTCTACAAGTCATTTGAATTTTATAGATAAATCGTCGTTCCACTAGGTATGCCAAAATTGTTTGCACCAGAATTCACAGACAATGCACATTCTTTTATGGTTTTTGTTGATTGAATCTGCATGGGCATGCTAAAGTCACATTGGCTCAAAAGGATAAGGATAAGGATAAGGATGATCAAATGGTATGCATTGCCATTGCTTTACTGCTACAAGGATTTCAAATTAGCTTGTAAAGACTAGGATTTTAGTATTTGATTTATTTTAAATTTATTACGTTTAAATTTAGATTAATTTACCTCAACATTTTTGTTATTATTGTTATTATTATTTAAAAATGAAATTTTATTTTAAATTAATTAAATGTAACGTGTTTATTTAAATGTTAGTGTATGTGATAGTGGAATTATATTTATATATTATAGTATATATATTTGTTTGCTTTATTTTTCATTGGGTGAGAGAAGAGGTATTATGTTTCTATAGGTTGAGGAGAGAGGTGGGTTTTTCGTTGGCTGTGTGGCAAGGAGTTATTGCATGTAGGGGAGGCTAAAGGGTTAGCAGATGAAATTCAAAGTCTGGCTTATGTGAGAAACTTGGGAGAATTTATTGTTAGAGGGGATTGGTGTATGTACCAAACGAGAAGTATTGGAGCCATCTGTTTGTATGCATTAATCCTTCCCCATCATTTTTTCATCCAACTTTTCCCTCAAACATCTGATCTAGAGAGAGAGAAAAGAGCCTTCATGTCGTCTTTACAAGATTTTGTAAGGAAGAAGAAGATGGAATCCTCCTGTGATTTTTGAAGCGTGTTCGTGTCGATCCAAGTCAAAGATTGAATAAAATACAATCTTATACAGAGTAGGATTCAACTATAGAAGCAACTGAAAAATTTCAATATGTATCACAAGCAGCATGCAAAGAGTTCACGGCTGCGCCCTAAGGGCGCTGGGAGTACGCAAGTTCACCCATGTTGAATTTTGACCTACAAAAGATTCTAGTACTTATAGGATAGATCCGCGATGGTTCAAGTTATCTTTTTTCTAGAAGATTCTGTTTCTGTTTAGAAAATCTGGTTATTTGAGTCTTAGTTGTAATAGGATTTTGTAAGGTTATTTATATGCATCCAAGCTTGATATACAAATAACAACTGAAGGAGCATATTATAAATCCATTTATTTGAGTCTTAGTTGGAATAAGATTTTGTAAGGTTATATATATGCATCCAAGCTTAATATACAAATAACAATTGAAGGAGCATATTATAAAGTCTTGTGGGAGAGAGATAGTTTTTCCTTTATGAGCTTATAAGTCTTTATCTTATTTTTCTTTACTATTTGTTGAGTCTGCTCACTTTCTAAGGAGTCATTGTATAGGTGTGTCGAGGATTTGAGCAAACTTTTAAAAGAAGTCATATGAGGAGTCGTAGAGATTTCGAGTAAGTACTTGTAACCTAAATTATTTTGAGGTTTTTCCCTAGATAGGATTTTCCTCGTTATTTCTTAGTACCTTCGTATTTTATTATTCATTGTATGGATTGGGAGTGATTTAGAAATTTTGGATCCCTTTCTTATTCCATGTTACAGATATTATTCTACCAAAAAGGATCGATCCCTTTTTAAGTGTCAGGATTGACCTCTTTCATGTTCTGTTACATTAGAAAATATACTATAAGAGAGGTTGACCTCTTTAAGTGTAAGGGTCAACCCCTTTCATGTTCTATTGCATTGGATAGTACACTGCCGAGAAGGGTCAACCCTCTCTTAGTGTCGGGGTCGACCCCCTTCATGTTTTGTAGCAATGGAGTGTTTACTGTCAAAATGTGTTGACCCCTTTTTCTGGTAGGGTCAATCCCACCTTATATTTTTTACATAAATATATATGGAACCATGTTTCGGTTATGATTTTTTAAACTTACGATTGTGATTAGGATTTTCATGGAATTAAAATTAATAATGAGAATGAAGTAAACATGATTTTATGTAAATGTTTAGTTAAATTTTCCATCAAATAAGAATTGAGAAATTGTTGTTTCATATAAAATTTTTTCAAAAAAAAAAAAAAAAAAAATTATATTTTGATCTAAAATAATATGAATTATCTCTAATTCCCTTTAATGGGCTATATTTGTATCACGCCCTTAGCTTAATTGTCCAGGATAGACAACATAGGAATATGAGAACTAATAAAAATAAATAAAATCTGTTCCAAGGTAAAGTTAAAACATAATAATAACAATCAGTGTATCCAACCTTGCCTCTCATTCCCATAAGAAATAAATAATATGACATCATAAATATAAATTGGACGTCACACCCCTGATGACATCATCCAGTACTTATATAGCTAAACACGCATCATCATATTATAATCATTATTGGGACCCATAACCTGGGTTGTACAAATAAGATACAATAATTTGACAATAAAATAAAATCAAATGTGAGCTCGATCCTTCAGTCAACTCAACTTCGGGTGGCTGGATAGAATAAACAAACTTACCCAGCAGGTAGGACATACTAGTGTGTATGAGTGGGCAATAATTCATATATCAAGATATTTACAACAATCTTCACAAAAATATAATATAATCATACACATGTGATGCAATGCAATGGCCAATGTGTTTTTTAATCTCCATTTACTCCCAACCTTATCTTGAGATAGGTGACACTTAGTAAAGTAGGCTTGGTCATCAACTACACCGTTTAACACAGTCGAAACCTTGAAAGGATCTACTACAATCCTTTGATAAGAAACTACATGACCCAAAAACTTTACCCTCAATAACCAAAATTCACATTTACTAGCCTTAGTATACAACTTATGGTCCCGAAGTGTCTGTAAAATCATTCTTAATTGTTGTTCGTGCTCATATTCATCATGAGAATAAATCAAAATATCATTAATGAGCACCACCACGAACTAATCTAAGTAAGGCTGAAAAATCCTATTCATCAAATTAATAAATACTACAGGAGCATATGTCAGCCTGAATGGTATAAGCACAAACTCAAAGTGACCATACCGGGTACGAAATGTAGTCTTGGAAATATCTTCCTCGCAAATTCTCAAATGATGATACGCCGATCGAAGGTCAATCTTGGAAAAACATGATGAACCCTGTAACTGATTAAATAAATCATCTATCATCGGTAATGGACACTTATTCTTGATGGTCACCGAATTCAACAATCAGTAATCCATACATAACCTTAAGGCTTTATCCTCATTCTTTGTAAAAACTACTAATGCTCCCTATGGTAATGTACTAAATCGAATAAAACCTCGTGCACACAAATCATTCAACCAAATTTCTAAGTCTTTCAACTCTGCCAATGCCATACGGTACGACACTACAGAAATAAGAGAAACCCCTTGGTACAAGATCCAACAAATCTTCAGGAAACATATCCTCAGGAAACATATCTTCATACTCACAAATAACTCTAGGAAGAAAGTGTTTAGAGTCATTCTCATTCAATCTTAAACTAACCAATAAACTAGGAAACTTTCCAACGTACTTTGTGTCAAGTAATGGAGAAAGCAACACTACTTTTGTCTCACCCTGAATTCTTACCACGATGCCGTCGGCTAAAATAGCCGTTACTAACTTATGGTAACAATCTATCGTCACCCGATAAGTAGATAGCTAATCTATTTCTAGAATTACATCAAACTCTTTCATTTTTAAAACTGTTAGGTCAAAATCTATAGCTGAACATCACCCAACTATAAAACACAATCTCTACAAATCTAATTCACTGAAGAATTACTACCCATCAGAAAATCCACACACATAGGCTATTCAAGCCTTTCTGGTGTCAAACTCAAAGTCTTTACACATGGATGCTAGATGAATGAATGTGATGCACCAGCATCAAATAAAACATACACCCAAGTGCTAAATAAAATAAATGTATCACGTATCACAGAAATGTCTAGAGTCTCATCCTTTTGTGTAAGTGTGTAGGCACGCCCTTGAATCCTTTGACCTCTGAAGCTACCATCACCTTTACCTTTTTTTTTTGCTTGCCACTACCACTATCATACTGCTGCTGAAATTTTTGAATGGTGGTGTAGGCCTCACTAAAAATTGCTGTGTTTGAAAAGAACCCATCTGTTAAGTACCTGACTTAACACTTCCCTAAGACATCTATTCAAATGGGCAATTAGACTGCATATGCCTTGGGTGATGACATTTATAGCACAATCTTTGCTTGAATTCATCCTGATATCTTCTCTTCTATGGGGATTAAAATTACTGTTGTCGATGACCTTAAACCTAAACCTAAACCTAAACTAGAACTAATCTTCTTATTTAGAAATTGTTGTTGCTGTTGAAATCTCCTCTGAGAGCTACCAACTTTTTCTTTATCCTTCATTTATCTAGAACTAGAAATATACTTTTGTGCTGAATTCTGTCCTGGGCCTTCCCATGTGTTGGACTTAAAGTAAATGGCATCTCTTTCAACTACAAGAGTTGCCGACATCACACCAGAATAAGTCTGATGCCTTAATCAAATAATCTGCCTTCTGATGTAGGAACTCAATCCTCATTCAAACTTTCTTGTCTTGGCTACCTTATTAGGCAGATACTGTGGTACGAACCTTGTTATTTCTGCAAACTTCCTTTCATATTCTTAAACTGACATATTCTCTTGCTGTAATGTCATAAATTTTTGAACTTTCATTTTCTTCATCTTTGAAGAGAAAAATCTTTCAAGAAATACTTCTTTGAATTCATCCCAAGTCAAAGTACAAATATTAATTGTCTTCTTATATGATATCTACTAGTGAATTGCATTTTCTTGAAATTAACGTGCTGTCATCTTAATTCCAACCTCATTACCTTCAACTCCAAAAGTTTTCATCGTTTCAAAAATTTCTTCTAACCATCTTTCAGCCTCTATTAGTTCTCATTCCCCGTTGAACCTAGGTATATTGATTGCACTTAAAAAGTGTAATTACTAACTCAACAAATTAGGATAGAATGCATACATTTCCTGAATAATTTATTTGATTTACTATTGTTTATACTTATATGGTGTGTTTTCTTCAATGTACTGAAAATGAGGACATTTCTTTGATAGGTGACGAAGAAAACGAAGAAAAATAAACAAAGGAATAAGACGGAATAACAATCAGAAGTGAAAATTGGACCGGAACTTCAAATGCAGCAGAAGAACAAAGTCAGGAGGAGGTCATGGACACTGTGGTCTGGACCTCATTCCTAACTGGTTCTGATAGCCAAGAAGAATTAAAGATCATGGAGTTGACGGAAGACACTTGGTGGTCCGGATACCCAAGTATGAGTTGAAGCATTTTGGAAGAAGATCCTACACTGTGGTCCGGACACCTTTGCGCTCTGTCTGGACCAGGCGTCCACCATAAAGATCTGTGTTCTTCTTTTTCTAGGTTTTAAGAGGAAGGCTATCAAAAGGAGACTTGGGGCATTCTTTTAAGGAAGACTTTTTCTTCCAGCCATTTTCAATAGTTTCTAGGGTTTATTTTTTCTTTATTTATTTTTTTTATTTTTTTATTCTATTTTATGCTTGGATGTTTCTTCATTGTTTGTTGGTTCATTTCAGCGTTAGTTGTTTTTCGTTTCGCATCTACGAAGTACGGTACTCGTTTATTTCAAGTTTAATTTAAAGTTTTCTATTCTTTTTGATTCTCTTTATTATTTATGTTTTAGTTTTGATTCTTTTTGTATGATTGAATGTTCTTTTGAATACGTAGTTGAAACCTAGGGTATATTCATTATTCTGTTCTTGTTAATTTCAGTTTTCTTACGTAGTAGTTTTAGGTTATTTTTAATCTTGATTTATTCTGATTCATCTAAATATGTTAGGCTAGAAAACTTATAGCCTTGGTTTGATGTTTCAAAGTAGGGTAAGGACCTTTAAGTGATTGAAAACCCTGAGGGTATATATGCAGCGTGTATACATAAGTGTATATACACCTTATTTGGATTTTAATTTGACTTACGAAAAGAGATTCGCAAACCACTGGAAAAAGGATTTTGGTTCTTTAAACTCGTTTCCAAACCTTTGGTGTAAACAAATTGAATCCAAAACCACAAACGTTTTAAAAGATAATTTTTTGACTTCGTAATCCATTCGACGTGAGTACGAAGTTGAGTAAGTGGCAAATTAAACTCTTAACGAAATATCTTTCAATTCTTATTTTTCTTTTTTCAGAAAAACGTGAAATTTGAATTACAGTAGAAATATAAGAGTTTTAATTACAAGAATTTCCTTTACCTAAAAACTGAATGTCAATTTAAGGTTCATTTACATTATCTAAATTTAAAAATCTTTCATTACTTTAGTTGTTTAAGAAATTCATTTAGTTAGAGCTATTTTTATTAATTGTTTTATTTATTATTTTTTATGCAATATATTCTGCAAACTATTCTCAAGAAACACACACAATCCCTCACATTTATTTTTCAATACTAGTAGAACCACCTATAAGAACCTAGAAACCAAAACTTTAGGCTCCTTGTAGATACGATCTTGGACTCACCAGGTAAAACTACACCGTACACCCTTATACTTCAGGGTTAAGTATAGACGCGCATTCTAGAAGTGGTCATATATCATGTTTTTTGAACTGACTAATTATTCTTGTGATAAATGTATCTCTCGGTGCAAGTGCCGCTGTAATACCCTCATCTTCGATATAAATGAAAGTTGAATGGAATGAATGTTCTTAATATGGGAAAATGAGTTTAGAATGGATGAGGAAGGATTGTGGTTATAAACCTTGGCTAAGTGGAACATTTGCATGAATTCAATTAGGTGTTGTTGTTTTGAAGGTGCATGTTCATGTTTTGTTTAGTGCATGGCTTGACTTGGGGGTGTGTTCTCATTTTGTGGGTGCATGAGAGTGTAAAGAGTAGAGGAAATGAAAAAGAAAAGGAAT
>JAVXUM010000001.1:24099846-24111584 GCA_035590655.1 Pouteria glomerata
ATTATTTAATCTTCCATTTTCAATGCACACAAAATTCACTGTCACTTTCACTTCTTTAATAAATTTTGGAAAGCTAAAACGGCGCCTCCTCGCCGCCGCCCGCAAATTTGGGTTGATTGGCGGGAAGCAAAATGATTGGCTGAAATGACAGCCGCGTGCGTCCACCCACGTGACCCCAGTGTCTCACAAGGTAGGGTTTTTTGCCATATGATTACGCCCAATCAACGGAACAGATTCACCGATCATCGGAGACATTAATCCAACGGTCGAAATGCCTTCAATCAGCGAGCACCTTCCTGGAAGTGCAAACACACGCCGAGCTTTCGTGAGATTTCTGTTGCCATTTATATTTTTATTCAATCTTTGTGTATCTATTTTTTTATATTTTTTATTTCTGCTTTTTTGCCAATTCTTTCTCAACCTTTCTTAAAGTATCTTCTCTCTCTTCATTTTCATATTCATTTTCTTTCACATCCTTTTGATTTTTATACCTTTCTATTCTATTATTCTATTCTCTTCTGTTCTCTGTGTCAATCACTCGCTGCAATTACTCTCAATCCAATTAATTGATGCTGAAATGGTTAGTATCAATTATCTATCACTACGTCTTTTTTTTTTTTTTTGTTCCCGATTCTTAAGTTTGTGCTGATTTGTTGTAATTGAACTTCATTCGTTGATTCGATCAGTCAAATTCGTTAAAAAATCGATTTTTTTTTTAAATTTTTTCGTACAATTTGATGTGTAGTTGAATCACGTACTGGTGTGGTGAATTGAATTGGTTTATTTGTATAGGTTGGATGCACAATTCCATTAATGAGTAGAAAACCGGAGTGGGTTAATAGTTTTCTCGGCAGCAAGTTCTTTGAATGTTGTGAGGATCACAGAGGCAGTCGCAAGAACGAGAAGAACGTCTTCTGCATCGACTGTAGTCTTTGCTTCTGTAAGCACTGCATCACTTCTCCGCCTCATTCCTTTCATCGTTGGCTTCAAATCTGCAAGTATGTCTACCAAGACGTCGTTCGCCTCCAAGATGTTCAGAAATATCTCGATTGTTCCAAAATTCAGGTAATTGCCGATCCTTTTTTTCGATTGACTTCGTCCTAATTGTATAAATTATGGCCTTTTGGGGTGATTTGTGTTTTGAATTTTTTTTCTCCTCCGTTTGTGATCATTGTCTTCTAAATTTGTCTATCAGTAGTTATATAATATGATTTTATTTACAACTTGTAATAATTCAATTGCAATTGCAATCTGTTTTGTGGCCGGAATATCTTTATTGTTCTAGAATTCAGGTAATCCCTTTGATTGATTTTTAATCTAATTGTAAAGGTTATGGCCTTGTGGTGATGGTTTCTGTTTCTGAATCGCCCTCCCCAAATTTATTAGCAATTATATTTATATATATATATTTATGGTTTTGTAAGTTGTAATAATTCATTTGCATTTGCAATCTAGTAGTAGGTTCTCATTTTAATTATTATTTTTTTTCAATGTTATGAAATTGATAAGTCATTGATCTTCAAGCTAATTATGAGTTCTTGTTTAATTTCCATTTTATCTCTTTCTCTGAACTTATACTCTGATTGATGGTATTGTTTTCAGATCTGTTAGGAAAGTTTTTTTTTTTTTTAAATGAATTTGGTTTTCGTTAGTCACAATTATCTGAACTTTGAAAATTGAGTTCATTTATCATTTACAGTAAAGTTAGCAGAAAAGTTAAAAGTTCATTTTATCACCAATTAGCAAAAATGGTGAATTTGACATTTTTTACGAATTTAATTGTTGGTTCCCAGGATTACCTTCAGTAGTTGCTGGTCATATGTTGGTACTACTCATTTTAATTAACATTGTTTTCTTCTTGATATTATTATTTTCAAATATTTCCTCAGTTCATTTTCATTTTCTTCCTTGTTTGAAGTTGATTTCCTGATGCATTGCTCTTTGGTTACATAGACTAATAGACTTTAAATTAACAGACTTACAAAATCAATGGTGAAAAGGCTGTCCATCTAAATTCCAGGCCTCAAACCAGAGATTCCAAGCCATCAAAATCAAAAAGTGGTGTGCATTGTGAGGCTTGTGGGAGGCACATACAAGATTTTCCTAATCAATTCTGCTCTATTGCATGCAAGGTAACGAGGATGAGACAGTTCATACATACTCTTTTAACTTCATTCATACAAACATATTTGGTTTGCTAAATTCTAGGCAATTGTTTGACTTTAAAAATTTCCAGGTCTCGTTAGTTGCAGAGATGTCCAATGACGATAATCATAAGACGATTTCCATGCCAGTACCGGCATTTGGTGGGCTGTCCTTGAAGGAAAACTTGGACTCTGAAGTGAACACAAATGAAAAGGAGTCCTCTCTTTCTTTGAAGGAATCGTCTCTCTCCGTAAGCGAATCATGTGAAGAGTTTCAATCCAGGATGAATTCAGCTTTGAAGCCAAGGAAACAATTACACAAGAGAAAGGGTGTCCCTTGTAGAGCTCCTCTCCACTGATGATGCCTAAGAAGCTCGAGAAGCTTTGTGCCTCTGCCGTAATTTTTCTTGCTTCTGCAGCAATAAAACCATTCTCATAAATCTATTAATTTACATATGATTATTCATGAAGACAAATTGAATGCACCTCAATTTTGGGTTATAGTGGGATTAGTTGGAATGTGTCCTCGTTGCCTTGCTGCTCGAGTACAGTAAGTTTTTGTGGTTGTACAGCATAAGGGTGATGGTGCTTTTGGATGCGGCAATGGGTAATTTATGTCAATACTCTTTGACTTTTTTTGTATCTACCTGGAGTTTTGATCGGCTTATAATACTGGTAAATTTTAGATGGAATTATGTAGTGTTCTTAATGGTCGAATTGAATGCTAAACTGCATATGCTTATGGCATTTCAGTATATACATACATACAAGTCTCTTCTATGGACGATATCTTTGTTGGACATGGTTCTAATTTTTCTCCTTGACTCTTTCTTTTTTCTTTCTTTTTTTTTTTTTTGAATGGGGACTGAAATGTGATCTTTGCTTTGGTTGAAACTTTTTGTGGTCTTATTTTTGTCTGTTATATGGAAGTTGGTTAAGATTGGGCCCTCAAATCCACACATTATGGCAAAAGTTTCTTGTTTATATGCTTGTCATGTTGAATGTGGCAGACAAGAGGAGCCACCATAAGGTTTGACAGAGAATAGAAGGGTTTGAATCTGGGGGCCGACTATGCAAAAACATGTAATTGCTTGTTGCACATGGATGACTGGACTTCCCATTTATCATGTTGTGTCAGCTTGGGATAATAATAATAATAATAATAGTAATACCACTCACTAGCTTACTGTTGATTTCCCATTCAATACAGAGTTGCCAAACCAGAAATGTATTTAGAAAATGAATCAGAATGATGCGGTAATAACGATATTAAAATTTAAGTGTATTTCTTTTGAATTTATTTCTTTGTTGAAGTCGTTAGTTTTCACACCAGTGCTCAACATCATTATTGCTATTTCTTTACTTATTTTTGCCCCCCTAATTGCACTACTTTTTTCTATATTGTATCAAGAAAATGTGTATATTGTCACTTGCTAGAAAATGGGGCTCTTGCAATCGCGGGTGGACCGATTTAAGTTCCAATCGGAGCAACTGCCTCCACTAATTCAGACAACTACACAAAGGCACTATTAATTTTGCTATCGTTTACCTGTAAATTTTACTTTTATCCTATGATTATTAAGTTTGTATCCCAATATTTTATTTTTTACCTCTAATTATTTTAAAAATGTAATTTTATTATCATTAATTATAAATTCTGATTCCTGCTTACAACTTCACTAATAAATTGTCTCAACGGAAAGTTTGGTTACATGCACTAATAAAAATGGTGACGGTGATATTCTCTAGTAGAGACAAAGTATAGCCTATTAATAGCTCGAATTTTTATTTTTTAATATTAAAACCAACATATCCATTATTTTATTGAAACCAATATTTGCGGTACCCAAAAACATGACTTGAATACCATAACCTTTCCCATTTAATTTTGCCCACTGCCAAGGAAACAAGCTTTTAAGTGAAAAGGATTGGCAGAAAGAAGAAGACATGGGTGTATCATAAATGTACATTTGGTTATTAATTACCTTCTCATTTGTCACTATTGATTCGATGTTGATTTTTGTTTTAGTGAAAACGTAAGTATCCTTCTAAATACTAATATTGGTACAAAAAATAGTAGGACATGTGGGAACTTCCGAGCATTGACTTGCCGAGCATGAATATCATCAATTTCACATGTTACCAACCATAATAACTGGACCCCGTAAGTGAATGGGACATGGAATAATAAATCTGGGTCATTTACTACATTCTAATTCATTTATTACGATACACTTCGTTTAGTTAGTCCCTCATCATACAAGTAGTAGACAGATGTAACATTTGGACATTCCTAAAGTCCAAATGGCATTACCTAATTTGACTTCCGCCTCACTTATATTTAATGCTATGTGATGAATATTTAATGCAAAGCAAGTTGCCACATGAGCTAAGGAACCCCAGATGGGAAAGTAATGATTTTCTCTGATTGTTTCCATATTATTTTATGAATTTCGCAATACTATAAATAGGACGCTTAACTTCAAATTCAAGTACACTCACTATTATCTACTTTGTTGCTACTGAATTTACTTCATTACTTTCTCAAGCTGTTATTAAGTTAAGTATCAGAGGGACTATGGTCGAGGACCATTCTCGGCCATTTCCTTTGACTTGCCTTTCTTTGCAGACTTGATCTCACTCATTTCCTGTTGATATGGTAAGTACATTTGGTGATAATTTTTTATTACCAAACATTTGGCGCCTACTGTGGGGCTCATTTTCTTTGTTCCCCACATCCTTGTACTCCTTCGAACATTAAACCTCAATTAATTTAAGAAAAAATGACTTTTGGTGGAAACACAACACCTACACAATCTCCTCGAGTGGGAGACAAGACTCATTGTTGAGGTAGAAAGGAAACACGCTGGTCATACATACTCCAAGATTGGAGTCAGTAGGCAACGGTGTGTGAAGGACCCAGAGACTGTTAAGCAAAGGCAGGAGCTTTAGGCCTTGGCTAACGCAAAGCAGCCAGAATTGGAGCAAATACTTCTGTAGCTGAGTGACGTGAAAGGGAATGTGGTAGCACATGAAGATGAATCAGAATCTAGTTTGGAAGAAAACTATGTACTCTTTATGATGAGGATGAAGAGTAAGGCGATTATGAAGGAGTAGAGGTTCGAGATGATGGGTAACCTTGCGCTAGAAAAGAAGGAGTTGCTGGCCGGAGGGAGTTTCTAGCTTTAGGATCACTGGGGCACGTGTAACACAACCCTAAAAGCTAAGGCTACCAGGAATCAAGAAGGAGGGACAATTTAGGCACTAGGAGGGAGGAGATAACCCCAGGAGAAAATCCACTAATCAAAGGAGGCAACATAGTGTCAATAAAAGTTCATCTAGCACTGATGATGTGGTTCTTCCTAGAACAAAGAAGTCCAGTAGATCCAAAGGAAATGAAAGGCCACAGTATCAGGAATGGAAAAATCCTAATCAATCCACTCAGATGATGGCAAGAAGAGCGCTTGGAAACATATCTGCCTCTCTATTTACTATAGATATCTATGAGACAGAGCCACCAAAGAAGTTCCAAACTCCTCAATTTACCATGTATGATGACCAATCAAATCCGTTAGCCCATTATCGCCATTGTATGTAGGCGATGACACTTTGGAGTAAGAATGATGAATTGATATGTAGAGTGTTTCCATCAAGTCTTGGAGACATGACCCTTCAATGGTTCCACAAGTTGCCTCTTGGAAGTATTTCTTGCTGGAATCAACTCACCGAGGAGTTTGTAGCGAGATTTTTACCCAACACAAAGTAGCTAAAAACTGCAAATGTGCTGCTCATAATGAAGAAGAAGACCAATGAGAGCCTAAGAGATTATTCTTGAAGGTCTATGGAGCTTTATAATGAGGTAGAAGACTGTTCTAAGTAGCCAGCAGTGACCTTATTCAAACTGGGACTGCAAAAAGGAGATAGGCTCTGGCTTTCATTTACTAAGAAGCCAGCGGCCAATATGTCTGATCTCATGTGCAGAATTAAGAAGCATGCAGAGATTGAAGATGGAACTAGGTAGGCTGAGTAGAAAGAGACGAAGTCTACAACATTCAAGAAGAAAAAAGACAAGGCAAGAGACTAAAGTCAGCTAAAGCAAGGAAATCAGTCTTCAAGCTATTAACACGGTTTTTAAAGAGTTGATTTTCAGGATCCTTCCTTAAATTTGTGACAAGCCATATTTTAGATAGCCAAAGAAGTTGCCTAACTTTCAAGGTAAAAAAACTTACAAAGATTTCTGTGCCTACCACCAGGACAGGTGGCATCGCACTAGGTCTTACCACTACTTACGACATCACCTAGAAGATCTGAGAGAAGGGCCTTTAAAGAATACATCGATGAGACGAGAATTGGAACTGCTGAGGTACTTTCTTAAGTGTAGCGAGAAGACCAAATAAGGAGAAGGGAGGAAATTTAAAAAGAAGATTATGTAAATAAGGCACAACCACCATCACATGAGGGCGAGAAGAAATGTACAGAGATTGGTGGTTATCTATGTCATACATATAGAAAATTGCCCCAAAGTGTGGTCACTTATCCCTGAGTAGTAAAGCAGCAACTTGGTCGGGGAAGGGAGATACTGGAGCTTGCCGAATCCCCAAGCAAATACCAAAGAAGTAGTAATGCTTAAAGAATCATGCTCCTAGAAGATGAAGGTCTGAAAGTTCAGAAACCAGATAATGATGTCTTGGTAGTCATGTTGAATATGTTTGAGTTAGAGATAAGAAGAATTGTGGTGGATACAAGAAATTCAATGGAGGTAATGTTTTTTAACCTTTTCAAGAAATTGCGATTGATAGGAAAAAATTTGGAGCCAACAAAATGTCCTCTCATTGGATTCAACTCTACCCCAGTTTGGCTTTTGGGGAGAGTTGTAATCCCTAACCGAGCTAGACCAATGGAGTGTGAAGTTAAATTTATAGTTGTGGACGCACTATGTTCTTATAATGCCATTATGGGAAGATCGTGGCTGCATGCACTGAAGGCTATCCCCTCAACTTATCACCAACTACTGAAGTTTTCTTACGGTGATAAGGTGGTAGAGATTAAAGGGGATTAAAATGTGTCAAGAAAATGCTTCATAGCTACACTTAAATCAAAACCCCTAGCCAAGCAAGTCTAACTCACAGAACTCCCCGAGAATACACCTAAGATCGATAATGTAAGAGGAGATCTAGAGAAGAAAGCTTCTAGAAAACTTAAAAAAGCTTCAGATTGTTCCAGCAGATGATGAAAGGTTTTTCTTGATTGGGTTTGATTTAGGTGCCAAAGAGAAGCTGAAATTGACAAAGATGCTGTTGAAAAATGTATGAACCTTTGCCCAAACTCCACAAGAAATGCCAAGTATTTCTCTTAATGTTATGTGTCATAAACTTAACGTAGATCCAGGGGTGAAACTTGTGGTGAAAAAAGTAAGGAGATGTACTCTGCAACACGTTGAGACCGTGATTAAGTAAATCATTAGACTGCTTGAGGCCGAGGCTATTAGAGAAGTTTCATATCCTAAGTGACTGGCCAACATAGTAGTTGTGAAGAAGAAGAATGGAAAATAGATGGCCTGTGTTGACTACATAGACTTGAACAAGGCATATCCTAAGATCCAATTCCATTGCTAAAGATTGACCAGTTGGTGGACTTAATGTATGGAAGCTCGAGAATGTCCTTTCTTGATGCCTACAAAAGATACCATTAGATCCCAGTGCATAGTCTAGATGAAAAAAAAATGTCATTCATCACTCCTAAAGGAATTTATTGCTATAAGGTTATGCTGTTTGGTCTAATGAATGTTAGTGCAACCTATCAACAATTGGTAACAAAAATGTTTAGAGATGACCTTGGGAAAACAATAGAAGTCTATATTGATGATATGGTCATGAAAAGCAAGGAGCCAAAGGTTATTCAGCATATGTTTACTACGCTCAATAAGTATAAATTGAAGTTGAATGCTGCTAAGTGTGCATTTAGGGTAAGTTTTAGAAAGTTTTTGGGACATTCAGTCTCCAGGCGAAGAATAAAAGTAGATCCAGACCAGATTAGGGCTATTCAAGTAGTAGCCCCACCTCGCACTAAAAAGAAATTTCAAACGCTTCTAGGAATGGTTGCAATACTCAACAAATTCATCAATGAGCATTAGATAAATGCCGATTATTCTTTAAGCTATTGAAGGAAGCAAATAAGATGGTTTGGGATGAAGAAGCTGATCGTGCTTTAATAAAGCTAAAAGAATATCTGACCACTGCCCCAATCCTTTCAACACCTTGGCTTGGAGAAGTGTTGTAACTTTATTTGATAGTATCAGATTATGTAGTTAGCGCTGTGCTGTTAACGGAAGAAGAAAGAAAGCAAATGCCTATTTACTATGCAAGTAAAACTTTACAATGGGTAGAAACTAGATATATCTCCTTGAAAAAGTTTACTCTGGCATTAACAATGGCATCAAGAAAGTTGGCTCATTATTTTCATGCCCACACCATTCAAGTTGTCACTGATAAGCCAATAACCCAACTCCTAAAGAGGGCTGATATCACAGAAGAATGGACAAATAAGTTGTGTCTCTTGAAGTTTTTGACATAAGATTTATGTCGAGAACATCAGTAAAGGCACAAGTGCTAACAAATTTCATTGCTGAGTTTACCACTCCTGTTCTCGAGCTGGTGCATGAGGTATGGTAGTTGGAAGTTAATTCAAAAGCAAAAATTAAAGAGATGGCTTCACCCTTATGGCAGATCGTGGTGCATGGGTCTTCAACTAAAAAGGGGGTAGGTGTAGGTGTTGTTTTGACTACCCCTGAGGAGGTGACTATTGAATACGCAATAAAACTCAGGTTTCAGGCGACCAACAATGAAGTAGAGTATGAGGCCCTCTTAGCTGGACTTGAGATTGCTCGGTGCATGATTGTAAGAAACCTCGTCATTCAAATTAATTCCCAGTTAGTAGTGAACCAGCTGAAGAGTGAGTATGCTGCTCAGAATGAAACGATGGCTGAGTACCTGGACCTTTGTAAGGAAAAGTTAAAAAGGTTTTAATGTTATCGGAATTGAGTTGGTTGGTAGAGATCATAACACTCATGCTGATACCCTTGTTACATTGGTCTTTCCCCCAAAGATAAGGCTAACCTACATAATTTTTCTTGAGGTATTAGAAAGACCAAGTGTCTCAAAGGTTGACGTGGTTGCTTGTACTGAATTGAGTCTATCATGGATGGATATAATTTTCTCTTATTTGAAAGATGGATCTCTACCCAAGGATAAAATAAAGGCCAGGAAAATCAGAATCAAAGCAACTAGATTTTAGCTGTCATCTGACCACAAACTATATAAGAAATCCTTCACAAGCTCTTACCTCATCTGTGTCCATGTTAATAAGGTACAAGATTTTCTTTATGAGATAGATGAAGGTGTTTATGGGGCACACATAGGGGGTAGGCCTTTGGCTCATAGGGTAATTACGTAAGGTTATTAGTGGCCAAAGATGGGGAGAGATGCACATGCCTACGTACGAAAAAGTAAAAAATGCCAAATGTTTATCCCAATTCCTCATCAACTTGCTCAAGAACTCAGCTCACTCACTAGTCCTTGGCTATTTACACAGTGGCGACTTGACATAGTTGGACCACTCCCCACTACTACTGGGAATCGGAAATGGTTAGTAGTCGGCACTAATTACTTTACTAAATGGGTTGAAACATAGCCCTTGACACAAATTAAAGATTCAAATACCAAACGATTTGTGTGGAGGAACATCATCACCGAGTATGACATCTCCAGAACACTTTTTTCTGATAATGGAATGCAGTTTGACAGCAATTCATTTAGGGAATATTGTTCTAGATATGGAATCAAGAATGTATACTCCTCACTTGCATATCCCGAAAGTAATAGATAGGGTGAAACTTCAAACAAAGTTATCCTCAATGGTATAAAGAAGAAGTTAGAAGTTGCTAAGGGAAAATGGGTGGATGAACTTCCATCAGTAATATGGACTTACAGAACAACACAAAGAAGATCAACTGAAGAGTTCGCATTCTTGCTAGCATGTGACATGGAAGCATTGATTTCACTGGAAGTAGGAATGCCGAACATACATACCGAAACATTTGACCAAGGGGAGAATCACCGAGCTATGAGAATGAGTCTAGATTTAGTTGAAGAAATGGGAGAACTGGCAGCGTTAAGATTGGCAAACTATCAACATGAGATGAAAAAAAAATATAACCAAAAAGTTAGGCCTCGAGAATTCAAGGTAGAAGACTTTATACTGAGGAAGCTAATAGGAGCTAGGAGAATCCCACTGGAGGCTAGCTTGGCACTAATTGGGAAGGTCCATTTTGCGTTACGAAGGTGCTCAACAATGGAGCTTATCAATTATCTGGCTTAGAGGGCAGACCGGTTAAGAGGCCTTGGAATACTACTCATTTGAAGTTATTTTATATGTAAGTATTTATTTAATGTTCATTATAATGAAATGTTTTATAGGAAGGTGTTATAAAAGATACTTTCAAAGATGTTATATGAAAAGAAAAAAATTGTCTTACTGGGTCTCCCCAGCGCTGACCCGGAAAAGGATTGTCTCATTGGGTCACCCAGTACTGACCCTGAAAAGGATTATCTCACTGGGTCGCCCCAATTCTGACTTAGAAAAGGATTGTTTCAATGGGTCTCCCCCAGCGCTGACTCAGAAAATGATTGTTGCATTAGGTCTCTTCCAGTGCTAACTTAAAAAAAAATTGTCTTCATAATACCCTAGATGCTTGAGATGACTGTCAATAGTATTTTGAATCGATCTTGGATAAGCTTACATGTGTAAGAGGGGGGCTTGAACCCCTAACTAGGTTTGGATGCACACTTTGTTTCAGGGAAACACATATGGATGATATATTTTAACCTAGAAGAAAACCAAGGTTTTAGGAGTTCAAAGAATAGTAAGTTAACAACCTTAGCCCTCTAATTTGGCCTAAATATTTGGGATTAATTTTAGAAGTGAAAAGAAGTGAATGGTGTTAAGTATGTAACTCAAATGAAGATGGTGTTTTGGTTTTAAGAAAAAGGGGACATAAAGGGAATAAGGACAAAAGATGAGCTTGTATTCCAAAGTGGCTGGCCATGTAGCTAACAATTAGCCAATTTGGTTCAATTTTGACTCCTAAGTAAAGACAAAGAAAGATGGTGGAAGCAAAATGGAATTCGGCCATATAGAAGCCAAAGACTTAATTTTAACCACATTTGAAGCCTTAATTTTGACTCACCTATACATATATGTTAGATATAAAGGATGGTGTGAATATGTGGACCACTTGGAAGATGAAACTTGAAGTTTGCTCGGTTAGAACCCTCTTGGCCGAATGCAAGGTCACTTGGTTCCTTGGTTTGTCATGTAGCTCATGAGGAAGTCTTCTTAAATTTAATGTGGTGGGACCCCTAATTAATTTGGAAGACCAAGTTATCTTCTCTTTATATATACATATATGTATTGCCATGATGGAAATGATAGAGATATAGACTAAAAGCTATGTTTTATATTATGTTGGATATTTTAATGAGAATTTCTTTTGAACAAGTTATGCCATTTATTATATTTGTGCATGTGTCTAGTATT
>JAVXUM010000001.1:24115995-24130710 GCA_035590655.1 Pouteria glomerata
GGAGTGTATCGTGGGCACACGCCGTCCGTGCTCACGTCCCTACAGATTTTCCTGCAGGACCCACACAGGACGAGTAGAAGAGGCTTAGAGGGAGTGCGCGTACTACCTAAGCTTGGATGGGTGTTGCTTATTGTAAATGTACTTTGAGAGAGAGAGAGTATTGAATTGTATATGTATTTCCTTTTGCTTATTTTGGACCTTGTCATGGCCTTAAGGCCTTGAATTGTACAGTTACAAAAGGTTTTCTTATAGTGAATGGTTTTCTGCTTCCGTCGGATTATATGTAATGAATGTATGGGAATGTATGGATGATGGGAAATGTTTGGATGATATATAAACTGCACAGGCTATCTATTAGGTACCCTCCTTAAGTCCAATTTTTAGGCCGTTATATAGCAGTTTTGTTTTGTGGGTCCACTAGGTGACTGGTGCGTTAGCTCTGATTTGGTGAATCGGGTTTCATGACGTGTATGCTTACACTCACTCCCTGGGTCTCCGGACCCGGGGTGTGACAATGGGTTTGGCTTGACTTGATACTTAAATTTTTTTTAATTCTTCAAAATTAGACACCAAATCAATTTGATTTCATTTTAAAATTAAATTGAACTGAACAAAAAAATCAAGTTGAGTTGATTCAATTTTTAGATTAGCCTAACTCAGATTGGGTTGGTTCGATTTTTTGGTTTGGACGATTTGCTTATTTTTAATTTCTAAACATTAAAATAAATAATGTATTATATATTAGTATAATATTATAGGTATTTTATATAATTATATATTATATATTATATTTTTCAAGTTGGTTTCTGGTTGGATTATTTTTGGTTTGATTTTGATTTGGTTTGATTCTTTTGTCTTCTAACTTAAGAACTGAATTAAAAATATTAGATTGTTATTTTTTTTAACCTAGAATCTATTAGATTTTGGTATAAATCTAAACAAACTCAAATCAAAGTGGTTGAATTAGTTCTATTTTCAGGTTGTTTAGTTTTTTTTTTTTTTTTTCTTTTTATGCACCTTTAGTTCCTTGTATTGTAAATTGCTTCTATCTTACAAAAAAAAAAAATATAAATAGTGAAAGAAAATAAATGTTCTAAGAGAGAAAAAATTACTAACTTTAAAAGGATTGGGGATAAGGATAGGAATGGCCAAAGACAGGTATTACTTGTCGTACTCTTAACCTCATAGTTTGGGACGAATAGCATAAGAATATAGAAACTAAATAAAATAAATAAGAAATTATTCTAAGGTCAAGTCATAATAAACAATAACAATAAAAGCATCTAACATCATCTTTCATTCCCATATTAAAATAATAGAAATGACATTATCAAAATAAATTGTAACATCATACCCTGGTGACACTGTTTAAGGCTTACACAACTATAATAACAGTTTCATAGTACAATCTCAAAAATGTAAATAAGCTTGGGATTCGCACCCCGAATAGGAAAAATAAAGGTACAGTAATCTAACAATAAAATAAATTACCATTAGGTCAATTCATCAATCTCAGCTAAGTACCTAGGTGACTACTTCCTAGTCTCGCAGGGTCACTTGTAACAAGGATGGGGTGAGAACCACCGCCTAGTAGGTATAACCGTATAAGTGTGCACGAGTAAACAATAATCAAATATATAATATAACTTATAACAATCTCAACAGAATATAATATTACAATGTACATTTGATGCAATGACTAATGCATTATCCAATCTCCATCTATCATTAATATTATTCTAGGATTGGTGATACTTAGGAAAACATATATGGTTATCCACTATACCATTTTATGTTTACGTTGACCATCTATCTCAACATATATCATGAGTAGGGAACCGAATTATACCCCCATAAGTGTAAGACTCAAGGGAACCGAATTATATTCCTGACCCTTTTGGTAGGGAACCGAGTTATACCTCTAGTCAGACATTTTCTTATTTCAAGAAGGGTTCAATTGTAATCTAGAGAAAATCTCATAACAATATCTCAAGATTAACATTCAAACTATAATAACTAATCTCTAGTCATATATATTGATTCGAGATCATTCAGTATTTTTAAAATCGCATTTTAACTTTTTTGTCAAAATTAAAGATCTCGTTTGTATACATGACCCGTGCCTCAGCACATAAATAAAATTAATATAGTACTCTAGGCTAATCCATAGTCATAATTCTTAGCCAATCCATAATAACAATGTTAAATTGAATGGCACAACCCTAGTCACATGTATATGATATGCTCAATCATATAAATAAATCTCATTTAAATATAAAATGTAATACCATTAGGCTTAATGATGATTCAGCGTTCATTTAATCATTAAAAATCAATATCTAATGGTTCTGAGCAACTAATGATACTTTAAAATTTAGAATTTACAATTTTCAGAAAAACAAACCTTTCTATCATTTGGACCCTCGTCCAAGGGTTCAAATAGGAATTCCCATCGGGTTGTGTGGACCCTTGTCCAAACTACTGTCCAAGAGCCCTTTTAGGTTCTTTTCCAAACTAAATTCTCGAAACCACAAGCACCCCTCAACAATCATATATAAACATATAAATATCTCAATAATGTGCTTATTTAATATTTACTAGTGTTGACCTATGTGATGCATGAAATTGAATAATATTTTTTACAGACAAAACATAATTTCTAAATATATTACGAAATTACGTAATTTCATAAAATAATTATAGTTATTTTTTTTATATTTATATTTTTTACTTGGGTCAATGTTAATGAGCCAATAGAATTGGTTAATGTCAGGTTTACATATAAATACTAAAAATTTATATTCTTGTAAATCTTGATTCGGTCTAATCATAGAAAATAATATTTACTCTAAAATAAATATTAAATCATAAACTTACCTAATCAACTTGATCTTTTTTTTTTTTTTGTTTTAAACTCTATTAATTTTAATATACATTTTTATTTTTTAAATTCTTGACTTATTTTGCATATAGTTAGAAATACTATTAATCTTAAATATATTAATCAGTTAAAAATTATCAACATGATCAATTTAAATTTAAAATTAGAAATGTTTCTAAAAATAAATTATTCTCAGGCTTAAATAATATTTTGAATTTTTTTTTTGTCTTTAAATTTAAGATATAACAAATTTAAGATATACTTTTTTATATTTGTTTTTTGTGTTTTTGAACAAAATATTTTTATTTTCTTTTGTGTTTTTAATTTAATTACTATTGTATTTGAAATATATAAATTTTACAACTATATTGAATTTATAAACAAGTGAGTTCCCTTTTGGAATTCATGAATTCATTTATACGAAATTTATAAGCAAGTGGGTCATTTTTCAGAATCCAATTAAGTGAGTCTCTTTTCGAACCCACGAATTCTTTTATATTTATTAAAATCATATGCTAGAATTTTGGTGCTTTTATAAACTAAAGAAAAAATACAGTGGTAGCATTTTAGCATTGTGGAACAATTAAACAAATATTTGCAAATGAAAAAAGAGATAAGAAGAAAAAAGAATGAATGAATTTAAAAGATAATTGAAAAATCTATAAAAACAAAATAAAAAATAGAATGGCATGCTATGTAGGATTGGAGTGAAGAGAAGAAGGATTGGAGTGAAGAGAAGATGAGAGAAAAAATTCATTCTTTCAGTATTACAGATAGATAGATAGATAAAATAACTTAAATATTGAATATCATTAGCTGGTTAAAAATTGTCTACATGACCAATTTAAATTTAAAATTATAAATTTTTTTGCACAAAAATTATTCCTAAGCTTAGATAATATTTTAGTAATTTTTTTTTTGTGTGTTTTTAAATTTAAGATATAATAAGAGTTATTATTGTAGAAGAAGTTATACTTTTAAATTTAATTAATATTTAATAATTTTTTAATATGTTTCCTCCTGAATTAATCATTCAGTAAATTTTACAATAGCAATGAACCAATAGCCAATATCCATTTAAGGAACCCATGAGTTCAAAGATTATATGTCATAACTATAGTGATTTTATAAAAAACTATAGATTTATATGAGTTTTAGTAAGTCAATAGAGTTAATTAAAATCAAATTTTTATATAAGTAATAAGAACTTATGTTTGACCAAATCTTGGGTATATTCAATCTTAAAAATGAAGCATGGCTTTAGAATATGTATTAAATCTTAAACATAGTTGACCAGGTAGATATTTTTTATTTTAAATTATTTGTCAATTTTAATATATACTTTTATTTTTGTAAATCAAATTATTAGTATTAATCCTACTTCATATGTTGTAATGTATAAAAATAACTCAAATATTATATGATTTTTTGACCAAGATGTCAATGTGACTAATTTAAATTTAAATATTTATAAAAAATTACTCCTAAGTCTAATTAATATTTAGGTATTTTTTCTTGATATTAATATTTTGAAATTTTTCTTTTCGTTCTAAAAATTAAAATTTACTAAGAGTTGTTATTGTAATAATTGCTAAAACCTTTACTATATTATTATTTAAGCCCAAATTTTATAACTATAATAAACCAACAAGCAAATAGGTCTATCTCATGAATCTTTGAGCTTTTTACATCAATTAAGATGATCGGCCGCACTCCGATTGACTTTAAATACAATTGTTATATAATAATGTGGAAAAAAAAAAAAAGATAATAAAGTATTTTGTGAATGAAAAGATAGTATTTTAAAGAATGGCGAGTATTAATGGAGAGTGAGACTCAGGATTAGAATGATTGAAAAGACGAGAGATAAAAAATATTATTTTAATTTTAAACATAGATAAATAATATAAATTTATAAAATAACTCAAATATTGAATGTTATTAATTGGCTAAACACTATCCATGTGACCAACTTAAATTGAAAATTAAAAATTTATTAAAAAATTTTTTCTCAAATTTAAATAATATTTTGTCTTTTTTATTTTTATTTTTAAATTTAAGATATAATATGAGTTTTTATTGTTAGAAAAGTTAGATTTTTAAATTTGATTAACATTTAATATTAATAATTTTTAGAAAAGAATCACGCCCAATACTAATTTTATTCAATTATTAATAAAAATTAAAAAAAAGATTAAATGATGAATATAGAGAGTTCGCATAATATTTGATCATAATATTTTGATTGCTTTATAAGAATAATTTTAATAAAAAAATATAGTTCATGCTTTGCAAAATAAAACAAATATAGTTAACATGACCAATTTAAATTTAAAATTAAAATTTTAAAAAGTAACTACTTTTGAATCTAATTAATAATTCAGTACTCTTTTATATTTTTATATTTTAAATATTTTAAGAGTTGTTATGAAAGAAATAATCCAATTATTATTTAAAATTTTTTATTTGTATTTTTAATTTAATTTCTAATATATTTAAAATATATAAATTTTAAAACTATATACAAACAAGCGGGTCCCTTTTTAAAATTCATAAATTAGGTAAGTGGATCACTTTTTTTAAACCCGAGCAAGTGTTTTTTCTTTTTTCTTTTTTTCTTTTTAAACTTATGACCTTAACATGCATTGAAATCATATGTCATAACTTTAATAGTTTTATACAAAAATAAAAAAGTTAAATTGGAGTGTTTTAACGATGTGAAACAAAAAATAAAATAAAATAAAGGTTGCGAAAGAGAAAAGAAAAAAAAGAGTTATTTATGAAAATATCTCTCAAAATATCCTTCTTTTTTTATTTTTTTTATTTCATCCTTAAACTATCAAACGTACCTACTACATACTTGAACTATCTAATTTTGTTCTATTTGATTTGAATACTAACTCCATCCATTAAAGTTAATTAAAAAATTTTCAAGTGTGGGTCATGTGGTTATTTTTACCCCACCTTAGGGGTGTAATAGCTGATCCATGTCTATTACTTCCATCTGTTACCAAAAAAAATATATGTTTTTTTTTTTAATTGCTAGTTGCTTCTATATAATGACTTTATTAAAATAATAATCCTACGATTAAAATGTTTTATTTGATTAAATTAATAATTTATTAATAAATAAATTTAAATTTACTTTAATAAATTAATTTTTAGTTAACAATAATTTTATGGTATAATTTTCTATAAGTAATATTTATATTAAAATAACACTTATGGAAGTAAATAAAAATTAGAAATTGGTTTATTATTAAAATAATTTAAATAATGATTTATTATTAACGTAAATAATAATTTATTACATAGCAGCAACAAGCTCCTCGCGTGGGAACAACTTCCTACTAGCAGAAGCTAATCACAGCAAGAGAACAATTGGAAAAAAGAAACATACAATTTTGGGCCCTAGAAATGGAAAGAATAAACATGAATTGACCATCATGTTTTCAAGTGGGGTGAAAAAAGTTACATGACCTACATATGATAATTTTTTATTAAATTTAATGAAAGGTGTTAGCATGCAAAAATTGGTTTATTATTAAAATAATTTAAATAATGATTTATTATTAATATAAATGATAATTTATTATATAACAGTAGCTAGCTTTTGGCTCGGGAACAGTTTCCTTCTAGTAGAGACTAATCATAATAAGAGAGCAATTGGAAGAAAACATATACTTTTTGATGCCAGAGATAAAAAGAATAGACATAGATTGATTATTATGCCCCCTAAGTAAGGTGTAAAATGTTACATGATCTGTACATGATAATTTTTTTTGTTAAATTTAAACGATGGAGTTATCATTCAGACAAAATAAAATAGAATTGGATAGTTCGAGAATTTAATAGATGCGTTAGATAGTGTGAGGATGAAATAAAAAAAGATGGATAGTTTGAAAGATATTTTCATAAATAACTCAAAAAAGAATGAAAGAAATGAAATGAAAGAATTTCAACATAATTCAAAATTCTATAAAAAAATGAAAAAATGAAATGGAGAATAAAAAAGTATGCCACGTAAGATGAGAGTGAATGAGAGATGGAAAAAGAAACTACATTATTTTAGTATAGTATAGATTTCAACAATAAGTCAAAGGAATGCATGATTCTAACATATATATGCATATATATACGAATCCATATATATATACACATCAACAAAAATTAGTTAAAAGTAAGCTAAATCAAATATATAATATACCAAAATCTTGCTAATAATATTTATGACCATTCATACAGGTCCCACTTACTTTAAGTCAGAAGGAAGAAGAACGAAGAACGAGAAACCTGAGTTGGGCTTCCAAGCTTCTAAAGCCAATTTCTCTCATCTTGGGCTAAATCACTAAAACTGTCACTACCACGATATTCACGATATCAAATACTCCTTAATCTGATTGTTTTCCCTCTCTAAGCTTCATTTTCTCTCTCTCTCTCTCCCTTCCCCTCCCTCCTTCCTCTCTTCCTCTCTGATATGGCTCTCTCTCTTTTGGAAGTACTGAGTGGGAGATAAGAAAAAGGAAAGAAAGAAAAAAAAGAAGGAAAAGAAAGAAGAGGGTTGGGCCATTGACCCAATTTTCTAACCCAACACAACTCTAGGCCAAATTTGGCCGAAAAAAAATAAGACAAACCTAATCTTACATATCAAATCTCGTCTAAATATTTAATTGGCTCAAAATATCAAATTAAACAGTGAAATAAGATACCGAATGTTACACTACTTTAAATAGACAAGGTGGGGACCAAAAACTAAAATTTGATAAGATTTGTGGCGAGATGAAAGTAGAGTAAAATTGTTCAACCTATCTTACTTGAGTTTATAATTACAAAAGTACTTTTATTAATGTCACTTTATAAGTTAAAAAATTGAATTGTTTTTATTAAAATGTTAGTTTTTACTATTTTGTTAATTCATATATTAGTATTTTTATTTTTTATAATTTATTATTGAAAAATGCTAAATATACTTCACTTTTAATTTCTTACACTGCAAATATTTATTATTCATTTTGAGAGAAGATATAATATAAAAAACAAAAAGTAGAGTCATTTAATATTTTTTTAATTATTTTAGTTAATAGTTAGTGTATGTATTCTATTTATTATCTTTTTTAAAGACAAAATAATAAGTTATTATTAATTTTAATGTTGTAACTCATAACCCTCGACGTGGATACCTTTTACGGGGCCCAAAAAATAAAAAAAAACCTGTTTCGGTCCGCTGTCATCCTAGGATATGATGCTAAAAAGATAATTAAAACGAGTGCCTTGTCATGTAGCTGTTGCGGCTGTAATCAATCATGTGAAGATTTGAAGACAAATAATGGAAGAAAATGATTTATAATTCTTCTAAGAAGTGTCCCTAATGGATTCGTAGTTTGTATATATCGATATAATAACGTAATTAATTGTAAGACATTTTGAATCTGGTGTGGGTCTTATCATGTAAGGATTTGGAGACAAATTGGAGAAGAAAACAATAAAATTATTATCAAAAGAATACCTAATGTATTTATAATAAGCATATATTAAAATTAGTATAATTTATATAATTAACAAGGGGATCCCATTTGATAGGATGCATCCGATTGAATACTTATACCTGACTGATTGTCATACCCGAATGAACTCGACCGGCATTGTTGACCCAATGGAACACTCATTTCCGATCAGAAGTGTATTAACTCGACCGACCAATCATACTGCCAGAAGATTGGTTCGATCTTTTTATATAAAACAAAAAGGCTTAGGTCATGGTCACGTGTATGGTCATTCTCTGACATATTCAGTAATACTCACCTGCAGGGATGCTGTCTGCCTATTAACGGTTTTGATAATTAAGTGAATGATATCAACATGGGGATCTGTGAATACACGTGACAAACCCTAATTGGGTAGCAAGTATGATTATGTACTGCTCATATATACACTATCTATGCAAGTTCAACATCTGTCTATAAATATAACTACCTCCAGTGCTCAGGTACACACATTACTTTTGCCTTACTGTTACTTTACAAAAATACTCTCAGAACTTTCTTACTAACTTAAGTATCGAAAACTCTTTGCCAGGCACCACATCGGTGTTAAGACAGTTGTTCAAGGCGACCCGGACTTAATTTGGACCATTCAGTGCTTATCCAGATTTACTGTATCATCACTGTTTATGGAATTATATATGTTTTGTGGAAATATTTCTTAATAAAAATTAAAAAAATAAATTTTATAATTTAAATTTATTTCTAAATAAATTGAAAACTTAAAATTCTAAATACATGAATTTTACTCGCCGAAATATCAATTGCACCTTGTGTAGATTCCATTTGCACCTAGAGTGAAATTTTATATATTTAGAATTTCAAGTTTGTAGTTTACTAATTCAATTTTTATCTTTTTATTTTGTAAAATTTTTTCATATTTATTTTGTTTTACTTTTGGTAGGTCTTGGAAATATTTCACAAAAGTAAGAAGAAAAAACTATTTTTTTTAAGTAGAATATCGTGAAATAAGTAATTAAAATGATATTAGAATATCAATTTTACCATTAAAGTTTCAATTCTTTTCATAGTGTGTTTTCTTTTTTTTTTTTGTTTTTTTTTTTAACTTAACCAAACATTAAAATGTTTTTCAGAGCGACATCAATTTAAAAGGACACATTTGAAATGAAATGACATACAAAAGATATGTGTATATATATGTACAGTTTTAAAAAAAAGATATATTTATGTAAATACCAAAAAAATATTTCAAATTATCGTTGCATAGTGTAATGGAATCTATGCATGATTAGCATTTGTGTTATATAACTATATCTTAAATATAAGAGCACAACTGTTTGAATAGCGTTAAAGATAAATTGTATATGGAAGAAAATAAGTCCCAATTCTTCTTAAAATAATTCTTGATATATGTATGATAAGAATATATTGATATAATTTACAATGAAAAGACTATTGTTACAGAGCATACAAAATTTATCGGATTTTTTCATCCACAAATGTGACAAGAGTACATCCACGTTCTTTTTTTTTTTTTTAAATTGAATTTAAAACAAATAAAAGTATATAAAACTTTTTAAAACACCGACCCGCAATATATATAAACTAGAAACAGAATTTTAAACAAACAATAATACATAAAAGTAAAATTTCATAAAAATGTCACAAATACATCGCTGTTTGTGTCTATCACGCCTTAAAATCTTAAGATCTTGAGAAGTGAATTTAGATTACAAAATTTAATACACTTGGTCTACTATAGTGTTACTATTTACTTTTCGGAGCCACTGACCATCATATCCACTAATATAAATAATAGAAAGGATTATTTTAATAATAAAATACACACACAGGTTTAAATAAAAATCAGATAACATACGTTTCACTTATATACACAACTTTTAAAGTTATCACATCTAAATCGTAAAAATTGCTTTACAGAATTGTAGGGTTTCAAACGGTTGTACCGGCTCTTTTAGGTCTCGAGCTCTGAGTCTGTAATATAGTTTGTAGAGACGTGAACACCTTACCACTTGTACTCACGATATATAGAAATATACTATTTATAATACATTTTGTAAATCACATAAAACAATAAATATGGCAAGAAATTATTGAATACATCAACATATAGCAGAATAGGACAGCATAAATTTGTAACTTTCATTTTTCTAGTTAACGTTTCTTTATTTATTATTTTCTTTTCCCAAGATAGGGAATGACACTCTGCAAGACTGTCACACAATCAAAGTAATAGTTCAAGTCATCGCCAATTTGTATATATGTATAGGGGTCACGAATCTCCCTTGCTTCGTCATTTATAAATCTGAGTCTAAGAGCCACGATGAGCCTTACTATTTTTGGTCATCGTTGTGGATCACTAGTCCACGGATACAATTATCCAACCCTACATAGGTTCAATATAATATCTGGAATTTTAGTATGGATATAAATTTATGATTTTAAACATGTTTTTGGTGTGATAATATGTTAATGAAGTAGTATTAGTCATTAGGGATGCCTTAGAGTTGAAAAATTTGATAGAAATGGGTCAGATAGTGCAAAATCTGACACTTTACTTCAGAGGAGTGCAGAGGGGAGCTCATGGTGGATGTGGGGCGCCCATGGTTATGCCTCTCCAACTGTTCAATGAAATTCCTCTGAGAATCTAATTTTTTGACTCTTGGTGGGCGCCCATCTGATTCTATATGGGATGTCCGTGGCCTTGATGGGCACCCATGATACATGTAGGGCACCCCACTTGTACAGACATTGGACAATGTGATAAGGTATGGCTTGAACAGTGCATAGCTTACTCCTAGGGAGCTATGGCTTAGCTAGGGGCATGGAGGGACCTAAAATTTTGCCGAACATTGTGGAAAATATGCATATATTAATATCTGTGAGAGAAAAGAGAGAGAAAGAGAGGCATTTAAATGTTGGGAGGAAGAACAACCATGAGAGAAAAGAAAGAGGAATAAGAGAGAAGTTTAGAAGAAGAAGAAGAGACCAAAAAAAGCTAAGGACAAGCCTAACTTTGGTAAATTCTTCTTGTTTTGATCTAACCCTAAATTAAGTATTAGTTAATATGTTAAGATGTAATTAAGAGGTTATATTTCTTTCAAGATGTTGTGGGTGATTTGAATCTAAGAAGGAAGGGTTAAAGAAGAGAGAGTCGGAAATTAAGAACCAAAGTCTATCATCTTCTTGCTTCTCTTTGTTTAAGTTGAGGTAGGGAATTCTTTGATTTCTTTTAGTATATATAAGATGTAAAGAAGTAAAAAGTATGATTTGTAAGCCTAAACTAAAAGTATGAAAGCACAAGAGGATTTATTATAGACTAGAATAGGTTTATGTATGTTTGTTAAGAGATTGGAACCTAGAATTAGATTTTTTATAAAATAGATGATTAGAATTCGTATTGATGGACTATTTTAAGTCCTTTAAATAATGCTTAGAAACAAGGTTTTGAACTATATATAGTATGTGGGGAGGTTTGGGACCCAAAAACTTACATTTTAGCTCAAATTGAAACAACACTGTTCTCTAGATAGTTGAGGAGCCCCCATGACTTTATGTGGGGCACCTACGACCATATGTGGGGCACCCATATTCCATGTGGGCAGAGTTAGGAGGTCACTTGCATGTGTTACCCAAGACTTGGAATAAATTTTGTTTACCCGTGTTATATATATTCTTTTGTAATTGTAATGACAATGAATTTAGTGAGATAGTCATTTGAATTTAGGTTATAAAGGTTATAAGGCCTATGAGATGTATTGATGATGAAAATATGTTGGATATGATGACCGGGCTATGGTCTAGGTGTGATTTGCTTTAATTAGCTTTATATTGTGGGTTCACCATATGACTATTGTGTTGCTTTGATTAGGAAATTAATATGTTAGTACATGTTCTGTATGTCATTATCACTCACCCCTCGGGTCATTAGATCCAAGGCTGACATTCATGATCTGTCAACCTAAGAGTATCTCATGACCTTCCTTATTTTGTACGGTATCCTCACTTTCTCCAAAATCAACGTTTACTTTGGTTTCATCTTTCTCTTGTTTAAGTTTAAGAATAACGTTTGAGTGTATCAGATTTCATAATTTCATGTCTTCCTTTTCGCTATCATCCGTTTATTTTTAATTACTATTGTTTGTTTCACAATGAACACATAATCATTTTATTTTTAACATGTCATAGCAAATCTCAATATTGAATAGCAAATTTTATAAATCTAATCACAAGTTTAGTGTCACCCAAAAATCAGCTATCAAGCTTAATATTAATTTAATGGTATATAAAATTTAATCTATAATTATACCTCTACTAAATATTATTTATATGTAGATTATTATTTTCTAACATTTTAGAACTAAAAGAGAGTAAAATTAGCCTAATCAGGGAAGTTGTGTGCGCCAAGAAAAAAAATAGGCGTTGGCCTACAATTTCTTTATTTCTTTCCTACCTCAAAGAAAATTAGGTTTGGCTTAAAACTTAAAAATTTTGCTTTTAAAATATGCCAAAATTATTCTCATGGTCATTTCTTATTAAAGAAGATATTGCAAAAAGTATAAATAGTACACTAATTCCTTACCTCGTTGTTCTTTATTATAAATATCAAAAATTCACCATATGTTCAAACTAGACATCTTTTGTTTAATCTGACAGTGCAGGCGCGTTTGAAACGGGTTTAACTAAAAGACTAGAGAATCAATTTGGGTTCAAATACTAACTTGTCCTTGTTATTATTATTATTATTTTTTTTTTTTCCAGTTGTTCTTCGTTTTTCCATACATAACATATATATACACACCCAGAGGGGAGTACACGGGGAGGGGGGAAAGGGAAAATGGGGTGACTTATAAAGCTTAAGGGGTAGGGGAAAAGAATAACTCATAGTAGCAAAAGGTGGGGTGCCAGCACCTTTTCCAAATGCCCATTTTTGTATATATATATATGTATATTTTTTTCTATTTTCTTTTTTGCATATTTCAGATTCGCATTCTCAAGTAAATTGTCCTACACCGTGATGTTTCCATAATACTTGAACCAATCAAATCATTTTTCCTTGAATCACCTGATCTTGAAAATTCAAAATTCAGACTAGTCTAACTTCATATGTCACATTAGGATCCCCTTCTAGTCCAGTCCAATCTAATACGCGTCTAAGATGTGAAACATACTAGCGGAGCTTGGATACGTGAAATACCTTATATATTCTTGATAGTTGTGGTGGTAATGCCAACCAGTAAGCAATCTCTCTAATTTTTGCCAAACGTCATAGTCAGAGCTTAAGTTAGAAAACCTAGGGGATAGTGGGAGTCTGGCATTACATGAGGCATGCTTATATGTTATAATCGACACTTAGTTATTTAAAAAAAAAATAGACTCATCGGTATTTTATGGTCTAAGTTAGTAATGGAAGTGGACGAAAATAGGAATATTGCAAGGAAAGTGACCCTATTGGTAAGTGACATGAAAACTTAGGAAACATCCTTTGCTAATGGTAAGTAAAGCCAATGTGTGGGCAAATGATATAACCAATGATGGTCTGTTGTGTCACGCCCCGGGTCCAGGGAACCCAGGGAGTGAGTGTAAACCATTCATCACATGAACCCATAACTCAATCATTAGAGCTAACACCATGAATACATGGGTTATGCAAACATAACACAAACTATCAAAGCTAGCCCAACGGTTACATAGCGGACCTACAAAACAAAACTGCTATATAACGTCCTAAAAATGGACCAAACGGGGTACCTAATAGAGTCCCTGTACAGTTAATATACTCACTGCCAAACACAAATTGCAGTGGTCATCTCATACATTCATATGTAAATCAACCCCCAATTCGCATCATTCTATGTAAATATAAAACTATCCACTAGTTTCATTAATAGTTACATATCTTGGCCTTATGGTCTTTACAAACCAAAATGGAAAATAAAGGTAGACATTACAAAACTGAAACCAACAAGGGTGCAATTCCATTAGTCTTTCAAAGTATATGCAAGAATCATAACCCAACATGAATAATAACAAGGGTACAATCGCAGGTATCAACTTTACTCATCCCAGGCACTTCAACATCGAGAACTTAACGCTAGCATGTATCACATGCACTAAGGCAATAACCAAACAACAATAATGAAACACATTATCCCTTCCCTTTGTTGTTATCCATTATTTCATTCATTTTGCGGACACCTTTCACATAAACCGATCACACCCGATATGGGACGTCCCCCGCGCATACGGCCCGAAGCCGCGCATACGGTCCGCCCGCCCATTCCTCGTGCTTTAGGAGTGCGCACCTCCAGG
>JAVXUM010000001.1:24148370-24172726 GCA_035590655.1 Pouteria glomerata
AAACAATATATAGAGGTAGGTGAGGAAAAATATGTTTGTTAACAAATGGACTTTTTTTTTAGGGGGGGAGGGGGTTGGGTGTGTTCTAGTATGATAATAAAATATTGTTAGTGCGATTTTCAGAATGTAGGAGGTGTTGTCACACTTTTCTTTGAGCTTCAAAAGCGGTCAACATTATTTAGTTTGTTTTTTGTTTTTTACTATGTGCCTCTACTTTTAGTTTCAGTTTGCCCACAAATAAGAGAAGTTTTTTACTAGTTGTAGGTTCCTATTATGTTTATGGAATTGGGTACATATAGGCAAGGGTAACATCAAAACTTTTAGGATACAAGGTTATATATCCATATTCTGGGTATGGATATGTGGTTACATCATATATGTTTAAATATAGCGTTAAATTTTCAAGTGAAAAGATAAAAATATCTATTAAAAATTAAATAGAATTAGGGGTGTAAGTTAAGGTAATATGAATTATAGGGAGTCCAAATGCAATTTTCAAAATTACTAAGAGCCAAAACCATTATCTTTGATGGATTTTTTAAAGTTTTCACTTTAATCGAAAGTACAAGGGGTATAAATGTAGGTTTTTAAAGTTCACGGGACATAAATGTTTTTTCATATCAATTATAGGGGTAAAAAGGAAATTAACACTTAAATATATTATATGTAGCCTAATATATCATCGCAAGGTTTTTCTGTTATTTAGGAATATACTTGAAGTTAAATATAAAATTTTGATATATTATATATAGCAAAATATACTTATATAATGGTTGAAATTAAGAAACTCTAATAGAGAGATTAGAGAGAAGGTTAAGAGGCGTATTTTACGTACCCCATTAACTATTGTCTTTTCTTATAGTACAACAGATGTATATGTCAAAATACAAGGATCCTCCAAATCACTCACATTCATATTCATACGTACAATATATGGATATTTTCTGTATTCTAACACTCCCCCTTAAAGTGGAGCGTACAAGTCATACATGCCCAGTTTGGCAAACATGTCTTGAAATGACGAGCGAGGTAAGGATTTAATGAGTATGTCTCCTAGTTACAAGCTAGACTGAACATGAGGAGTACAAAGATCCCTCCGCTATAAAAGGTTGCTAATGAAGTAACCCACCTTGATATGTTTGGAATACTCGTGAAAGAAAAGATTGTTAGCAATAAAGATAGCCACCTGGTTGTCACAATACATAAATATTAGGCAAGAAACAATACCAAAATTGTGAAGGAGTGAGCGAACCCAAATCATCTTAGAGGTGGTGTGAGCTATAGCTCTATATTCAACTTTTGTACTAGAAGGAGCTATAACATTCTATTTCTTGCCACCTCAAACCCAAAGAAATATCGTAGAGCAGCCAAATCTTTGGTATAAAAATGATAACTTAAATAGCATTTTAAATCAACAATGCTAGGTGCATCATCCTCAGAGATAATGACATCATTCATTAAACTACTAAGATAGTAGTGCCAAAAGTGAATTGGTGAATAAAGATCGAATGATCAAAAGTGAATCGGCAGAAGCCACAATTAAGCATAATATCAATAAAGCGGTCAAACCAAGCATGAGGGGACAATTTAAGGCCCTACAAAGCATGACATAATTGACAGACTAGATGCTTACTACCAGAAACGGTATAGCCAAGTGGTTGATCCATATATACTTATTCTTGAAATTTCCAGTGAAGGAAATCATTTTTAATATCAAGCTGATATAATGGCCAAGAATGACTCACGTCTACAACAAGTGGAATTTGAACAAAATATAAACGAGCAACTGGGGAGTAGATATTTAACATTACACACCCAATAATACTCCACTGTCGATTTCTAAAGGGTAAAGGAGTAAGCTCCCATATCTGGTTCTTTTGAAGTGCACTCGTCTTTTCATTCATGACATGCTTCCAACTAGGACAGGATTGTGCCTTTTTGTATGATGCTTGGAGTAGATAGAGAAGACAAGGCACAAACATTAGAATGCAAACAAGAAGAGTGGTGGTAAGAAACAAATTTAGCAATAGAGTATTGAGTACACGTGCTTATCACGGCGTAGAGTAATAGAGTTTGAACTCATGGCACCTAAAAAGGTTAAAGGGAAAGACAAAGCAACTACTTCCAACCCATCTAAGGAGCTTAAAACATATAAGAGAAAGAGGTGAAAAACCACTCCTCAAGAGGCTCATCAAATGTAGGACCAAGTAATGAGGAAGGAGGAGGCTATGATCATTTTAGGTTCTCTAATGAGAAAGCACAAAAAGACTTCGGAGATTATTGAAGCGATAGGGCTGTTTTGGTGGAGAGGGGAATCATGTTAGATCACTTTAAAAATGAAGATTTTATGATCAAACAAAACATGGAAGAAAGGGGTTGGGAGAAATTTGCACAATTTAGTGGCACAGCAGTGGTTATGTTGGTGCAAGAATTCTACGCAAATATCACTGAATTCAAGAAGGATGAGAAAGATTGTATCTACCCTAAAGTAAGGTGAATTGAGATAACCTTGACTCTGAAGAAAATTGCTAGTTTCTTCAAGCTAACAACGATTAAGAATCCGGGTTATCCATTTGATGAAGATGGGGCCGCTGACAAAGATGCACTTGCTGAAATTTTAACTGGGAAAGAATGTGAAGTTTGGGGGGACACAAAAACAAGCTGGAGAGGAAGAGGTTGACGCCATTATTCAATGCATTGCATTTCCTTATGTGTTCTCGAATTATGCCCATAAGGAACACTTCAAAGGTGAGTTATGAGAAGGGATTGCTTATGTATGCTATTAATTCAGGTGGTGTAGTTGACTTGGCCAAATTAATCTTTGATAGTGTCTTTGGCTGAAAACAGAACTGGAGTTTTGAGTCTACCTTTTGAAGGTTTCATTAAAGTACATTGTGAAAAAGAGAGTGAATCCTGAGTTAGGAATAGAAGTTTGCCAAACCTTTGGGATCAATTACAGCAACTTCCAGATAGAGAAGTGAAAGTCAGCTGAGGAGAAGACTGTCCCTTACTTTGGAGAAGCATATGAACCAAAATGCTGACAAGTGGGAAGAAGTGAGTCAAAAATTTTCTCAAATCAGGATTGATTATTACGTTTCATTGTGAAAGAGCTTAAGAGATTAAATGACAGATTGGATGCCATGGGAGCTCCTGAAGTTGCTCCTAAGTCATCTCATGCTTCTCCAACTCATGAAGATTAGAGTTCTTCTAGATGTGTTTCATGGTTTCACCAAACTTAATATGAGTCTAGTTTTTTTTTTGTCTTAAATGAATAGTTTGGTGATCTTTTTGATTTTTGCTTTAATGTAATGTAGATAGAAGTTAACTTGTGAAGCTGATATGCTAACTGTTGTGAGGAACATGGAACATGAATGTTGAACTCAACAGCTGAATGAATGAAAGAAGTTCTTTTGGATAAAAACATGGTTTAATGTTAATGCATGGCAATTGATGTTTATACTTGATAATTCCTTATGAGCAATTTTGAGGTAATGAATACTAACGTGAATTTTATAACTGTTGAAACTTTTGAAATTACTTGAACTTGGATTGCAAGGTTAATTGAAATGTGAATATGAATTCGTGGAGTATAGTCCTTGTTCAAGAATTGCATACATTTAATCTCTAAACTAAGTGGAGACTACCTTAGTAAGAATTGAACCTTATAATTATTCTTTAAGAGCGTGAACTATTAACTCTGAATTTTATTATTTTATTATTCTTCAATAGCTCTATTATTTTTGCTTTGAATCCATGACAAGAGAATGACAACTTTGAATGAATTATAGCTTTGGAGTTTTGAATTCAACCTAAATGGAACCTTGGAAATGAAGTAGGCCATCTTTTTAAAATTTTGAGCTTAATGACCTTTTCTTTTTTTTTTTTTTTTCATTGCCCCGAAGGGCCAGTTTGAGCCTATCTAATGAATTATTCTTTGGACAAACCTCAATTACACCCTTAACCTTGTACATTGGATCAATACCTACCTTAAGTGTCTCAGTTTGTACTAAAAGGGGGAGAGTGAGGATTTGAGATAAACTAGTGGAATGATGAGAAAGAAAAGGAAGGATGAATTAAACTTGAGTGATGAGAAAGAAAGGAAGGATGAATTAAATTTGAGAAGTTACATTATTTAAGTTATTGTTTTCTATTCATCTTCAAAAAAAAAAAAAAAAAGCACTTGTACATATGGGGAGTATGCTCAATGTTTTTTAGAAATATCAAAGAGAGAGAGAGAGAGAGAAGCAACTATATAAAATAAATTGGAAGGGATTTTGAACAAAAATGAAAGAAAAAAGGAAAGGGAAGTAATGTGGGAAATAAAGAACAATCTTTTGAGTCATCCCAAGTGCAAGGTGGTCGATTGTAAGAACAATAAAAATCTGGTAAATATCGGGTCAAATCACAAGTAACTTTGAATGATCTTGTAACAAAAACATAGAAAAATTCTTTTGAAAATGCAACTCACAATGAATTGGTGATGGTTTTCGGATTTTGATGGTGAAAATTTTGTTTAAAGCCCGATTTAAAAACGATTAAAAGAACAACTTGAATCAAATCAATTTGTGTAGAGATTTCTGTGAATTTTCAAGGACAAACACATAAGTCAATTCACTCTATTGAAAGAGTAGCTCGGAGATTTGTAAACAAGGAAGCACAATTTAGAACAATGATTGGATAATTCGAGTGCGAAATTAAGTTCTTGTGATTGAAAACCTAAGTGCATAACCTATAAAGAATACATGTACGTTCTATCTTAGCAATCCACATACAATTTTCTCAAGAAAGTGCATTAGAATTCTAAATAAAAACTAACATATTCTCTATGTAAGTCATACAAACAAAATGAGATCTAGAATTATTAACTGGAGATTTCAATAGATCCAAACTATTTAATCATCATTCGTAGAGAATTTATAAGAAAATCAAACATTGAAACTCAAAATACCTTGAAAATTCACATACATCTCCTACTTTCCTTGATTTGAATCCAAGAAAGAAAACTACTCACTCATATATGAAGAGAAAACAAAATTTGAATTGAATTGAATTGAAGCATTCTTATAAGGAAAATTGAAAAGGAAACTAAAACAATTTAGGAAACCAAACAAGATCCACTCTTTCTCTTTGCAAATGAGCATATGAATGTAACTAACTCAATGTCTCAGGTCTTCTTCTCTCATATAGCACAAACTAATTAGTTGGAATGACCATAGAGCCCCTAAAACTAATGAGAAATTACAAAATTCTGTAGAGAACTCACATGGTTCGAGCAAGGGTTCAAACCATCCTTCAATACTTAGACAAAATTTGGAGTTTTGAAGTTGATCTTCCTCTGGTGTTTGAACAAGGGTGCGAACAAGGGGTGGTTCGAACCCTTCGCACCCTTGTTTGCACTATGGTTCGTGAGTTAAAAAAATTTGGAGTTGATGTCTTGATCTACCCTCTATTGTTCAACTAAGGGTGCGAACAATGTGTGGTTCGAATCCTTGTTCGCACAACTTTCATGCCTTAGAAATTTTCTGAAGTTGAAACTTGATCCCCTCTTCTGTTGTTCAAATAAGGGTGCAATGCCTTATTTTTCTGGCTTTTTGATGAACCACATTTTCGTTGTTTGAACCTTTATGCACACCATCCCCTCCATACTTCATCTCTTTTTCCTTTTTAAGCTTTTTTCTTGCAAGTTTAAGAAAATACTCATGAGAATGATATAAAATTGTAATTCTGTCATTTTTTCTTAAAATTTAGGTAATAATGCTCATTTTAGATAGCTTGATTGAATGCTTTACCATACAATCAATGCCCCTTCTAGCATGTGGCATGGGCTTTATGGGCCATTTTGGCTCGGGTTGGTTTGGAATAGGTTCAACTTGACTCGGTCCATGAATTTGGATTTTCGGAAAGTTCCAAGAGTGCTGGGAGCTTAGCAGGCATGCCAAGAAGAAATTAGGATTTCTTAGGGTTGCGTTGGTCAAAATTAGGTCAAAATCAAATTTTCTATGACCTAATTATGACTGTTTAAAAATAGTTGTACATAAATGGGTTGAGATGGTGATGGGCCTTGTTGATTTCTTCAATTTACCGTCACAAGCCAATATGGGATGACTTAGCTTTCAATTTTTGGGTATGAATAATTAAGTGAGGCCTGATCAACTCCCAGGATTTTTGTTGGCATATCTGTTGGTACAAACAATTCTGGGCATGTACTTTGAGACAATCCTAGAAATCAATCTAATATGTTCTGGCTAGATGGCTACCTCAGGAAATGTGTCATTGGCACTCCTGTAAATTTTTAGGTCAATTTGGTGTAAATGGGGGTTCAATTTGTGTTTGAAAATCCGTTCACTCCACTTTTGTCTGTAGGAGTCAATTTGGGTCTGTGATCTTGAATGACCTTGGCAAGGGCCAATTCGCTATCCTGGGGCGTTTTCCATGTTCCCTTGCAAGTCCTTGGGGATTCTGTAGCTTCTCGTAGCATTCTGATTAGGGATGGGTAGTTAGATTGATATTGCTCTCCCAACGTGTTAGTAAAAACCATTTTTAACATTTGGTTGAAACAACCTTTAGATCTTAATTTTGCATATTTTCACTGCGTGGGCATTGTCAACATGATGCTCAGGATCTCTTCGTGAGATTTCATGGCCTCTGGACTTGATTTGGGCTTCCAATTATATCTTGCATTCTTGTTGGGGACATAGTTGTCATTTTGCCCGAACAATTATTTTTGCTAAGTTCTGAGGTTTTAACCTACCTGATGCTCCTGAAATTTGATCAGTTGTATTCATAAATGATTGTAGACATAAATAAAGTATGAGTTTTTAGTATTAATGGGGCCCTAAAGTTACTCAAGTAGGGGGAACAAGATTGGGGTGTCTACAATGTGCATTATTTCCAGAGTCAGTGATCTATTGAGGAGTTAATAAGAAAGTAAGCAAGCAAAACTACTCGAATGAGGCAAAGTAGTAGTGGAGTTGGAAGAGTGAGAGATGCAGATAGTCTGCACAATAACCTGTAACTCAATAGAAGTGAAGGGACCCTGGGAAGTTGTAGCAGATGCAGCAGAATCTTCCTCTTTCATTACTTCATTCGTTCTATAGCCATCTCCTCTGTTATGGCTTTTCATGTCTCTTTCTACTTTGGGGTTTACTGGGGCTTTCCCTAACCTATTACTATCTTTGAGCTAGGCCTCAGAATCAGCGCAAATGGCATTCCATTTGAAGATATTTAATTGAGCAGAAGTTCATTGTGCCGTCCTTCCTAATAGGGCTGGTCTCAAGTACCTTGTGCAGAAGAATAATCAGTGCTAGTGGTCTTAGCAGTAACATAATGAGCTGGATTAGGATGGTCATACCTATCCTTGCAGTATGGGTCAGCGTGGTTAGTGCTACCACAATAATCACATTTATTGGTTCCATGATCAGTGTTCTAAACTATAGAAAATAGAACAGATCGTTGTGTTTCGATCAATATTATTTACATAAATGATACAGAACAGAATAGGTCATTCTATTTGAGATCTTAGCCCGGGAAGGGCCTTCTGATTTCTAGGAATGAAAGAAGTCCAATATAAAAATGTGATACCGGGAATGCTTGACTAAAGTTTATTTGGGTTTTGATGTTGCCAATGAATAAAAATTGTAGCTTTTTTCAGTCTATATCACCTGATAATTGTTCCTTGACTGAAGACTGGTCATTTGAGAAATAGGTAGCCACGATAGATGCTATACCCTCAAAGTATGTTTGTCTTAAATTCTTGACCTAGAAATAGTGCAAGTATGACATTTTCTGACCTTATAAATAATATATTCATAACATACGCAGGGTTTCAGAAAAGTTGATACTGATCGCTGGGAATTTGCAAATGATGGATTTATCAAAGGCCAAATGCATTTATTGAAGAATATCTGTAGAAGAAAACAATCTCAGGTCATGGTTCAGCGGAAATCATCCCAGCAAAAGGACAAGGGTGTTGAAACATGCGAAGAAAAGAATTTTGGGTTGTGGAAAGAAGTGGAGAATCTTAAGACTGACAAGAATGTTCTCATGCAGGAGCTCGTTAAGCTCCAGCAGCACCAGCAGATTTCGCAAAGTAAGTTGGTAGTTCTAAGAGAACAACTTAAGGGTATGGAAAAAAACCAACAGCAAATGCTTTCATTTATAGTGTTGGCCATGCAAAGTCCTGGGTTTTTGGTTCAGCTCCTACAGCCAAAAGAACATAACTGGCGAATGGCTGAAGCAGGTAAGAATGTACTCAAACGAGTTACAGATGATTCCAAATCTGTACTTTCTGATGGAATGATAGTGAGGTACCAGCAGCCCATGGATCAGTCTCCAGAGCATTTAAGTGCACCAACTTTGGATTCTGAAAAATCATTGGAATTGGACCTTTCTTCTGATGAAGTGAGCGATCTTTTTACGAATATAGATTTCTTGTCAGGACCTCTGGATGAAAAATCACTTTCTTCGGAAAGTCATTGGCCAATTATTCTTCCTGATGACAACTCTATTATGGACCAGCTTCTTTTGTCTAGTCCATTGCCAGAGGCTAACGAAGATGATGGCGAGTATGACACTGCTGAACTTCCAACCTCTGAAATGAAAACTGAATCAGCATTGTGTCAGCTGCAAGTATTTGATGAGTTTGAAAGTATTGAGGAAATGTTGGACAGACCTCAGAAGAATTTGATTGAAAACATGGGTTTGGCAAGTCAGACACATAAAAATCAAGATATGGCAATTCTAACTGAACAAATGGAACATCTAGTTTCGGAATGCGGCATCAAGCACCAGCCCAACTTTTAGTTTATCAGCAAAGACCATAGCAAATATACTGAAGCTTTAGTATTACCCCTTTAGCCTCGTCCCTCCGTCCATGGCATAATTCATAATGGGAATCATGTTTTTGACTCCATATTCCCTTGCTACAATATTGTTATCACACTGAAGTAAGTTGGTTCTGTTCAACTCTGTTTAAAAATGCATGTGAATTCATCGTCACTGCTGATGGGGATTACCCGGTTGTTTTTCTTAGCAAATTGTCTTGTGCTTATTTTTTGCTACTTGACTGTTCTGCTTCACCGATAGATGGTTGTTCCATCTTTTTCAGGTCTAAGCTTTTGGTGGGATCTTCTCTCTCATGGTAGTATCTTGAACATAACTGAGTTATTTCCTATAAATTCCCTCTCTCTCTCTCTCAATTTCTTTACAGCATTTTGAGGAAACTGAACAAGAGGAGTTCTAAAGCTCTCTTTTTGGGCTTGCTTTCTTAAAAAATATTTGGATGATCCCTCGTTATGAAACTTACAATATATGGATGTTGTAAAGGCTCGTTTATACAGATCTTCAATGGTTATTCCGATACGCCACGTACATTTGTTGAATTTTCTGGGTCTGCTTTTCAGTTTCTTTGTGAAAACCAAACTGACATGCTGGATTACCCATTAAATATTGAATTAAAAATATGAAAAATTAGGAACTTGCGAAGAGCGGTTTCTTACTCAAAGCAAGTTGCCAATTTGGCATCCTGGATTACTAATCATAATATTAAAAAATAACAAATAAAAAATGAGCAACTTTTGGTCTTAACGGTTGCGTTTGATTTTACGGAATTCAATGTAAGAAAAATTACTTTAAATATAATTTTGTTAATTCAAATATGATTGGAGTGGTTTAATATAATAAATTAGGATGGAATTAAAATCATTATAAAAAAAAATATTTGAAAAGTTTTTTAATAGCTTGTGGAGCTATCATTTTTATAGAAATACTAGCAAATAATTTGTGTTTATGGCACTTTTCAATTAAAATTAAATATGCATGCATTTAAAATTTAAATATGTTAGTTCATATTCTCTTTTCAAAAATTTAAAATATATTCTCTTTTCATTGTATTATTCTCAAGAAACAAAATTTTTATTTTCTCAATGCATTTCTTCAATTATCATCATTAAGTCCAATTTAATTGTCTATCAAAATATGAAGTGTTCCAAAGATTGGGTGAGAGTTTGAGTGGAAACTTTGGTTTTAAAAGATTTTAACTATTTGTTGAAAAATAAAATTCAATGTCAGCCTCTATATTTTAGTTTATGAGAGGGACATTTTCAAAATATATTGTGTTTTATTATATAGATATAATGTATAATGTGTTCTGTGTCATCTAATATTAAATTCATGAATTTGGAATTTAGAGTTATTCACATAGAACCTAAGACTCCATTTGGATATTTAGGGATTTAAAATCAATAGATTTGAGATTAGATTATAAAATATAAGTTAGAGAGTTAATCTATCTTGTAACATATGGAACATCAAAGTAGTGGTATCATTATTTTTTAAAATGTTGGAGTTACTACTTTGAAAATTTTTAAAGAAATAATTTTTTTATGATAATTTTAAATCTATCATAATTAATCATTTTAATTATTTTATTGCAAGATATTTTCTATTAGCTAATAAATTGACATTCATTTTCAGCACTCTCAACTTTAAAACACAAATTCGAAAGTGGATGTTTTTAGATTAATCACATTGCTAACAAGAATCACAATGCTAATAGCCACAGTTGAACTCCTTGAAGTTTGACTTGTTAATCTCTGTGTACCGATCTAAAACATGTTTTCGCTGAATTTAAGTGCCAGCAGTCCAATTAAAAAATAGATGAAGTTTACTTTGGGTTAAGGAATTGCTGGATTTTATGATAGTTGATCTTAATTGAGCTTTTAATAAACCGAGAGGAATTGGGACCCTTTCAAATGATTGAGCTCAGATTGCAAGTTTCCAATGCGATCCGTTAGTTGAGACCTAAGGAGCAAAGGTTTTTGGCTAAGCCAAGGTATTATATCAGTGTTTGTTTGGGGATTCGAAGAAGAGATTAGATTTGTAATCTTGTTAGACCTACAAATTTCGTGTTTAATAACAGCAAAATAGAGGGGGCAAGTAATTTCTTCCAATTACTAATCCCGCAAAATAGAGAATGTACCATCCCATGGTGGGAGAGAAAGATGGTACATCCCTATCTTTGAATTTGATTCTTGCCGAAATGCAAATATTCAAATTTCTTTTCTGTTACATCTTATATCAAATCACATATGTTATCCAATTTTATATCTTATAAATCAAACACACAAAATAAATAAATAAACCCACACGAAAAGTTAATATCATATTATATTTGTATATTATTTCATGATAATACTCATCTCCTATCATCCAATCTCTCTAATCAAATGTTGCCTATATATCATAAAGAGGAATCGGCACCCTTTCAAGGAATCTTCTTCCTCTTTGGTTTTCTATCAAGTCCAGATTGCCAAGTTTCCATTGCAACTAGTTGGCTAAACTTTGCCATGCCTATAAGGACCATAATGAAGGGATCAACCCAAAAAGGCTCGACCGCCTCATATTTTATTATTCATATCCATTATTCATTTTTTTGGGGGTTGTATTATGTTGATTATTGTAAGCCAAATATTTTCGTCTAATTTGAAATTGCAAAGATTGAAAAAGGACTATGGATATCCCAACGTATCTAGGCATAACAATTCTTATGTGCAACCAAACCCTTGGACCCATTTTCTCTTGTTACACAGATCAGTCATAAGTCATTAAAAGATCTTTATCACATTTTCAAAACCTAATCAAAACATTTTTTTAATTAATAATCAAAACTCGAGTTTCTCAATATGCCCATTTTAAAAATGTCAAGTGATGACTCCAAATCTTTTTGATGTGGTCCTATTTGAAAAGCAAAAATCACACTTTTCAAATATAGGGGTGATCATGGATGCCCCATTCATAATTGAGGGCCCATGGTCGACACACCACGCAGACCCAAGCATTACTGCGAGCTTGTACCTTACCCGGCTCAGATCCAATTGCCACAATAGTAAAGGATTTAAGCTAAGCAAAAGTGGTGATAATAGTCCAATTTTATCAGATTCATTAAACACACTTGATGAATCTCATTAGATTTATAATAAGTTAAACCCAAATTTCTTAGGAAACCTTTTAATGCTATGAGAAAAAAACGACTAGATACTGTTATCTAAAATTGAAAGATGAGCATATAATAATTAGAATAAAAGATATAGTTTAATATGAAACTAGATATAACTAAATTTTAAGTTTAAATAAAAGAACTTTTGAAAAAGAGATTTGTGAAACTAACTAGAAGTTAATATTCTAGTCATTCTCTGTTAGTGATGAATCATAGTGAAATAGAAAGTGAAAAAGCTAGAATAGTTATTAATTATAAAAAAAAAAAAAAATTGAATAAAATTTTGATATTTCATTGGTATTTTATCCCTAGGAAAGATATTTTAGTAACCCAAACTAGAGGTTCTAAAATATTCAGTATGTTTGATTAAAATTAGGTTTTTAACAAATCAAAATTACGGAAAAGTCAAAATCATTGATAAGTTTCTCTGTACCATATGCTCATTACTAATGGACTATTTTACCATTTGAAATTTGTAATGTCATAAATATTTTTAAGATGGATGGACAATAATGATATCCTTAAAGATCTTAAAAATTTTTGTTTAGCCGATATAGATAATGTATTAATTTTTTTTTGAAAAATAGAGAACATAGATATCACTTAGAAATAGTTTGTAAAAAATCATAGATAATGAAATAATTTCAATTTAAAAAAGTTTGAAATAGAGAAAGATGAAACTAGTTATTTAGGTATTGTGCTCTGCTGAAGAAGAATTACGTTATAACACTATATAATAACAAAGATCAAAGAGTTCTCAGAAAAAATTAGAAACTTTAAATGACATACAAAGTCTTCCAAGATTAGTAAATTTTAGGAGATCGATTGTAAAGAGTCTTTCAAAATGAAAAAAATCATTCTTACAAAAACTGATAAAAGCTCAAAAGGATCCAAAGAATTTTAATATAAAAATTGAATGGTGTTATGTCCCAGATCTCGATACTCTAGAAGTTAAATGAATTACATAGATTACTCAACCAAATATAATTCATGATTAGAGTCATACAATTCACCTAGAGCAGACATTCACAATATATGATGATGATGATGATGATGATGATAATAATAATAAAGTCTCAGTCAAACCCGACATCAATGCTTCAACACCACTTCAATATAAAATCTATGCCCTATGGCTTTTGCAACCATATTAAATAAATCCGAATTAATAATAATACTTCTCCCAAATAATATAATCAGTTCTATTTTTTTTAAAGGAAATTATTGCACTTAAAAAGTGTAATTAATAACTCAACAAATTAGGATAGAATGCATACATTTCATAAATAATTTATGTGATTATTATTGTTTATACTTATATCGTGTGTTTTCTTCAATGCAGTGAAAACAAGAACATTTCTTTGATAAGTGACAAAGGAAATGAAGAAAAAAAACTAATAAAACAACATGGAGAAGCAACTAAAATTGAGGAATGGACCGAAACAATGCTTGAAGAAGAGCTTAGAAGTGATTTTATATAGTAGGGTTCGGACTCCCAAAGCTAGGGTCTAGACGCCTGAGAGCAAGCATATCCAGATTAAATGGAAAAAAATATTTGCCGTCCGAACTCCCAAGGTTAAGGTCCAGACCTTACGACTGTAATATCCTATATTTCAAATGCATACATGTGAAGAAGTTAGATATGTCGATAACGATGATTTTAATTTTAAGTTAGGGAATACTGTTAATGTTCAAATTTGACTAAAGATAGATGAAATGTGCATTGTTTAGGACCTCAATTAGATAAATTTGACATTGGTTTAAGATTGATAATTTAAGTTCTTTAGTGGCCTAGATTGGTTTAAGTACTTAGAAGATAAATCCTAAGTGTTAGAGAAGTTTAAGTGTTATGAACTTAATTAAAGTGTGAAAGGAATTTTTTTTTATTTCTAGGGGCAAAATGGTAATTTAATATATGATGGAGGAATACACTTGAGGGAGGGCCAGCCATGTCGGAAGAAAAGAATTCCAAATTATTAGTAGAAAGAACAAGTGTAAAAAGTTTGAATAGGTGGAAGATTTTACTCCAATTTGATCTAGCCAAAATATGAATTTTTGACCAAACTTGCATGGACTAATAGGGGACCAAAGGAGGGTGATTTGGAGGGGTGATGTGGCCGGCCAAGGGTGGTGAAAGAACCAAGAACTCAGCTGAAATGGGGGTGACCGAATAGAACAACATTGGTTCTTCTAGAATGGCCTTGTGTGCCTTAGGTGTTCAAGTTGAATTAAATTAGTAGGTCCCACACAATTTAAATTGGAAGACTTATGTGTAAAATCTAAAATTATTAAAAGGCCAAGTGAACTCTCCCTGTTGGCCAATTGAATTCAAAATTTGGAAAAAAGAAAACAACATACCCAGATGGCCTTAAGGCCATTCGGCCAATTCTGTTAAGTGCACATAAACCATTCGACCAAGTTGAAAATAAAGAAGAAAAGGAAGAGAAAAAGAGGATAAAAAGGGGAAGAAGAAGGAAAAGGAAGAGAAGAAGAGAAAAAGGAAGAAGAGGAAGAAGAAGAAGAATAGAAGAAAAAAAGCTAAGAAATGTAAGTTCATCCTTAATTTGTTAGAAGAAAATTCAAGTAAATCTATGCTCAAATTTGGAGAGAAATTAAAGAAGAAATATTGGTTTCTTGAAGGAAATTTTTAAGACTTGAAATCAAGGAGAAAGGGATTGAAGGAGGACCTCAAATTATCAAAGTAGAGAGCTTGAAGCCTCTTGAAGTTTCTTGAAACTTTGTTAAAGATTTTGGCCCTAAATTGAAGTAGGGATTTTCTGACTCCCTCTAATATGTATATAGGTGTATTAGGAGAGTTTAAGGATCATATATATGTAGGAATTGAAAAGTTGAGAAAGTTAATGAATTGGAAGAAACCTTGGCAAAGGGTTGTCTTGTTATGCACCAAATTTTGGTTAGAAGTATACTTGGACCAGGAGCTGTATTTTCAAAATTTGAGGGGCTGAAACAGGGGATAAAACAGGGGATTTGGGGATATAAAGACCTAGGTTTCAATTAAAATTGGTTCCATAACATATGTTACAAGATTGTGTGCAAAATTGACACATTTAGTGACTTGGAATACCAAAAAGTAACTAGTTTAATCCCCATTTTACAAGCTGTAATTTCAACACTTTAAGGGCAGTTTTGGGACCTTAGTTTCATGACAAAACTTCATTTAAAAGTGTAGGTAAGAACTCCCAATGATGTGCACAAAATTGGCTAGTTTACTTGGTCATTTGGAGTAGCTAAGGTAGTATTATGTGAACAATATAAAAAGGGAAAATTTTGCACTTTCATTCCCATGCAAATCTGAATTTTTGTGAGTTTAAGTTGATATATTGATGTTGGAAATGGTGTTATTAATTTGGCGTTATGTCATATACTTATTTCATGCAAACTTGTGCCATAAATTATGAACTATTATGTTAGTTGTGACTTGTATTGCAAATGGGAACTATGGAAGTTAATATGGATTTGATAACAAGAAATGAAATGGTTATTTGATTGTTTGGCCGGGGTTTGGGTGCAGAAAATACGAAGGGTCTTGAGATACCCTCAGGTTAAGAGTCCCGGAACCTGCGCAGGGTTGGTTTTCATGCCAGTAAGTTAGTAGCCTACAAAATGATTGTATACTTAAGGCGTATCATCCCCTTGGACCACAAATCCTAAAGCACGATTTGTTACGTTTTGGTGTGGAGTTTCATCACCCCGGGCTGAGGCCCTAGAGCACGATTTGTTAGGTACCCGATTCCCAAGGATTGTGTGAAAAAATGATATGAAATGGAAATACTAATAGAAAACAAACTAAGTTGCAATTTCCAAAATAATAAGATGTTGCAAATTGTTTAAATTGAATTATATATGATATGGATATATGGAATTTTTTATGCACCATGGCTTTTTATTTATTTCCTTGAAGTATGCTTGACATGTTGTAAATGTACATTATATTGCATTATATACATATTGTTGTGGAGTAGCGTGAGCACATGCCGTCCGTGCTCACGTTCCTACAGATTCTCATGCAGGACCCGCACAGGAAAGTTAAAGGTGAATAAATGCAAGGATAGGAGATTGGATAATACTTTCCAGAGCTAGCTTATTTTGGGATTTTGTTGTAATTTAATGATGTAGATGTTGTAAAAGAAATGTATATTTTATAATGAGATGTATAATTTTTAGATTTCATTTTGGGTTGGTAATGTAATGGCCATAAGGCCTTAAGTTGTAATCTTGATGTAATATTCACTTACATTTAATTTCTTTTGCATACTACCTATCATGGGTCCAACTGTGTGGCCCTTAAATACTTTAATGATCTTATCTAGTAGAATTATGAATGATATTATATAAGTCCGCTGCGTAATAGCTTGGCAACGTGAGATGGTTAATGGATTATGCTTTATAGGTACACTTTATAACAGGTTTAGGCCCTCATATAATAGGAGAGGTTTTGCGGGTCCATTACGTGAATGTTGTGTTGCTCTGATGCTTTTACCTAATTTATTCATGTTGTGTGTGTTTATCACCCACACCTCGGGTCCCGAACTCGGGGCGTGACAAGATGATATCAGAGTTTAGATCTGAATTCCTAGGGATATAGGATGTCTTGCATTTCATATTGCATGATTGTGTGACATGTGTGTTAAGTGTTTGTGTACTTATGTGTAAATTTAAGTTCTATACGGTCTAGTTTTAGTGTTATTATTAGTGATACTTACTGGGACTCTTGTGCCTGTGTAATGTTAGATAAAATGCCACGGCAACAAGAAGGGAGAGTAGAGGCAGAGGCCGAGGCCGAGAAGAGGCACGAGTACCTAGACAGGAGGGCAGTACTTCCATCCATCAAGAGCAGGAGACCCACTGGAGTGCGGTGCTGGGGATCCCATAGATGGCAGGAGTCGAGGAGGCAGCCCTGAGAGTGCCTGATGCGCCCCAGCCTGCAGCTATTGATACTGCTGCGTTATTACAGCAAGTGGCGGCTGCCACGATCGCCTTGGCTGGGAGAGCAGCTGCAGGACCCCAAGCACCGGGATAGGCAGAAGCCACAACACTAGAGAGGTTTAGGAGGATGAAGCCTCCTACATATGATGGTGTGGCAGGTACAGATGTGGTAGAGCATTTTTTGGAGGAATGTGAGAAGATACTAGCAGCTATACAGATTACGGAACCAGCTACTCGTATTTCCTTGACTACCTTTCAGTTGACAGGTAAGGCCTCAATTTGGTGGAATAGTTTGAGAGACACTGAGGGAGCAGGGGGCCTTAGCTAGGACCAGTTTGAGGAAAAATTCAGAGATCATTTCTTCCCTCAGTCACTGCGGGATGCAAAAAGGGAAGGATTTGCCAGTTTATTTCAGGGTAGTCTGACGGTGCTGGAATATTAGAAAATATTTTCTGGCCTGTCAAAGTATGCACCAGAGTTGATTCCCACTACCAGACTGAAGTACAGAAGGTTTGAAAAGGGTTTGAGACCCGCCTTGAGAAATAGAATGATGCCACTTGATTAGATGATTATGATATGCTGGTTAACAGAGCTATGACAGTAGAAAGGGATTTATTAAAAACTAAAACTCTTGTGGAAGGCTGCCGAGGTAGAGGTATGGGGAGTCAACAAGAAGGGGAGTCTAGTGGAAGGAGGCAGAAAGAGACTACTACTGCGGCCCAGGGACCACAGCCATAGCCATAGCTAGGCAGCATTGCTCCCAGGCAGCCCAGGAGATCAGATACTGTTTCTTCAGGCCAGCCCTTATGTTACCATTATAGACAGCCTGGCCACTTAAGATCTAATGCCCCTTGTTGTTGGAACAAGGGGGACAGGCAGGATAAGCCAATAGTGGTCCGGGGGTGGAGAGCAGGACATGCTACAGATGTGGACAGCCAGGACATGTTCAGCGTTTCTGCCCATAGTTGCGAAGAGGCACAAGAGGAAGGACGGGGCAGACAGGTCAGAGCAGTCAATCCTCTGTGCAGCAGCAGACACAGCCTAGGGGTCTAGGGATAGGATAGAGTGGAGCTCCACAGTCACAGAGGGGAGCCCCACCAGGGTAGAAAGCGGGCAGATCCTAGGGTACTCCAGCGTAGGGACGTGTCTTTGCCGTTTCTCAGTAGGAGGCCCCAGCAGATCCGATGGTCACCCAAGGTATTTTTCGGGTTTATTCTTCTTATGCTACGGTATTAATAGACACAGAAGCTTCACATTTCTTCATCTCTAGTTAGTTTGCTATTGCATTAGAATTACCAATTAGCTCCATGGATTGGTTGTTGCATGTAAAAACCCCAGTGGCAGGACTTTCTACTTTAACTATCTTATATAAGGGATGTGAGGTACAGGTAGATGATGCTTATGGTGGTGGGGAACTAATCTCTACTTGCGATTTGATAGTTTTGGAGATGAGAGGTTTTGACGTGATATTGAGGATGGATTGGTTGGTGTCTTACCAAGCCATGATTGATTGCTATCATCGTAAGGTGACTTTATCTAGCCCTGAAGGCGTATCAGTTCACTTCTCTGCGGACCAGTACAAATTATAGGATTCGTGTTTTTGGAATGGCCATTTAAGGGCGGACTTGTGCAGTTCATTTGCCAGCATGGCATTGAGGAAAGGAGATGAACAGCCAGGACAAGAACTGCCTCGGGTAGTGAATGAATTTCCTAATGTCTTCCCGGATGAATTGCCAGAATTGCTGTTTGAGCGGGAGGTGAAATTTTGTATTGATTTGATCCTGGGTACGGATTTTATTGCTGTCCCTCCTTATCGGTTGGCGCACGCTGAATTGGTGGAATTAAATAAACAATTAGAGGAATTGCTAGCTAAGGGCTTCATTAGGCCAAGTACCTCACCTTGGGGTGCACCAGCATTGTTTGTGGCTAAAAATGATGGGACACTTCGCATGTGTATAGATTATCGGAAGCTGAACTAGGTGACAATCAAGAACAAATACCCGTTACCGAGGATTGACGATTTTTTTGATCAGCTAAAGGGCTCCGTAGTATTCTCAAAAATTGATATTCGATCGGGTTATCATCAGGTTAGGATTCGGGAAGCAGACATTCCCAAGACGGCGTTTAGGACTCGATATGGCCACTACGAGTTCTTGGTGATGTCGTTTGGGCTGACTAATGCACTAACAGTGTTTATGGATTTGATAAACCGAGTCTTCAGGGATTTTTTGGATAAATTTGTGGTGGTCTTCATTGATGATGTGTTGGTATATTCCAAATCAGAGGAGGAGCATGAGTAGCACTTGCGCCTGGTGCTTCAGAGATTAAGAGACCACTAGCTATTTGCCAAGTTAAGCAAATGTGACTTCTGGTTAAAAGAAGTCAAATTCTTAGGGCATGTAGTATCCTGGGAAGGAGTAGTAGTGGATCCTTCCAAAATTGAAGTTATCCTGGAGTGGTCTCAGCCAAAGAGTGTTTTTGAGATACAAAGATTCCTTGGGCTAGCAGGGTATTACAGAAGATTTGTTTTGGACTTTTCTAGGCTGGCAGCTCCATTGACTAGATTGACTATAAATGGGGTAAAGTTTGTGTGGAATGAAGCCTGTGAGAAAGCATTCCAAGAAATAAAGAGAAGGCTAACCACTGCTCTAGTACTTATCATTCCAGAGCAAGCAATGGGATATTTTGTGTATTGTGATGCCTCCCGGGAAGGATTGGGGTGTGTCTTGATGCAGAATGGGCGAGTGGTAACTTATGGCTCCAGGCAATTAAAGACACATGAAAAGAATTACCTCGTACATGATTTGGAACTAGCAACCGTGATCTTTGCCCTAAAGACTTGGAGACATTATTTATATGGTGAAAAGTTTGAAGTCTTCTCTGATCATAAGAGTTTGAAGTACATTTTTACTCAAAAAGACTTGAACCTGAGGCAGCGCCGGTGGATGGAGGATATGGAGGATTACGATTTTAATTTACACTACCATTCCGGCAAGGCCAATGTGGTGGCTGATGTATTGAGCTGAAAGACCAGGAGCGTAGTGGCTAGTGTGGCAGTGAAAGAATGGGAAATGTTGGGGATGTTAAATGATTTCTCCCTGGAAATTGAAGAAATGGCAGAAAGGGGAGCATTGTATGCTCCCATGGTCTATCCGGCTTTGGTTTAGAAAATAAGAGAAGCCCAGAAGGATGATGAAAAGTTAATGACATGCGTAGGAAGATAGAAGAGTTGAGGGGTTTACCGGGTTGGACATTAGATAATAATGGGGTGATTCAGGACCAATGGAGAATCTTTGTGACTTCAGCTGTCAGGAATGAAGTTATGAAGGAGTTTCATCATTCACGGCTGGCAGTGCATCTTGGAGGTACAAAGATGTATCATGACTTAAGGAGACAACTATACTGGGCCGGAATAAAAAAATGATGTGGAACAGTTTATAGAAAAGTACTTGACTTGTCAACAGGTAAAGGCAGAGTATCAAAGACCAGCTGGGTTATTATAGCCTTTGCTTATATCTGAATGGAAATAGAGGCATGTAACCATGGATTTTGTATCTGGATTACCAAGAACAAGAAAGGGCTGTGATGCTATCTGGGTGATTGTGGATAGATTGAGATCCCCGCTTTGTTTCTCGCTTCTAGCAGAGCTTTCAGGTTGCTATGGGGATAGAGTTGTGTTTTAGTACAGCTTTTCATCCCCAAACTGATGGTCAGTCGGAAAAGACTATCTAAGTGTTGGAAGACATGTTTCGAGCTTGTGTTATGGACTTTAAGGGTAGTTAGGAGGAGCATTTGCCACTGGTAGAATTTGCTTATAATAATAGTTATCAAGCCAATATTAGGATGGCATCGTTTGAAGCCTTATATGGGAGACCTTGCAGGTCTCCATTGTGCTGGACATAAGTAGGCGAAGCAGTTGTGATTGGGCTAGAATTGTGCGAGAAAGAAACGAGAAGGTGAAGATTATCAGACAACGGTTGGAGACAGCCCGAAGCCGGCAGAAAAGTTATGCGGACCAAAGGAGGCGACCTTTGGAGTTTCAAGTGGGGGAGCATGTATTCTTAAAAGTCTCACCGTGGAAAAGACAATTTCGCTTTGGCAAGTGAGGTAAGTTATCTCCTCGTTACATTGGTCCGTTTGAGATTCTGGCTTGGGTAGGAAAAGTGGCATACAGGTTAGTTCTACTACCGCAACCGTCTGGAGTACGTGAAGTGTTTCATGTTTCAATGTTGCGGAAGTACATTCCAGACCCTACACATGTTTTAAATTGGACGGAGTTAGAAGTGGATTCAAATGCTCGGTACGAGGTGTAACCGGTGCAAGTTTTGGACACTCGAGACCAAGTGCTTCGGGGTAAGACTATTCCATTGGTCCGAGTGTTATGGAAGCATCATAATGTAGAAGAGTCAACCTGGGAACAAGAATCAGAGATGCAGGAGCGATTTCCTACTTTGTTTTCTTAAGTTCCTTTTATTGTAATGTATAAGAAAATTTTAAGGATGAAATTTTTATAAAGAGGGGGGAATGTAATATCCTATGTTTTCAAATGCATGTATGTGAAGAAGTTAGATATGTTGATGACGATGACTTTAATTCTAAGTCAGGAACTATTGTTAATATTCAATTTTTGACTAAAAATAGATGAAATGTGCATTGTTTAGAACCTCAATTAGATAAATTTGACATTGGTCTAAGATTGATAATTTAAGTTCATGAATGGCCTAGGTTGGTTTAAGTGCTTAGAAGAGAAATCCTAAGTGTTAGAGACTTTTAAATGTTAAGGGCTTAGTTAAGTTGTGAAGGAAATTATTTTAATTCCTAGGGGCAAAATGATAATTTGATCTATGAGGAAAGAACACAATTGAGAGAGAGCCGGTCATGTAAGAAGAAAAGAATTTCCAAATTGTAATGGGAAGAACAAGTGTAAAAAAGTTTGAATAAGTGAAGGATTTGGCTCTAATTTGACCTAATCAAAGTATGAAACTTGGACCAAGCTTGCATGGACCAATAAAAGACTAGTAGAGGATGACTTGGAGGGATGAAGTGGCTGGCCAACGGGGGAAAAAGGTGCATGGATTCGGCTGAAATTGGAGATGGCTGAATGAAGTGTTTTAAGTCTTCTAGAATGGCATTTGTGTGTCTTAGTGTCCAATTTGAATTTAATTGGTGGGCCCTACACAATTTAATTTGGGAGACTTATATGTGTAAATGGGAATTAAATGGAAGACTAAGTGATGTCTTCGCATTGGATAATTGAATTCAAACATTGGAAGAGAAAGACAACACTACCCGGATGGCCTTAAGGCCATTCGGACAAACCTGCTAGTGCAAGGAGCCATTTGGCCAAACCAGCAAATAAAGAAGGAAAGGAAGAGAAAAATAAGAGAAAAAAGAAAGGAAGAAAAGAAGAGAAAAATGAAGAAGAGGAGGAAGAAGAAGAGGAGAAGAAGAAAAGTTAAGAAAGGAAATTTTTTCATAATTTGTTGGAAGAAATTTTTAGTAAACTTATGCTTGAGTTTGGAGAGAAATTATAGAAGAAATCTTGATATTTTTGAAAGAAATTGAGAGACTTGAATTCAAGAATAAAGGAGTTGAAGGAGAATCTTAAATTCCCTAAGTAGAGAACTTGAAACCTCTTAAAGCCTTTCGGAACATTATTGAAGCTTTTGGGCTCTAATTGAGGTAGGGATTTTCTTACTCCCTCTAATATGTATATAGGTGTATTAGGAGAGTTTAAGAATCATATATATGTATTATATATGTGTAGAAATTGAAAGGTTGAGAAAGATAATGAATTGGAAGAAACCTTGGCAAGAGTTATCTTGTTAAGCATCAAATCTTGGCTAGAAGTATACTTGGACCAAGAGTAGTATTTTCAGAATTTAAGGGGGCTGAAACAAGGGAAAACAAGGGGTTTTAATGATATAAAGACCTAGGTTTCCATTAAAATTGTTCCATAACATTTGTTAAAATATTGTGTGAAAAATTGGCACATTTAGTGACTTGGAACACCAAAAAGTAACTAGTTTAATTCCTATTTTACAAGCTGTATTTCCAGCACCTTGAGGACTGTTTTGCGACCTTATTTTCATGTAAAAACTTCATTTAAAAGTATAGGAAAGAATTTCCAATGATGTGCACAAAATTAGCTAGCTTACTTGATCATTTAGAATAGCAAAGGTAGTGTTATGTGAACAAAAACAAAAAGAAAATTTTTCACTTTTATTCCCATGCAAACCTGAATTTTTGTGAGCTTAAGTTGATGTATTGATATTAGAAATGGTGTTATTAATTTGGTGTTATGTCATATACTTATTTTATGCAAACTTGTGCCATAAATTGTGAACTAGTGTGTTAGTTGTGACTAGTATTACCAATAGGAACTATGGAACTTAATATGGATTTGATAACAAGAAATAAAATGGTTATTTGATTGTTTGGTCGGGGTTTGGGTGCTGAAAATACAAAGGGTCTTGAGATACCCTCAGGTTGAGAATCCTGGAACCTGCGCAGGGTTGGTTTTCATACCAGTAGATTAGTAGCCTATAAAATGATTTGTGTACTTAAGGCGTATCGTCACCTAGGATCACAAATCCTAAAGTTCGATTTGTTATGTTTTGGTGTGGTGTTTCGTCGCCTTGGGCTGAGGCCCTAAAGCACGATTTGTTAAGTACCCGATCCCCGAGAATTGTGTGGAAGAATGATGTGAAATGGAAACACTAATAGAGAACAAACTGAGTTACAATTTAGGATTGATGACTCGTTACCAAGGATTGATGACTTATTTGACCAGTTAAAGGGTTCTGCGATCTTTTCAAAAATCGATCTCCAGTTGGGTTATCATTAGTTGAAAATTCGGGAGGAAGACATTCCTAAGACGGCATTCAGGACTCAGTATGGCCACTACGAGTTCTTGGTGATTCCGTTTGGATTGACAAATGCCCTAGCGGTTTTTATAGATTTAATGAACCGGGTCTTCAGGGAGTTCTTAGATAAGTTTGTGGTTGTTTTCATTGATGATGTGCTAGTATACTCCAAGTCTGAGGAAGAACATGAACAGCACTTGAGGCTAGTGCTTCAACGGCTGAAAGACCACCAGTTATATGCCAAACTGAGTAAGTGTGACTTCTGGTTGAAAGAAGTCAAATTTTTAGGGCATGTGGTGTCACAGGAGGGAGTGGCAGTAGACCCTTCTAAGATTGAAGCTATGATGGAGTGGTCTCAGCCGAGGATGGTGTTTGAGATAAGAAGCTTCCTTGGACTGGCTGGGTACTACTGGAGGTTTGTCTTGGACTTTTCACAGCTAGCAACTCCATTAACGAGATTGACTAGAAAAGGGGTGAAGTTTGAGTGGAATGAAGCCTGTGAGAAAGCATTTCAAGAAATTAAGAAGAGGCTAACCACCGCCCCAGTA
>JAVXUM010000001.1:24203089-24236040 GCA_035590655.1 Pouteria glomerata
AGTGGTATGTGCTCACATCCCTACAGATGACCCTGCAGGACCCACACAGGGCGAGTAGGAGGGACCCCGAGGAGATATCCTGATTGGATAGGAAGAAAGATGATAATTCATGTTGTACTTATTTTGAAAGAGTTTTGTAATGTATATCATTATTTTCCATTTTTGGTTTTGTAAAGGCCATAAGGTCGGGATGTGTAACTATTAATGAAACTAATGCAATAGTTTTATGCTTTCATGGAATGATGTGAATTGGGGATTGGTTTACATATGAATATTCACGTGTATGAGATGATCACTGCACTTGTGTATGGCAGTGAGTATATAAACTGCACAGGGACTCTATTAGGTACCCCGTTTGGTCTATTTTTCGGCCGTTATATAGCAGTTTCGTTCCGTGGGTCCAACACGTAATCGGTGTGCTAGCTCTGATAGTTAGGTACTGTTGCATGTGATGAATGTCTTACACTCACCCCCTGGGTCCCCCGGGACCCGGGGCGTGACATATCCACAAGGAGGGTTTAGGTAAAAACTCTAGATTTGTTCTCTTAGTAAGTATGTGAACCTAAGTTAATATAAAATAATTTTGGGTTTGTAAGATGCTTGAGTATAGTATGAGTAGAGAATGGTGGAGTGAATGAATTATGATATTAATTTAAAATGATGATATTAAAAATACACTAACTAAGAAAATCTTGACTTCTAACCAAATCTAGTAGTGAGATAGTATTCATTTGCTTAAACACGTTGATAACTCATCCTAGCAATTGCACCTGTATTACTAGGTTGGAGGATATTTCTTTTAAAATCCAATTTATAGAACTCGAGGTAAGTGAGATTTCTGAAATTAGTTTCGGACTCACTGGGACATTGAATTGAACACCTAGTGTGCACGAGCATCAACTCATAACCAGGCTTCGATTATAACATGAGTGAATTGATTTCTTAAGTAAACCTCTAGCAATGGTTTTTAAGAAAATAGGTTCTAAATCACCGGGTCATTGAACCAAACACTTAGTATAAATGAGTGGCCAATCGTACCCAAGTTTTGATTGTAACATAAGTGATTTGATTTCGTAAGAAAACTTAGTTTGGGTATTAGAAAACATATTTCTAACTCACCAGGACATTGAACCGAACACTTGGTGTGCACAATTGAAAACTTGTAACCAAGCTATAGTTGTAACATAGATAAGTTGATTTCGAAAGAACCCTAGCTTACTATGAAATTCCAATTAGAAATCCAAAAAATATTTCATTGAAAAATAATCTCCCATGTTTGAGTTCACCGTTACCACACCACATTCAATGGTTTGAAGCCAAGAACAAACCTTAGCCTAACGTGCTTGAACTTCGAAGAAGAAAATATACATCCATTAATGTAACATAAAAAAGTACGAAATAAGATGAAAGTTAAAGAACAAGAATGAAATACTAGGAAGTAAAAACGAAAGATGAAAAACAAAAGCGAAGTACTCTGAATTGAAAATATTAAAAAGTAAAGCACTTACATGTAAACCTTGACCGATAGAAGAGCAAAATTACCATACGAACGTTTAACTAAACCTAATGCGTAAACTTAATGTGGCCCTACTTCTCACTTACAGGAAAAATTCCCCTTCTCACCTAGTGTAAAGTCCCTCCCTTGAGTGTCAAACTCATGCCTATTTATGGGCTTACAAGACTCAGGGGTATAAAAGTAATTTTATTCCTTTAAATAACATCTTAAATTTCCTAGAAAACAAGTCACGGGCGCCTAATAAAGAGGTTGCGTGTGCCCAAACCAACTTTAGACAAGTGTTTGACAAAAGTCCTGAGAGAAAAGCTGAGAATCAGCCCTCGGCGGGCGCCAACAACCAACACAGTCGAGCGCCCAAGGTGGTCTGTCTTGTGCACCCATGGCCAGCAGTCATTGCCAGTTTACATTTTAAGCTTCTAACTTACTTTTCTTAGATTGTTTTCCTTTTATTACCCTACAAAACACACAAAAACACTACAAATAATAAAAACATAATAAAAGAAGAGTTTTACTTAATAAGATTTTCAAAAGAAGAATGTGCAATACAATTAATTAGACAATGATTGCAAGCAATCAGGAGTCATAGCTCTTCTAATATAGTAGACGATATAATTGTAACCGGGAATGATGAAAAAAAGGAGAGAATCTTTAAGGCAGTGTTTAGCTAAAGAATTCGAGATCAAAGAATTAGGAAAGCTAAAGTGCTTCATAGGGATTGAAGTAGCATACTCAAGACAAGGAATCTTCATATCTCAACAGAAGTATGTCATGGATCTACTCAAAAAAAAAAAATAGTATATAAACCAGCAAGCACACCGATAGATCCTAATCATAATCTTGGAGAAGCTGAGGAAGATGATTTGGTAGACAAGGAAATGTATCAACACTAGGTAGGAAGACTTATTTACCTTTCCCATACAAGGCCAGATATGGCTTATGCAATTAGTGTGGTAAGTCAATTTATGCACAATCTAAAGAAAGTCCATATGCAAGCGGTAAATCGAGTACTGCGGTAAATCGAGTACTACAGTATCTTAAAGGAATTCCTGGAAAAGGCATTTTATTCAGAAGGTGCATAAGACTGATACTTAAAGCATATATAGATGCAGACTATGCTGGCTTAGTGGTTGACAGAAGATCAACTTCTGGTTATTGCACATTCCACGGTGGAAATCTTGTGACTTAGAAAAGTAAAAAATTAATAGTGGTAGCAAGATCAAGTGCTGAAGTAGAGTTTAAAGCAATGGCTCAGGGCATTTGTGAATTGTTATGGTTAAAAATTATTTTAGGAGATTTGGGGGTTTAAAAGGATGGCCCTATGAGACTTTATTGTGATAATAAATCCATAATTAGTATAGCACATAATCCCGGGTAGCATGATTGAACAAAGCATATTGAAGTAGACCTACACTTCATCAAAGAAAGGCTAGATAGTGGCTTGATTTGTATACCATATGTATCTACTGATTAGCAACTTGCTGATATGCTTACCAAAGGCTTGAGCAGTACAAAGTTTCAAATAAGTGTATCCAAGCTAGGAATAGAAAATATTTATTCAGCAGCTTGAGGGAGAGTGTGGGAAAATATTCATATGTCCATAATTAAAATATTGTATTCCATAATTAAGGAATTTAAATTCCCATGATTGATGGATTTGATTAAGAGTTAATTTAGGTAGGTTTTCGATTTTGTAGATAGGTTCGAGTGTATATAAACAGTTTTGTAGTGAACAATGAAATATATCAAAATAATTTTTCTCTATTTTTTCCACAAACTTCTTTAGGATTATGCATGAACTACCTTACTATGCTCACAGCATAGGCAATGTCAGGCCTAGTGTGAGATAAGTAAATGAGTCTTCTAGCCAATTTATGATACATTCCCTTATCAACAGTAACATCTCCTTCTGCCTCTCCAAGCTTATGGTTGAAATCTATTGGTGTACTTACAAGTTTGCATGCTAACCTCCTTGTATCTTTTAAATAATCAATAATATACTTCTGCTGAGAGATAAAGATATCTTGCCTTGAGTGTGTCACTTTAATTCCCAAAAAGTATTTTAATCTTCGTAGATCTTTAATTTGAAACTCTTTTTCCAGACTTTGTTTCAGATTTTGTCTTTCCTTCTCATCATTTCCTATCACGATCATATCATCAACATATACTAGCAAAATTGTAACTCCCCCTGAATCTGAGTGTTTGATAAAGAGTGTATGGTCTCATTGGCTTTGTTTATATCCCATATTTAGCATTACTTTGGTGAATCTTCTAAACCAGGCTCTTGGAGACTGTTTTAGTCCATACAATACATTTTTCAATCTGCACACTTTATTAGTTGCTAGATTTCCACAAAACCAAGTAGAACTTCTATGTAGATTTCCTCTTCTAGATCCCAATGTAAGAAAGCATTCTTCACATCAAATTGTTGCAAATGCCAATTATAGTTAGTAGCCAAGGACAATAAAACTCTGACTGTGTTCATCTTAGCAACTGGTGCAAAATTTTCTTAATAGTCTATCCCATAAGTTTGAGTGTATCCTCTGGCCACTAGTCTTTCTTTATACCTCTCAAGTGTACCATCTGCATTGTCCTTTACTGTGTAAACCCACTGGCATCCCACTGGCCTTTTTCGTTTAGGTAAGTCCACTACCTCCCATGTCTAGTTCCTTTTAAAGCCTACATTTTAACATTCATGGTATTTCTCCAATGTTCACAAGCTAAAGCCTCAGATAGTGTTTTGGGAATAGACACAGTGTTTAAACTCATGAGAAATTTCCTATGAGATAATGAACATTTGTTAAAGAACATAAAATGTGAGAGTGGATATAATGGGTTTTTTGTACATTCCCTAGTTCCTTTCCTAATAGCAATAGGTAATTCAATATCAGATATAGGTTCAGCTGGTAAAGAAGGACTAAAAACAGTACCTCATTTCCAGAGTTAGAGTTTGATTCTTGGACTTGCACTGGTTCATGATTTAGATTCTTTCTCCTTGAATATACCTGAGGGAACTATAGCTTATCAACTGTATCACCATATCTAGTTATGGATTGAAGTTGATCTTAACAAAAAGGTTGGTTCTGAGATGATACTGACTCAAATCATGTTTAAGAAGGTAGAGATAGATCAAGAAGAAAAAAATCTCTATCCTTTTCTTCCAACAATATTGTCTCCCCCTGAAGATAAGGTGTGGAGAAATAGGACTTGTGTTCAACAAATGTGACATCTACAGAGACAAAGGTTTTTTTGGAATGAGAATGATAGCAGTTATACCCCTTTTGTGTTGAAGAATACCCCACAAAAATACATTTTATTGCTCGAGGGTCCAATTTCCCTCGATTTTAAATATGGATATGAACAAATGACACACAACCAAAAATTTTAGGGACAAGATGATTTGTAGAGGAAGATGAAGATAAAATTATGAGAGGGTTTCCATAGGACTCTTGAATCCTAAGACTCTTTTATGGTAATCTATTTATGATATGTGTAGTTATAAGAATAACTTCCCCCCAATAATGTTTGGGTACATGGTTTTGGAACAGAAATGCTCGGGTTATGGCAAGTAGGTGACCATTTTTCCTTTCTGCTACTCTATTCTATTATGGGGTATTAACATATGAGGATTCATGAATGATCCTTTCCCGGAGGAAATATAGTGACAAAATTTGATTGAAATAATCCATGGCGTTGTCTGATTAAAATTTTTTGATTTGAACCCCAAACTGAGTTTTGATCATATTATGGAAATTGGGAAAGACACTACTTACATCAGATTTAGATTTGAGTAAGAAAACCCAAGTAACTCTAGTGCAATCATTAATGAAAGATACAAACCACCAAGCACTAGAAATGTTTGGAATAGTGGACAAACCCCAAATGTCACTATGTATTAATGAAAAAGGAATATGGCTTCATTTATTACTAATTGGAAAACTTACACATCTGTGTTTTGCGAGTTCACAAATGATGATATACAATTTATGTTCTATTATAATGGTTGTCTAGCTAGATGTAGGTATTTTATCTTTACAATTTCTTGTTATTATCATCAAAATAAGGATATTAAGACATTTGTAGGATGTTTCCAGGTTTTCATGTTACTTTGGTGAAAGAACGATGAAATCATGCATGAAATGAGGAAAGAGATGAAGATGGAGCTAAGGAGGAGTACCATAGGTGCCCTACTCGAGCCTTGGGTGCCCCTGAGGTCCACTGGGCACCCCATCATGAATCAGGTAGGTGCCTGCCGAGAGAGGTATTAGAAGCGTCTCACAAGACTTTCATCGAACAGGTGACAGAACCAGGCACGGGCGCCCTACCCTAAGCTGCGAGCGCCCCTGAGAGGCCGCGGGCGCCTTACTATGAATCAGGTGGGCACCCACTGAGGCATGATTCTAAACCTTTTTCTTTCAGAACTTCATCAAACACTTGGGGGAACAATGCCATGGACACCCTACCCAAGCATAGGCCTCCCTCTGAGTGTGACTTTTGGTTTTCTGTATTCATATGATGTGAACATTTTACCCTTACTTGAACCCATGTATAAATAAGCACATTTAGATAGATTTTAGGGGAGACCTGATTATTAGAGTATGTTTGAAAAAAGTTCTAAACAATTTCTTTTTTAGGTTCGATTGCTTGATTTTTATAAGTATAAGTTGTTTCATGTTTTCAATCCTAAAGTTTATTTTTTTGATAGAGTGATTTCAATTAGTTTCTTTTTCACGATTCATTCTGTAGTGTTTGTTTCTAATTTGATATTCATCATGCGAGGCTAAATCATCTTCTTGGCTTCAAGCCATGGAAGGTGGTGATGTTGGAAATGGATTCTTGAGCAGAAATGAAATTATTTTTTTTTTTTAAGTAAAATCTAAAGTTTTCACAATTGAAATTTTCACAATAGTTGCGTGACTTTTTGTGTCTCTTTTACCTGTGTTCAAATCGGTGTTAGATTTTTGAGAATTTCTTAATAATCGACACTCTGGTTCAATGTCCCGGTAAAAAATGTGAACTCATTTTCTAAAACAAAACTCTAACCAAGTTCTTTAGAGATCAATTCACTTGTGATATAACCTATATTGGGATGTTATGTCCAAATGTATGTTTCAATGTTCTGGTGTAATTGAATGGAATTGATTACAACATTTCTTGGATATTGTGAAGTCCATTGTGTTAGTGTAAGTTTAAGAAATCCTATGCCACATCACTACTAAATTGGTGAGACGTTAAGGTTTACAATCCATTTTCAAAGTTTTCTTCAACTTTCGAAGTTTCTTTAGTTTTGCTACTTTATTCCAACTGCATTTGAAAAAAAAATAAGAACAAACAAAAAGAATTTGTGGTTTTGATTAAATTCTTTGCAAGTGGTTTTGTAAAACTATTTTCAAAAAAAGAAAAAAAAAAAAAAAAAAAGGACCAAATCGTTGATTTGAAATCAAGTAATGTTCCATGTGGAATTGACTTGAGAACTCACCTAACCCTATCATAACTGACCTCTTGCACTTGAAAGAAACCTCTGCACATTATGAAAGAGAATCAAGTTTTTGGCACCGTTGTCGGGGAGCAATGGTTTGTGTGACATCCCACATCAGTTGGAGAGGAGAATGAAGCCTGCTTAATTAGTAGGGGGTTAAAACCTCTCCCTTGAGAACACATTTTGGGGGGGGGGGCACTGGGGTTGCCATCGTCAAAAATAAAACTGTGAGGGCTTGCTGGGGAGAGACCCGAGGGGCCAAAGCGCACAATATCTTCAAGCGGTGTTGGTCCTGGGCTGTTACAAATAGGATCAGAGTCGGTGCCGAATCGATGTGCCAGCGAGGATACTAGGCACTAAAAGGGGGTGGATTGTAATGATCCTATATCGGTTGGGGAGGAGAACAAACTATGCCTAATAAAGGGTGAGGATACCTCTCCCTAGTAGGACACGTTTTGGGGGGGCACTCGGGTAGCCCTTGCCAAGAACAAAACCGTGAGGGCTTATCGAGGAGAGACTCGAGGGGTCAAAGCGGACAATGTCTTGCTAGTGGTGGTGGTCTGGGGCTACTATAGTGGTATCAGAGCCGGTGCCAAATCGGTGTGCCAGCGGGGACACTGGGCCTCCAAGTAGGGTGGATTGTGAGATCCCACATCGATTAGGGAGGAGAATGAAACCTACCTAATAAGTAGGGGGTTGAAACCTTTCCCTTGAGGACACATTTTAGGGGTAAACTGGGGTAGCCCTCGCCAAGAACAAAACCATGACAGCTTGCCGGGGAGAGACCCGAGGGGCCAAAGCGGATAATATCTTCAAACAGTGTTGGTCCCGGGCTGTTACAGTTTGGGTGTGACACCTTTAGCAAACTCGAAGTAGAAAGTGTTTGCCGCCATCTTCAAAGTGATCTCATTTGTATTTTCAGGTAATATCATTCCATTTTTCTTGTGAATATTTTATTTTTTATTTTGTTTTCAGTTTTCACTTATGTATAGAATTTCCTAGGATTTGTTAGAGCTTGGCAACTGTTGCATGTTATTGAGGTCGGGTAGGGCAACTATAGTTTATTTGGACCACAAAAACCCTCTTTATGTTCCTAGCCCTTTAGACATACTTTCCTCAATTTTGCTCACCAATTCACATTCATCTGATTCAATGGCTGACGGGGAGGAAAGCGTTAATTGGGATTATGGACCCCCAGCTCCTAAGAGGATTAGAGACCATCTTAACCCTATAAGGCAAACTACTCCCTCGTGTATCATCTTGCCTTTGAATAGGGGCAATTTCATCTTAAGACCAGAGATCATCCAACTCTTACCTACATTCTATGGCTTTGACTATGAGAATCCCTACAACCACTTGAGGGAGTTTGAGGAAGTGAGTAATATATGTGTTGACCTAAATGCCAATAAGGACATTGTCCATCTCAAACTCTTCCTATTTTCACTTAAGGACAAAGCCAAATTCTAGCTTAATTCCCTTCGACCTTGTTCCATGGGAACTTGGCGTGAAATGCAAACTGAGTTCTTGAAGAAATACTTCCCAACCCAAAAGACTCAGCACTATAGGCGACAGATCACTATATTTTCCTGTAAGCCGAATGAAAATTTTTGTCAAGCTTGGGAAAGGTTTAAGGACCTTTTAATGACCTGTCCTCATCATAGGTTTGAGCCACGGGGACTCGTTAGCATTTTTCATGAGTCTTTGACTCCCAGTCTTAAGCAACTTGTCTCTACCATGTGTAATAGTACCTTATTTGATAAGACTGCGGAAGATGCCATAGTCTTCTTTAATATGTTGGCAGAAGATTCTAATGATTGGAAAATTGGACCACCTTCTTTTTCTGAACATAGAAATCCCATACCAAGTGGCCAGTTAGAGTTAAGTACAAAATATGACTTGCGGGCTAGGCTAGCTGCATTACAACATAAATTGGACTCCCTTACCACATCAAATGCAGTAATCAATTGCAAGAATAGGATTATGAAAATTTCTTTTGGCAATATGACCATGGAGATGAACATCTTTCGGGTAGGGAAGTAATGGGAGAGTTTGAGGATATTCGGGAAGTGGATGTGATTCACATACTGATCAAGGAATATTTTGAGAAGTCCTTCTTTGATGACCCTTTAGAGTGAGCATTGGTGAGAGGGGAGAGATGTGAGGTTCTTGATGGAGTGAGTTTTATGGATAGTGAGGAGTTGGTGTGTGCTGAAGAAAAAGTCATGGATATTAGCAGCTGGGTACTAATTTTTGAACCTTTGAAGCCATCTGAAATAAAACCTAAGCTATCCATGGAATGTCCTCCTAGGAAGCTTTTACTATGTGAACTCAAATATGTATTCCTAGGGGAAGGTGAGACGTTTCCAATGATTGTATCTTCCAAGTTAGAGCGGAGTCAGGATGAAATGTTGTTGGTAGTTTTGAGGGCTCGTCGTTAGGCCTTAGGTTGGACAGTGGCAGATCTTCGAGGTATTAGCCCTTTCGTTTGTTCCCATCGTATATACCTTGAAGATGATGCCAAACCTGTGGGCCAAATGCAATGTAGAATAAACCCAAATATGAAAGAAGTAATGAAAAAAGAAGTTCTCAAATTGCTTGATGTGGGTATCATTTACCCTATTTCTGATTCCAAGTGGATGAGTCCCACTCAAGTGGTTCCTACAAAGTCAAGTGTCATTGTGGTGGAGAATGAGAAGGGAGAATTAATGCCACAGCGCACCCAAATTGGGCGGCACATGTGCATTGATTATAGACATTTGAATACAGTGACCCAAAGGGATCATTTTCCCCTTTCCTTCTTAGATCAAGTGCTTGAGAGAGTAGCAAAGAAGTCTTTTTATTGTTTTCTTGACGAGTATTCGGGGTATAATCAGGTTAAGATAGCACTCGAGGATCAAAAGAAGACCATCTTTATATGCCATTTTAGAACTTTTGCATATAGATGCATGCCATTTGGGTGATGCAATGCACTTGCGACTTTTCAAAGGAATGTGATGAGCATTTTTAGTGACATGGTTGAAAGATTCTTGGAGGTTTTTATAGATCATTTCTCCGTTTATGAAGATACTTTGATAAGTGCTTGAGTAACATTGAGAAGGTGTTAGTCCATTGTGAAGAGAGCAATTTGGTGCTGAATTGGGAAAAGTGCCATTTTATGGTGCAATAAGGGATTGTTTAAGGGCATATAATATCATATCGTGGGATTGAGGTAGATAAGGCAAAAGTGGAATTAATTCAAAACTTGCCGATTCCTCGATGTGTAAATGACGTAAGCTTTCCTTGGCCATGCTAATTTTTACCAGCAATTTATTCAATCCTTTAGTTCTATTGCCCGACCTTTATGCTCATTGTTGTCCGATAATGTTCCTTTTGAATGGACAACATCGTGTCAGGAGGCATCTGATAAACTGAAACACTTGCTTACCACTACACCAATTGTCTAAAGCCCAGATTGATCTATACTATTCGAGCTTATGTGTGATGCTAGTGAGTTTGGGGTATGAGCTATTTTGGGGCAAAGAAATGAGGGAAAACCCTATGTAATTAACTACACTAGTAAGACTCTAAATGAGGCTTAAGTGAATTACACTACCACTGAAAATGAGCTTTTAGTAGTAGTTTTTGCCCTAGACAAGTTCTGGTCATATTTAATAGGATCTCAAGTCACAACTTTTACGGATCATACGACTTTGAAGTATCTTCTTTCCAAAAAAAAAGACCAAGCCCCATCTAATTAGATGGTTACTATTCCTATAAGAATTTGATGTGGAAATTAAAGACAAAAAATGAGTAAAAAATGTGGTAACTGACCATTTGTCTGGAATATCATATCATGTGTCTAACTCTAGTGACCTAACAATTAATGAGCATTTCCTTGATGAGCACATCATGCATGTTAGTATCACTGCTCATACTCAGTTGCTTTAGTATGCAGACATTACTAACATCTTAGTGACTAGTCAGATGCCCTCCCATTGGACAAAGGTGGATAGAGGTAAGTTTTTACAGAATGTGTGTAGTTTCTTTTGGGATGAGCCTTACCTCTATAAGTATTGTCAAGACCAAATTGTGAGACGATGCATTCCCGATGATGAGATTTTGAGTGTCATTGAGTTTTGCCATTCTTTAACTTGTGGAGGCCACTTCTCTTCAAAGAAAACTACCGCTAAGATTCTTCAAAGTGGCTTTTATGGGCCTTCCATGTTTAAATATGTGCACAACTATTGTTTGAGATGTGACCGATGCCAACGATTAGGAGCACTTTCTAAATGTAATGAAATGCCCTAAAATCCTATCATTATTTTGGAAATCTTTGATTGTTGGGGGATTGATTTCATGGGCCCATTTCCTAAATCATTTGGCTATAAGTATATTCTAGTGGCCATTAACTGTGTGTCTACATGGGTAAAAACCATTGCCACTCGCACCAATGACCATCGTGTGGTGGTCAAGTTCCTGAAAGAATACATATTCTCACATTTTAGGATGCCCCGGGCAATCATTACTGATGAGGGAAAGCATTTTTGTAATCACCTTATGGATATTCTATTACGTAAGTATGGTGTGACACACTAGGTAGGGACTTCATACCACCCACAAAATAGTGGCCAAGTGAAGTTGGCAAATAGAGAGATAAAAGACATTCTCAAGAAAACTGTCAATCCCACACGTAAAGATTGGTCTTTAAGACTAGTCGATGCATTGTGGGTATACCAGACAACTTACGAGACCATTTTGGGAATGTCTCACTATCGTCTTGTCTATGGCAAAGCATGCCACCTACCCGTTAATATGGAACATAGGGCCTACTTGGCAATTCGACAATTTCATGAGAGTATAAATGATGCCGGCATTCTTAGAAAGCTTCAATTAAATGAGCTTAAGGAGTTACAAAATGATACTTTCGAGAATGCCAAAATTGCCAAGGCAAAAATGAAAGACTTGCATGATAGGCACATTCTTAGGAAGACCTTTCATGTTAGCCAAAAATTTTATTGTATAACTCCAGGTTATATTTCTTTCCAGGAAAGCTTAGGTCCAGGTGGACCGATCTATTTATCATCACCTCAGTTTCGGAGCATGGTGTGTGCGAGGTTCACAATCCACGCAACAACACCACTTTTAAGATGAATGGCCATCGTCTCAAGCCATACTTGGGGAATTTCATGGCTAAGATTGAAACGTGGGAGCTTGTCGACCCACCTCCTTTTAAGTGACAGTCTTGAGTTTAAGCCTGTACATAGTGTGCGTAATTATGATTTTTCTTTTATGTTCATTTTCTTTCTTTTTGTTCAATTCTTCCTTTCATTGCTAGGTTTCTTTTATCCTTGGGTGTGTCCATTTAGTGTCCTAAGATGTGAAGAAGGAAAGTGTTACTTTATATGGTGGTCATAGGTTTTACATTCTTCTATGTTTGGTAAAATCACATGTTTGGAACAAACTTCAGCTTGCCATAGTCTGAGGGGCACCCCACCCATTCATGGGCACCCGTCTTGTATTGGTTCCATCCTAAAGGGCACCCTACTCTTTCCATGGGTTCCTGTGGTGGCCATGTGCTACCTTTAAGTGAGTCACGTGACTCTTTGTGGCCTTAAGACTCATTTGCAGTGTTCAATCAGTAGACAAGTGGTTGTGCTCTTTTCTTCTAACCAAAACACCCCATCAATTCGTTCCAGCTTTCACCCCTTACCATCATTCCCAAATACTTTTCTTTATTCAAATGGGACTAAGTAAGCTACTCGTGGCCCATTTCTAGTGTATTTTCTGGTGTATGCATCTAAGGATGAACATGAGTTTCGGCCATTTGTAGATAACTCATAAAATCTTTGTTCGGCCGCAGGTTATGCTTTCTTTTAAGAGTATTATTCCCACTTTGGTTGATTGTTGAGTGAATATGTTGATTTGACGTGTAGGGTATAAATGCTTTGCTTTGAGAAAGGTAGTTTAAAAAATTGCACACAATGTGTTTACGAAAAAGCCTAAGTAGATTGGTGTTGTTAATTAGAGGCAACTTTTGTGCTAAATATTCTGTGAGTTAGAGAACCTATTTTAGGAAGTTGGAAGGGTATTTTTTTTTTATGTAAGGGGCTAAATTGATGTCTATCAAAGGAAAAGGAAACGTGTGTATGCCAACTATTTAAGTAATTGCCAAAACTAGTTTCTAGAATACATTTGGTGGACTGTTTTGAAGAAATTATGCAGTGTTTGGGAGTTAATTGTCTGGCAATTTGGAGCTACATTTACTATGTGTTTGAGCTGAGCATTAAGTAATGCCAAGAAAACACAAGTAAGGCCGCAATAGTGAGTAGAGTGAGCCATCTCGAGTCATACGTTCCAAGAAATGGCATGACCCTATGCCTTCACCCTCTTCTTCGTTTGAGAAAGAAGAGCATGAGTTAATTGAGGAAGGTGGTGTTTCTTTATCCGAAGATGTGGTTTTTACGTCTCCTGAGAACTCGAGTTCTAATGATCCTATGGGAGAGGATGGAGATGAATAAGATTTTGACCATCATTGGTTTCAGAACCTTAAACGACAGTTGGAGTTTGAGCATTATTAGAGCCATAAGCTAATTTTGTGTGAGCCTAGGATTTGGTTATCTCACTTTCCTACTCTTAGAGACATCATCACGAAATAGGAATGGACTAGAGCAATGACTTTTCGTGCCTCTGCTGACCCTATGCTGGTATGAGAGTTCTTTGCTAATGTTAAGGTCTATGCACTGGATGAGGGTGAACGACAAATTCTTTTGAGAACTCGTGGGCGTCGTCTTCACCTTAAGGCATCCACCATTATTTTATTTCTTGATCTTCCCCGTGTGGATGGCCCTTGTTATCCATTCCCTGAGGAGATACGTCCTTCGCATGATACTTTGGTTACTGCTCTTTCTGACAGTGTGAAGAGGACTTAGGGCTTTGTGTCGCAGTTTCCAAAGAAAAGGTTAAGTCCTTTTTATTGTGTCATTCATGAGCTATCCTATAGTCAAATTGTTCCGCTAGTGCATGATGACTCAGATAGTCTGGAGTGTGCTTTACTATTATATGCTATTGCTACCGACGTCTCTATCGATCTGGCGGTAGTTATCTTTGACACGATAATACAGCGAGCGGAAGGTCTAATTGCTTAGTCAGTTTTACCATTTGGTAGCTTGCTTACTTGCATCCTTAAGCAGTTTGGTGTAGTTGTAGATGAGACGGCTAGGATTGTTCCTCTTTCAATCATGATTTCTGAGTCTATTGGTGCTAAGTGCTTCAATGCCAGTTAGTACTTCATCTGCTCCTGGACCATCCACATCTACTACACCACCTCCATGGCCATGATTGACAGTCCGTCAGAGTGATATAATTCAGAGTATCGATGTGTGTCTACAGCATATGGAAACGGAGATTCCAATCATTTGGGGCGCTAAGCAGGCATCTCAGCGCCAGTTATTGGAATCTTAAGGTGCAATGTTGCCTGATATTCTGGTGGCCCTTCATGTTTCACCCCTGACTCCTCCGTCCTTAGCTCACCCACATTTTGATCCACCCCTAAGGCCATGAGTCGTGTGAACATGTTTTGTTGTTTTGAGCATTTGTTGTCAGTTTAGGTCGTTGTTTAGTGTTCCATATGATGTAGACCACAACAACAACCAAAAAAAAAAAAAAAAACTGTCTTTTTTGTGTTGTTGGCACTTCATTTTGGCTGCAATTGTTTTGTCCTAATCTTGCTGTATACTCAGTCTATATTTTGGTTGAATGCAATCCAATAACATGCTTCTTTAGTTCTATTCTCTTTTTTCTTGTACATACTATTGTTTTTTTTATTTACTGTTTATTTTATCTTATGTTTGTTCTTTCTTTTATACAGTTTCTTTTGTGCGTCAATATGATGCTTCTTAGGTGATACCTTGTCTATTATTCTATTGAACTCTTCAGTCTTCCTCCGTTCATTTTAGATTATTATGTACTTCACGAGGACTACTATTGAGTTCAGGGTGGGGGTGTTATATTGCTTGCATGTTTCTTATTTTAGGTCTACATTACTCATCATCCTACTTACTTCTCATACTTCCTTGCCTTCCATGGTTCTTGCATTGAGGACAATGTTCAATTTAGGGTGTGGGGTGAGGCTGACCCTATGACCATTTAGGCTACTACATATATATATATATAAGAAGAAGAAAAAATGAAACCAACGAAGAAAAAAATGTATGGTTTGGTTGAAAGTGAATTTGAGTGAGAAAGTGATGCATAAGTCTTGTTCAAGCTTTAATACGGAACTTAATTTAAGTTGAGTGTGTCATAACCTTGTGCATTTTTGTGCTTAAGAGTGAATTTTGTGTAACATTGGTCAATTGAGCATCTTTGGACAATGTGGAGACTTATGCCCCTTAATGGTGAGCTTTTGGTCTGATTTTTTTTATAAGGGGTTGCACAATTCTCTATCTTAGGTTTAAATGCACTGGTTGCATCACACAAACTTGCATGGGTATTTACTTGGCACTATGAGTTTTTTGCAAGCTTTGAAAATGATGCTACACTCTCTTTGTTATTTTTGGGCCTTTATGTCATTTCTTGATAAGCGTTGCCTTAGGAACCAACTTGAAGCCTTTTTGTTAAATTTTTTATTTTTCTTGATTATCACCTCATTTATTATCCTCTTCACCCATTCGCACAAGTTAAGCCTCACCCTCACATGTTTTGGGTTGTGAAAGCGCTTCAATGTCTAAGTTGTGACTTTGGATTATGAGTGTAAGCTTTGGAGAACAACATGAAGGAGGATGTTGGAATGAGAATTTAGGTGTTGTATAGTTCTTTTCAATTTTATTCATTCAAAAAAAATAACAATAATTAAAAAAAAAAACCAAAAATGATGAAAAAAAAAACTTTTAGTCCTTTTATTTATGTCATTATGGGACTTGTGCATTATTTGTACTATTTTCAATTGTCCCAAGAGTAGTTTGTAAGTTCGTGAATAAGTTTTATGTTGTAGTTCTTACTAAAGTTTGGAGAGGAAATGGTTAGTTTGGGACTTGGGCATTATGGCTTATATATATCCCAAGACATATGCTTTGAATTCCATAACTTCCACTGTTTAACCATTACCCATGGCCAAGTTACAACCGGATCAAAGACCTAGTGGATTTTAAGTGAGCAACTCTTATGCGTGCTTATAGTAGGCTTGTGTAGGTTGTGTGGTGTAATCTATGGCATGGCATTAGCAATTATGATATGAGCTGCTCACTCTAAATTATAATTTAGTTCACTTGTTCATTTGTGGGATCTTGTGCAACTAGGATAGCATTATTTGAGTGAACCCCAAGATGAGTGAATTCCTTTCTATGAGTGATATACCCTACGAAGATTTAAAGTCAAAACCTAGTTCTGTTTATGCTCTTGCGACCTTGTGAAATGAATGCCACCGTTTTGTACACATGCTTTTCTTATATTAATAGTTTATGCATTCATGCTTAGCACTTGGTAATTATACATGATACTTGGATTTTGTGACTTGTTGGACTTGAACTTGATTTATTGTTGACCTTAATCATTCTTTAACATTTGAGACCATACCATAGGTGTTTGTAAGTAGCATCACTACAAATGCTCACGAGACCATATTCGTCCACTAGAGGAAACATAGGGGTTTAAAGGGCTTGCCTCACATGCTAAGTGTGGTCATGTGTCTTCCACAAAAACGGACACCATATTAGCTTTCATCTCATTTTCTTTTGGTTTGAATAAGAGATCATATGTGTGGGTGATGTTTCTTGCATATATTTGGTTTTGTTTCTTATGGTTTGATTGCATGCATTGCTAGGGACTAGCAATGTTTAGGTGAGGGGTGTGATGATATACAATGATATACAATTTATGTTCTATTATTATGGTTGTCCAGCTGGATATAGGTATTTTATCTTTACAATTTCTTGTTGTTATCATCAAAATAAGGATATTAAGACATTTGTAGGATGTTTTTAGGTTTTCATACTACTTTGGTGAAAGAACGATGAAATCATGTATAAAATAAGGAATGAGATGAAGATAGAGCTAAGGAGGAGTACCATGGGCGCCGCACTCGAGCCATGGGCGCCATACCATGAATCAGGTGGGTGCCCTCTGAGAGAGGTTTTGGAAGGTTCTAATAGGACTTTCATCGACAAGTGGCAGAACTAGGCACGGGTGTCCCACCATGAATCAGGTAGGCACCCACCGAGGCATGATTCTAAACCATTTTCTTTTAGAACTTCATCAAATACTTGGGGGAACAGTGCCATGGGCGCCCCTCTGAGTGTGATTCTTGGTTTTCTGTATTCACGTGATATGACCATTTTACCCTTACTTAAACCTATGTATAAATAAGCACATTCAGATAGATTTTGGGGGAGACCTAATTCTTAGAGTACGTTTGAAAGAAGGTCTAAACAATTTCCTTTTTGGTTTCGATTCTTTGATTTTTGTAAGTACAAGTTATTTCTTACTTGCAATTTTGAAGTTTATTTTTTTGATAGAGTGTTTTCAATTAGTTGCTTTTTCATGATTTATTCTGTAGTGCTTGTTTTTGTTTTGATATTCATCATTTTCCTTATGTTCTATTATTGTGGTTTTGATTCAATTATTTGCAAGTGGTGTTCTAAAACGAGTTTCAAAAATGAAAAAAAAATAAAAATAAAAAAGACCAAACCCTTGATTTGAAATCAAGTAATGCTCCCTGTGGAATTGACTTGAGAACTCACCTAACCCTACTATAACTAACCTTTTGCACTTAAGGAAAACCTCTACGCATTTTGAGAGAGAATCAACAAACATCACAAGGAAACGCAAGTTTGAGAACTCCAAAGGAAGGATGTCCAAGTCTTCGATGGCAAAGCCATATTTGATCTTTATTATCATGAGAATGTTCAGAAAGAAATGATAGAGGTGATTGGCATTTGCTAACACTCATGGTTTCAGGTACTTCAAGGTAGCACAATCCGTCCTTTTCCTTAGCATGTCCAATCATCATCCCCGAACTGTGGTCTTGAAATACACAATGAGTGGGAAAAAGGTTATTTTGCAATCTAGGTCATGGGAGAGTTTATTAATAGACACAAGATTAGTGGATAGTTTTTGAGCATGGAGTACATTCTTAAGGATAAAATAAGGACTAATCTTAACATCTCCAATACCTGCTACAGTGGATAGTGAACCATCTGCAGTAGCTATTTTTCTATGACTAAGACAAGGGTTATACGTACTAAATTTATGGAAAAAATGTGTCATATGATCTGTTGCCCCTAAGTTAATAATCTAAGAATTCATAAACACACTATCTGAGACATGTAAACCATATGAAAGTGGAAATTTACCTAAATGTGCCAATGAATAGGTACCTAGGGATTTAGTGCTTTTAAGGGTTACCAGTAGGTCTTGTAACTTCTCAATATCTCCCATGCTGAGTTCTTTTTTTCCTTGATCTTTATCTTCTTGTTGTTGAGTGACTGTCAGATTTGCTTATCCTTGTCCCTTGTTTCTCTATCGTCCTCATTTGTATCCTCAATCTTTGCTTAATGTAGAAGGCTTTCCATGTAGTTTCTAGCATTTCTCTTTGGTATGCCCTGATTTCTTACGATAAGTACACCACAAACTTTCTCAAAGATTGTCATGGCTATCACCACTCATTGTTTTGGATAATTTAGCTTTTTCATTCTCATTGTTTGTATACGGCCCTTAGCTATTTGTTTCATTAGTCAGCAAGGACGAGCTATCAATGCTCTGAGGTTCAGGCATTACCCCTTATCTACTTTCCTCCCCTATAATAATGGAAACTAATTCATTCAGAGAGTGCACTTTTTCTTTGCCTAAAATTTGAATCCTAACCTGGTCAAATTCTAGGTTAAGGCCAGCCAAAAATTCATATACCCAATCTTGCTCAATAAAATTCTTCAGTGTTACTGCATCTTCATTACATTTTATCTTTATGCACCGGTAATGATCTAACTCCTGCCATAGACTTTTAAGATGATTAGCATACTCCGTAACTAATCTGTTTCCTTGCTTACTGGAGGTTGTCTTGGTTTTCAGATCATAGATTTGAGCAGCATCCCAAACTTTAAAATAGGTTTCTCTAGTTGACTCCCAAACATCCTTTGTAGTGGTTAAAAAATGCGAGTATCACTAATTTCTGGTAATATTGAATTCCACAACCATGCCATGATCATAGAATCTTCTTCATCCCATGCATCAAAATTCAGATCACTCGGTTTTGGCCCTGATCCCGTAAGATGACTTATCTTACCCTTACCTTTCAAAAAGTTTAAATAAGTTGGAACCATTTTAAATAGTTTTTTCCATTTAACCGATAAGCAGCTTGGATCTATTGTAATTCCCTGGTCTGAACAATTGACTGTGTGATAGTGTCTTTTGTCTCAGACATATTAATAAACTATCCCATTGCTTGAAACAACCTTAACCACCAATCTAGAGAGCAATTGCAATTTGGACAACCCTTCGCGAATCACGCGATCAACGTAATAAGAATTTCAGCCAAGAAAAAATCATGACTTTAGGAGTAGCCTTCTTCGATTCTAATCAACAATGACAGACGATGTAGAAGACCACCCAGAGCTATCAACTAGGGTTTCACCCAACCAAGGATAGAATAACAATCGCAAAAATGATTGATTGCAAAGAACGAAGGTACCTTTCGGGTGACGTTCGACGGCAATGAGCAAGGAGGATCGTCAATCAAAATCGACGACTAGAATGGAATAGCAACTACCAAAATCGACAATCAGAATCGAGTAGCAATAAGTATATTAGACGGGCGATGGGCTTCAGCGACGTCAATTCCATACAAGTCAACGATCGAAGAACCAATCAAACGATCACAATGAACCACCAATTGATCAGTGAAGTCGATTCCACACAATCGACAATCGGCAATGAAGGCCCAATCAATCGACGATTAAAGCAATCGACTTGAACTATGCGATGCTTCTAAGCAGCTGAGAGAGATTGGATGATGTAGTAGATTGAAGATTCTTCTCCTGTTCTTTGCAAATCTTCCACCCAGTAACGAACCTCATGGATGATCTCACAGAAGCTCTAATTATGGCAGCAATTAAGGCTAAACCAAAAAAAAATAGAAACTGTCCGGTAATGAAAGCCAAACATAGGAAAAAAAAAAAAAACTTTCAGAAAGCTTAAGGCTCTAATACAATGTTGAAAGTAGAAGAAGTAGAATTTCTTTTCCATATATTGGAATAAATTAGATCACTGCCTATATATACATAAACTACCTCAAACAAAAAAAGAAAACAAGAATAGTTATCCTAATCAAATCCCTCAATCAAAGGAATATGTTATCTCCTATTTTAGGAATACATATATTTACATATATCTTTCCAACATGTTGTAAACTCTTCCAATAGGCTAGCTATGCTAGGTGGCATCTGTGCAGTTCCTTCAAGTTGATTGGCCTCTTTGATTAATAATACAAACAATGCCCCCACTATCAAGTTCTTTTCCAAGAGATTGTACAGTAACCTCTGTTGATGCGGACTCCTTTTTACTGTAAAGCACCTTAGACTGCCCTTGCCAATTAAATCTCATTGTCAGGTTGCGCCAATCACGCAGCACCGAACCCAATTCCACCAATGCCCAAAACAACATCTAATCCTTGCAATTGAAGAGAAAATAATGTGACCACAAAAGAGAAACCTTGGATCTCCAATGGGACGGCTTCATGTTTTTCTTGGCAGGGAGGCTGCCCTCCATTTGCAATTCTCACACTAAATTTATTAGTAGAAATAATCAGTAAATGAAGGTGGCGAGCCACTATTGACCAATACTGTCATTGGTTGTTTGCCTATGATTGCTTGCAACTTCATAGTACGAGGTCCCTTCCATCCTGAGAAAGCATGGAGGGTGATTTCTACTTCCTCTTCTCCCCTTTCCTATTCTAGCTTTTTGATTATTGGGCCAGTTTTGGGGGCGTGGCCACTACTCTTCCTTCGATCAAAATGAGCTATGGTGTCTTGCATTTATGGCCAGGTGTAAAGTGCTCATTACAATTAAGCCATAGACTTCTCTTCCTCTTTCGCTGTATTTCCTCCCATGACAAGCGTTTGACCGGAGAGCCAGCTACTTGTCTTCTGGTACGTGGAAGTCCACAGCCGCTACCCCGAGGGGTGCGCACAGGGCGAAACACGTTCTAGGACCCTAGCCGGCAAAGAGCCCTGAAGAGTAAACCAGCCTAGGCAAGCCCTAGCTGACCGGCTCGATCGAGTGGAGGCCAATAGGAACCCACAAACGTGGTAACCCACCTCCTCGAATGGGAGTCGAACTCGAGACCTCATGATTCTCGTTCTTAAGGCGATCCCGACTTCCACTCGGCTACCCCGAAGGGTAGCCAGCTACTTGTCTTGGTGCTACGATAGGTGGTACTACAGTAAGAAAGCGTGGTGGTGGAGCAGAACGTGTAGCTTCTACTTGCCCTTGTCCCCATCTCCTTATGAGCTAGTCTTCTTTCATTCTAGCTACCCTAATAGCTTCTCGCAAAGTCTATGGTTTAGCCATGCGTACTTTATCTACAATGTCGTCACGTAGGCCTCCTAGAAAAGTTCCAACAAGGGCTGATGTGGCCATATTAGCAAGCCTTTCAAACTCATGTTGATAGTCCCCGAGAGTGTCCGTTTGCTTCACACGGGATAGTGCTTCATCAAAGGACTCGTACTTTTTGGGATCAAAATGAGTGAGCATCTCTTGTTCAAACAAATTCCATGTTATCACCAATCCTTCATCTTTTTGGACCCGCTTTAGCCATTGCCACCATTGGTTTGCCTCACCCTCTAGTTGAACTCTCAAAACAAACTCCTTCCTAAACTCAAGTAACACTGACTCCTAGAGTAACAACTAAGACTCCTAAACTCAAGCAACAACTCCACTTGGTACTCACGTTCATCTAAGATAAGTAACAGACTCCACGTCCTCTCCCACTTGAATTGATCTTCTTGGTTCTGCGCACAACACATCCAAATATCTTGGGTTTTGTTTCCTAATTCTCCGTGGTCTAACAGAGGTCAAAGAAGATGGAATGTGGAACAAGCTCAAGGAAATGGGAACTGGAAGGCAGTTGACTGTCGAGGAGTTTGAGATGTGTGTAGGGAATTTACCAATTATTTAAGAATTGATGAGGAGGCAGAATTTGGAGGATGGTAATAAGGATAATTTGGTTTGTAACATGAATGGAAAGTGATGGGAGTGGATCGAAATTGAAGAAGAAAGGCAGTTGGCTGAAGACTATAATGAATGTTGCGATGGGTCAGATGGAAAGATGGAGCAACGATGAAAGGGACACATCATCAGAGAAGGGTGGGCAGAGGTCAAGCTTAGCCACTGATGATAGCCAAGACATTTCATTTCACGCCCCGAGAGTTCGTGTTCGACATTATGGAAAATCATGCAAAGAGCTCACAGCACTGTTCAAAACCAGGAGATAGTGGCACACAATGGTTCAATTTAGACTATTAAGTTTAGTTTGGATGGTAAGTATCTTGCCAGTGCTGGTGAGGACTGTGTCATTCACTTCCGCAAAGTTCAGGAATCGGAAAGAAATGGAGATCTCTTAGTTGATAAACCTTAAGATGGGAACTTGAATATTTTATTTGTTCCCAATGGATCACCAGAACCAACTTCTATGTCACCTAATTTGGAAACCAATTCAGAGAAGAAGAGAAGAGGAAGGTCATCCATAAGCCGGAAATCAGTGAACCTGGACCAAATTGTGGTGCTATAGAATGTGTTCGCACTTTCAGAAGGAGCAGTCTGTTCCTTCTAAGGACATCTTGATGATGTGCTTGATATGTCATGGTCCAAGTCTCAGGATAGTTACATACCTTGCTACTATTTTGGTAGGATTTCTTTCTTGCAGCATGGAGCACATGATGCCATATCCTCTCATGGTCCAAACAAATACTATTTTTTGTTACATTCTCCTGCTCCTTGATCTGAAATATTGTTCTCATTTTGTAATATATATAATTAGCTTGCCATGCCATCCTGGTGGATTATGAGCTATGATAATTTATTCCCTTGAAACGCTTGGAAATAATTGTTTTAGGGGTAGAGGGTGATTTATAGTTTAACAAGAATATGTTCATTGGTTCTACAAAGATGCTGATGATTTTTTTTCGAAAGATCTCTTATTAATGATTTTTTCCTTGGTTCCCTTTCTTCGCGTTACTTGGTCCTTCTTCTTGGTTCCTTTTTTCTTTTAAGACTAAAAAGATGTATGATGGGGTTACTGAAAAATTTTGAAGGAAGTTAGCAGGGTAGAAAATGTTTTATTTATTTGTTTTGGAGCCAACTGTGGATTGATATCAGAAAGTTGAAAGATATTGTTTCTAGATGTTTATTATTTAGCGTTGGAAAAGCAAGCCTCGATGGCTGACCATTCCGTCTTTGGATGGGGGGGATGTGAATCAGAATACCAATCTTTGTTGAAATCGTCATGTTTGGGAGATGAATAATGGATTTGCCTAACTGTTATATTCTTGTAACGTTGGTGTGTGATACGTGGGAAGATACTGTTGATAATCTCAGAGTAAGAGGGAGATTTTAGTGATTTGGCGTTGTTTATGTAAGATGTCATCTCTTTGTTCATTGCTTGGGGGCAAAGAAATTATGAAATTTGGCATTGTCATGTTTTGGTTTTAATTGGGTATTTCTATACGAAGTGAATCAAATTTTAGAAGCAGTGGGCGGGCGAGGGGCAAGAATTCTAGAAGGGAAGGGAAAAGCTTGGAATAGCATAGAGCTCTCCTAAACCAATGCCACCCTAAATCTAAGATAGGCTTTATCCTCTACCAAAATACCTGTACCTTGATTACAACTTTCCAAACCCATCATGTTAGGGGCAGTGTAGGACTGGTTTCCGATTTTTTCAGTTTGATTGCCATCCCTAGATAATGCCATCTGGCTGTCCGGCTGCACTAAAGTAGATGAGTGCTTTTGATTTGATACTTTGTAACTTGTGTTGCTTTTAATGTTCTATCAAGGATACTGAATTCCCTTGTTCAATCTCCTTTCACATTTCTGGCTTGGATATCATTTTATGATTGCGTTTATTGATTGTGCACACAGGAGAACTTACTGTATATATTATTGATTATGTCAGAGGGCTACCAGAACAAAAGCCTAGCAATGCTGAGGGGATATGAACCGGTGACCGCTTCTTCAATTGGTAGAGATTTTACTATTGTTCTGCCCCGTCTATGCTGGATTAACTCGGGTGTTTTAAAGCTAAGAATTCAATGTGAAGTTGAACAAAAGTGGCTATTGGTATATTGCAATACTTTTTGATACTTATGATGCATCTAACTGGATAAAATGGCCTAACGTAATGTTGATATTTTGTTTGTGTGAGACAATTTCTATGGACAAACATCTGCTATTGCTTGTTGGGTGAGGAGCCGAGGGTGTGCCTCACTACTCTTTACCAATGCAGAGTTAATATCTAATTTAAATATAGTCATTCCTGCAAGCTCTTCTATCAATATGTCATAGTAATCCTTACACGCATCAGAATTGTAGTCTTTGTAGATCCAATTTATGGACATGTATGGTAGATTAAGATTGAGGTTAATACCTGCATTTTTTTCTTCATTTTATCTTGTCAATCTTTGATATACTGTTTGCAACTCAAATACACGTGACCTACATCTTTTTTCCAGTTAGGAGGATGGGATAATATATCTGATCCAATCCGGTGCTTGAATGCTTTAATAAGCATAATATTATGTATTTCAGTAAATAATAATAATCTTAGTTATATATGTTTAGGGGCATTGTGAATTGAATCCTACGGAATGATGGAAATTTAAACATGATCGATGCATATTGCTCTCAACCTCGGCACATGTTTTCTCACCTTCTCTTCCACAAAGCCATCATGGAAAGATTTCTTTTGGGATATATAGGTTACTGAGATCTTGACTCGGAAAGGCAAATTCTAAATACCTGGAATATATACATATCTTTGTTATTACCTGCCTCCCAGCTTCACGTAAATGATGAAATATAAGTGCATCATTATGCTTTACTTATTTCCATCGCAAGTCAACTTTCTCACATATAGTAAATTTGTTAGATGACAATTGGTTGTGGAAAAAAATGATCATAAATTAGAAAATTTACATAATGTTTAACTTGAAGCATATTTTGGACTGTGAGGTCTCAGAGTTATTATGGTCCTTTATTGGTCCATCCTTGTAGTGTATTTGGGTTGTAAGCCCATGGGGCTTTTATATATTATCTTGTGTAAAGGATAACGAAATAGATACTCAAACAAGTGCCTCAAAGCTTGAACGGTCTTTAATAGGCGAGTCTCAAGAAAGAAGTGGGATGAAGTGCTTAAATATATTTGAAACTACATGTATTATTAAAGTTTGTAGTGTACCTTCTCTATGGCTGGGGGGATTCGTGTGGATTTCAATTATTAGGACAACGCTATATCTATTGCTGTTTTATTTTATTTTATTTTATTTTATTTGTAACTTAAAACATTAGCTAATTTTTAAGTTGGTATGAGCTTGGATCTGATATCAAGGAGGAGCGTTGATATAGCATTGTTGAAATTTTGTCAAAGGAATAATTAAATCTGGTTATTTCTGTAGGTTTGTCATGTTGTAGTTACTGCAATAGGAATTTGTATTTTTTTTATTATTATCTTAGCAGGATGTAATCATGAAAATTAATGCACTGCGTTATATGTGAAGAAGCTATGATAATTAATTACTAGCAAATATCATGATGATTTCCACTCATGGATCGCTTATCCTGTTTCATACACTGGAAGCATGAGTGGGAGGTCTTCGAAATGTAACATAAGTAAGAGTGTTGAGCCCAATTGCAAACTCCTTGGCTAGAGCCCTTATGGGTAACCTCTCATAATTATTACTTAATGATATCCTATTTTATCCATGCAATGACTGTTTGGGTAAGCGTGTAGCATTTGAGTTCACCGCTCCTACTTGTATGGCTTGTTCTGAGTCATACATTGGCAGCTCAAGTGGGAGGTGTTCAAAATGTAACATAAATAAGAGTGTTGAGCCCAATTGCAAACTCCTTGGCTAGAGCCCTTATGGGTAACCTCTCATAATTATTACTTGCGGTATCATATTTGATCCGTGCAATGACTATTTGCGCGAGGGTGTAGCATTTGAGTTCACCACTCCTACTTGTATACTTCTGTCACTTAACACTTCTAATGTACACCATCTGTGATTTGTGGTGTCACAATCTTATCCCTCCCACCTCACATCTTTTGGGAATACTCCTAGTTTGATCTGAAAAGTGAGTCGACCATGCTGACATTTAAGGATGCATGTGTTGGTGGAGTCATGGAGACAATGTCATAATTGTTCATGTTGCTAAAAGTTCCATAAAAAATGTGCCATATCTTCTGTTTGAGCAATCAATAGGAAAGTGAACTTGCCTTGTGAACGTTTTTGGTGATTATATATTTATACATGTGCAGGAAAAGCCAGGAGTAGGGCAATTGAGATGGAATTACCTGGTAGACCATCATAGTTTTGAGAATGCTTTTGTTATATTGGCAATTATGTCTAATCAATTGTTATTGGTGTTTTAGCTGGTGGGTTGAATGATTCAGTACCACGTAGCAATTCCTATTTTCTTCACGAAATTGCAAGGTTCTGAAGGTTAGCGAGTTGAAGAATGTGTTTAGACACTTCTGTGGTGCCATAATTTTTACTTAGATTAGGTGCTGGCTTCAGTATCTGTTTTCCTTATTCTTTTTTCTCATTATGCAATAAAAGGAACCTCAAGTGAAATTTCTGAAATATCACTTGTTTCACTATGATTTCTGAATTCCAATGGTGTCCCTCGGACACTTGGGCTGGGTCAGTTTTGTAACTACCGTACCACTAAAATTTTTGAGACGTAGACAATGTCAATGTCAACTGAGTGAAAGAAAGCCTTAGAAGAAACTAAAGGGCATATATGTATTGAAAAATAACTTGATATTTATTTCTTTGTTCTATATAACACCACATGTCAATGCATATGTGCACCTATGTCGTGCAAGTGAGCCTCCTGTGGGATCATGGATCAAGCTTATGAGGCTCGTCAAGTAATATATTTATCTTATTATAAGAATTTTTATTTTTAGCATGGATCAAGCTAAGATGGTTTGGTCATGTTAGAAGGCGTCCAATGGAAGCACCTGTTAAAAGGTGTGAAAGTATGGAGATTGTTAGGAGTAGGAGAGGGAGAGGAAGACCTAAGAACAGTTGGAAAACAACTATTAAACATGACCTTGCCTACATGGAGTTAATAGAGGACATGGCTCTAGATAGATTTTCTTGGCGTCGTCAAATCCATATAGCCGACCCCACCTAGTGGGAAAAGGCTTAGTTTGGTTTGGTTTGGTTTAGCATCTGCTCTCATCTTCAATGGACAAAACCGTGCGGCTGTGGCACTTATCTAGCAAGTCTTGTTTGAAGATTTTTTCACCCACTGATTGTGCTAAGTAATTGATCTTTGTTGACAAATCTAATTTGATTGGAGGATTTGTAGGAGTTTATTCTTGTAATTAGTATCATGTAATTAGGTAATTGATTGTGATTGGTTGATAGAATTAGGAAGTTACCATAGATATGAGATTTGCTTTTGCTATAAATAGGAGATGTAACCATACTGTTTTAATCATGGAATAAGAATTTTCTCATTTCTTTCCTCATGGTATCAGAGCCTCGGCTCTTCTGGGATTAGGGTTTTGAGCCTTCATTGCTCTAGACAACTAATCTTCAACATGTCACTATCTGGCCTTCATTGCTACAATTCCATTCTGACAGACGTGCTCAGAAATCTTACAAAAGTCCTCAGAAAGTTTTGATCAGGAGGACTGTGAAGAATCGCCGTAGACCGCCGCGCCACACGTAGCTAGAAAGTGGTGATTGCCGACTCACGCCCCGACGAGTGAGCCACCATCGCTCGTCGCTGTTCTCAAGAACTGGCCTCCGGGCCTTTCTCTTCCTTACCCAGGTGTTCATTTTTCATTTCTACTACTTTTTTTTTCTAGAACTGTTTTTGCTCTTCTAAAAGCAGAATTGCCAAAAAAAAAAAAAAATTGATCCGTCCATAAGCAAACCAGTTGGTGTGTTTTGTATTGGTATCTTACTTCTTCCCTATACTATGTCAGAATTAATGGAAAAATCAGCCACCTCTCAGACTCAAAATAAGGCAGCAATTTTCAGCCCAATTGGAGGAGATTTGCCAAGTATCCAATTTGCCTACCAGTTGAATGGAAAAAATTACATGAAGTGGTCTCAACTGGTTCAAACTTTTTTGAATGGGAAAGGAAAAATAACCCATCTACTTGGAACTGGACCTAAAAAGGGCTACTCGAAATTCGATGCATGGGATGAAGAGGACTCCATGGTTATGTCCTGGCTCTAGAGTTCTATGCTACCTGAGATCAGTGATACTTTTATGTTTTTTCTATCTGCAAAAGACATGTGAGATGCTGCTAAATAGACGTACTCCATAGCTAGGGACGCTACTCGCATTTTTGAAATCAAGACTAAGATTTCTGGTACTAAACAAGAAGATCGCTCTGTCACGGAGTATGCCAATATGTTAAAAGGTTTATAGCAAGAAATGGATCACTATCGTTGCATTGATATGAAGTGTAGTAAAGATGCAACAGCGTTAAAGAAATTCATTGAAAAAGAATGGGTATATGAGTTCCTTGCTGGGTTAAACACAGAGTTTGATCAACTAAGAGTCCAAATATTGGGGAGAAGAGAATTACCCTTGCTCAATGAGACCATTTCCATCATCAATGCAGAAGAAAGTCGTAGGGGAGTTATGCTATACTCTCCACTTATTGAAGGGTCGGCTATGGTAGGGAAAAATAAGGATAAGAAGTATTCAACCTTGGGTTTAGATAATGGAAAAACCGAAAGCAAGTCTTCCAGTAAGGATAGTCTCTAGTGTTCCCATTGCAAAAAGCCCCATCATATTAAAAAACTGTGTTGGAAACTTCATGGAAAGCCTCCAAGTTCTCAGTGGAATCAAAACTCCAAGCACAATACTCAGAGGGGCCGGGGATATATGACTCAGACCAAAGAAGACGAATCCTAACCAGGCAATGAAAAAGAGAGTGTATTCAGTAAAAAGGACATCGAGAAGCTGAAATTACTTCTGGACTCATTAGAAAAGGCCTCAGGTACGTGTTCCTTGGCAAAATCAAGTAACTCTCGCTCTTTATATGCTTTGAGTGCCTCTAATTTCAATTTATCAAATGCCTGGATTATTGATTCTGGAGGTATAGATCATATGACCCACTCTTCACACAAGTTTATCACATATCAACCATGTCCTAGTAATAGAAAAATCATCATTACTGATGGGTCATTAGCCACTGTTTCTGGACAAGGAGACATTATTTTAAGCCCATTTATCACCCTTAAAAAAGTGCTTCATGTACCTAAGCTGTCCACCAACCTTGTGTTTGTTTATCAATTGTCCAAAGATTTGAGCTACAATATTATCTTCTCTCATAACACTTGTCTCTTTCAGGACCAAGTTACGAGGAGGACGATTGGGCATGCTAGGGCAGAACATGGGCTTCACTACCTTGAGTTACCTAATGATAATGAGAGAATTGGGAGCAAGCCATCAAAACTTTCTTTTTTGTCTCATTCTAATAAAGATCAGATCTAGCTCCAACATTTTCGTTTTGGGCATCCTTCATTTCATACGCTTAATTTTATATTTCCAAACTTGTTTAAAAATACTAAGATAGAAGATTTTCATTGTCAAGTTTGTGAGTTTGCTAAACATCATCATGTTTCTTTCGCTTTGAATAATGAAAGATCCTTTGTTCTTTTTTCTTTATTCACAGTGATATTTGGGGTCCATCTCGTGTTCCCAATATTTTAGGGGCTCGTTGGTTTGTTTCCTTTATAGATGATTGTACCCGACTTACTTGAATTTATCTTCTTAAAAAAAAAAAAATCTGATGTGAGCAACATTTTTTCCATTTTTCATGACATAATCAAAACTCAATTTGATGTGGAAATTAAGAGAATAAAAACAGACAATGCTAGGGATTATTTTAATCAAACCTTAGCAGCTTACTTTCAAAAAGAAGGCATTGTTCATGTCACGCCTCGGGCCCGGGGATCCGATGGGTGAGTGTAAATCATAGATAACATGAAAACACGGTCATCATGTCAGAGCAAGCACATTGATCATGCAACGGACCCACAAAACTTCTCTTACTATATAACAACCTAAATTTATCCAAAATGTATACCTAATAGAAATACCTGTGCAAAATAAGTATATACACAATGCCAAATAATCATGCAGAGGTTTTGCAACTAAGCATACTAGCATATCCCAAGGCCACACACACGAACCCACATATAAATGTATAACAATTCCACTAGTTTGAAATTCTATAAACTTGTACATGTCTCGGCCTTAAGGCCATTACAAACCTAAAATCGAAAAGAATTTATATTACATTACAATGTCTTTCCAAAATACAGCTATAACATGTAAAACTAGTCCCATCCTTGCAATGGCATGAACATCCCCTCCTTTTGCTTTTAAGCCCCTCCTAATCATCCTGAGTGGGTCCTGGATGGACATCTGTAGGGACGTGAGCACAGACGGCGTGTGCCCACGATACTTACCATAATATAAATATGATGCATGTAATGATCATGATACGACAAAACAACACCAAACCAACATCCACAACATGATAGCAAATATCTCATGGTACAATTTATAAGCAAATTTCATAAGCCATTTGAATGTCAAGATATGTGCATTAGCAATGTTTAAGCCATTAACTTGTTCATCTTGTGTATACATCACACATTAATCTTTCACACAATCATCGAGGATTGGGTACCGATCTGGCATACTTGTTTCGGGCAACGCTACGCCCCCGGCGTTCTTTAGGATGGCAACTTAGGGCGACGCTATACCTATGTGTATGCATAAGCCAATACACTGCCCTCATTTCGTAGGCTACTAACCTACTGGTATGAACCACCAAACCCTGTGTAGGTTCCGGGACTTTCGACTCGAGGGTATCTTAGACCCTTCTTATTTTTCGTACCTCACAACCCCTGGCACACAACCAATCATTTCGTTTTCTTTTCTTTCCATTAGGTTTGTAAGTTATGTATTAAGTTCACATGTAGCACAATCCATTTTGTGATTTCATGTTAGCAACACAAGTCATTCCATGAGCATTCTCATCTCCAACTAAGTATCATTCATTTAACTATAATCAAGATAATTTAAGGGGGTTCTCTAAAGCATTATGATCTCAACCCAATTTTCTTTCATTAAATCAAGTCAAATGCAACATGCCATAAACTAGAGATGACACATATATGAAATGAAAGAGGGGGAGGTTTATTTACGATGTTCAACATGGTAAGGGTGAAGTAGATATTTATAAAATAGGGTACAAAAGAAAGTTGAGAGTCAGGAAAGTTGGTCGGGCGCCCCAGCCTAAATTAGGCGGGCACCCGCAGAGAGGGGAATTCGGGTGAACAGTAGCTCGGGCACCCTACCTCAATCAGGCGGGCACCCGTTGAGAGTGGTGACCCCTTCGGATTTTGATCCATTTAAGGTTCTCACCTCCATACTCTAACCATGTTCATTTTTAAGTACTAATTATCATCATACATCTATTTTTCCATTTTCCAAGTTTTCTCAAAATTTTATTCCCCTTCTTCCCATCATTCACTACCATGCAAATCACACTAAATCATCAACTCTACCCCTAATTAGGTTCCAAAAGTTTGGTTTGTTCCCTACAAGGATTCCTAGCTTCGTTTGCTATTTACCACCTCTAATAGAATTCAAAGGAGAAGAAGAGAACCTCAAATTTATATTATGGGAGTTAAAAATTTCCTACCTTAAATTCTAGCCCAAGTTCTTCAAGATGGTGATGGTTTCAAAGATGCCTTCCACTTAGCTCCAACTTTCAAAGCTTCAAGAGCTTCAATCTCCTCTCTTGAATCCATCTTCCTCTTAATGCTTCTCTTACTCTTCTTTCTTGTTTTCCTTTTTCTTTTCTCTTTTTTCCCAACTCTCTCTCTAATGGCCAGTTGAAGCAAAGTGTTTAGTCTCTCCTCCTTTGGCCGAATGGCTATAGAGCCAAATTGGTCTCTCTTTTTCTCTTGGACACTTGTCCCCTCTCTCATTCATGAGTTGGTCTTGTAATTTAATATTTCACCAACCAAGATATATATATATATATATGTATATATTAGGCACTGAGTCTTCCAAGCATTAACTCAAGGGCCCCACAAGGTTTAATGCTCCTTAACTAACATTTAAGAAAATAAACCAAGTTGGAAGACCAAACCAAAGGGCCGGCCACTTCCTCTTCCTACCATTTCCTTCTCTCATTTATATATATATATATATGCTTACATGGAAGTCAACAAGTCAAACAATCAAGTTTACTTAGTCAAAATTAAGGTTATTTAGTAAAAATTTGTGCTAACTTTTCTAATGGCCGGTTCTTCTCCCCCACTTCCTAACTCTTCTTCATACATTAAGTTAAACATTCTTACTCTCTTGGGACATCACTTACCTGGCCACCATGTGGGCTTTACCTCTCATTATAATTTACTACAAACATGCACAAGCAAGACCATTCATTCTAGCTTCCCAACACTTAGAATAAATTGAAGAACATAACTTTTAGACACACCAATCCATACTCTCATTTCCAAAAGAAAGTAATCCATGGTTTCCATTCATACACAAGGTGAGGGTATCACAGAGATAGCTTATATTAGGAAAATAGGGAGGGTACAAAGACTATCTGATTGTACCATAAAAAGTAAAATTGGGGAAATGCTGAAAGTTAATGGTCATAGGTTGAAACCTTACCATGAAAATCTGGTGGCTGAAGTTGAGGTGTGGGATCTT
>JAVXUM010000001.1:24236140-24246832 GCA_035590655.1 Pouteria glomerata
CACACAGGATGGTTAGGGTGACCACTCTACGAGCTGGGAGCAGTAGCACTTTTTGGGCCAGTCTGTATTATTATATCTTGCATTTTGGAAACATCGTGTTGTATAAATATAAATTTTAGAATGTAAAAATTTTATTATAATATACTGCTATATTTAATTCAGCACATTAAATTATTTATGAATGGTATCATGCTCCAGTAAATTATTATACACAGTGACCAGGGTTACAGATGTTAGTTGTGGGTCCCATTGCGTGACCGTTGTGTATGCTTTGATGCAAAGACCAATTATTCATAATTTGCGTGTTTATCACTCACTCATCGGATCCTTGAGTCGGGGTGTGACATCGGGTGCCCCAGCTTAAATCAAGCGGGCGCCCACAAAGAGGGGAATTTGAGTGAACAGTAGCTCAGGTGCCCCACCTTACCAGGTGGGCGCCTGCCGTCAGGTGAATAGTGCTCGAGCGCCCGCCAAGAGTGGTGACCCCTCCGAATTTTGACCAACTTCAGGTTCTCACCTCCATACTCTACCCATGTTTATTTTTAAGTACCAATTATCATCATACATCTATTTTTCTATCTTCCAAGTTCACTCTAACCTAGAGTATTCATAACTTTCTTCCCTCTCTTCCCATCACTCACTACCATGCAATTCAAACCAAATCATCAACACTAGTTCTAGTTAGGTTCCAAAGGTTTGGTTTGTTCCCTACAAGGATTCATGGTTTCCTTTGCTATTTACCATATCTAATAGAATTTACAGGAGAAGAAGAGAACCTCAAATTTGTATTATGGGGGTTAGAAATTCCCTACCTTAAATTCTAGCCCAAGTTCTTCAAGATGGTGATGGCTTCAAAGATGCCTTCCACTTAGCTCCACCTTTCAAAGCTTTAAGAGCTTCAATCTCCTTTCTTGAATCACTCTTCCTCTTGATGCTTCTCTTACTTTTCTTTCTTATTTTCCTTTTTCTTTTCTCTTTTCTCCCAACTCTCTCTCTAATGGCCGGTTGAAGCAAAGTGTTTCGTCTCCCCTCCTTTGGCTGAATGGCTATAGAGCCAAATTGGTCTCTCTCTCTCTCTCTTGGACACTTGTCCCCTCTTTCATTCATAAGTTGGTCTTGCAATTTAATTTTTCACCAACCAAGATATATTTATATATATATATTGGTCACAATGTCTCCCAACATTAAGTTCATGGGTCCCACATGTTTTAATGCTCTTGACTTACCTTCATTACAAACCAAATTAGAAGACCACACCCTTTTTGGCCGACCATTTCCTCTTCCTACCATCTCACTTTCTCATTTATATATATATATATATGTATGCTTACATGAAAGTCAACAAGCTAAACAACTCAAGTTTACTTAGTCAAAATTAAGTTTGCTAGTCAAAATTAATGCTAAGGCTTTCAAGGCCGGTTCACGTCCTCCACTTCCCAACTCCTCTTCACACTTTAAGTTAAACACTTTTACCCTCTTGGAAGACTACTTAGCCGGCCACCATGTGAGCTTTAACTCTTATTATAATTTACTACAAACATGCACAAACAAGGCCATTCATTTTAGCTTCCAACACTTAGAACAATTCGAAGAACAGAACCTTTAAACACACCAATCCATACTCTCATTTCCAGAAAAAGGTAATCTATGGTTCCCATTCATACACAAGGTGAGGGTATCATTGTTCATGAATCTTCATGTGTTGATACACCCCAACAAAATGGTGTAGCTGAAAGGAAAAATGGTCATCTCTTAGCATCTGATCGAGCTCTCCTATTTCAAAATCATGTTCTAAAGCATTTTTGGGGGGAAGCTGTTCTAGCTGTTGCTTACATAATTAACCGTACTCTTTCTCGGGTACTTAACTCCAAAAGTCCAATAAATGCTCTTGCTAGGTATTTTCCCAATGTCCATCTCTCTACTAAATTGCCTCCTCGATTCTTTGGCTTTGTTTCTTTTGTTCATGTTCATTCTCATAGTCGGAGTAAATTGGATCCTAGATCAATCAAATGTGTCTTTATCAGATACTCTTCTACTCAAAAAGGATACAAGTACGTTATAATCCTGCAACTGGCAAAACCTATATTTCTGTTGATGTCACTTTTGCCGAACAAGAGAGTTATTTTTCTAATTTTTATCTTCAGGAAGAACTAGTTGGATTAGAAGATAAGGATTCCTTTTTGAGAGAGTCATCCATCATTGATAAAACTTATCAATTTGATCCAACTCCTAGTCCTGACTCCATTCCTAGTGAATCAATCCCTGATGAACCATCCATTACAAAGTCAACCACTTCTCCTGTCACAAAACCATTACAGGTATGCTCAAGGAGAGCAAAGCCAGTGGACAATCCTGTGCATGTTTAAGAATTTGATTATTGACTTCGAAATGAGGTAAGCCCTTCTACTGAAATTTTTCCATTTGTTTCTGATTTGGACCTACCTATAATTGCAAGGAAAGGTGTGAGAAAATGTGCCCAACATCCTCTGTCTAACTTTGTATCCTTTGAAACGTTATCCAAGTCACACAGAAACTTCCTTACCCATTTGAACTATGTAGTTATTCCATAATCTTTATCTGAGGCACTTGGCAAGAAGGAATGGAGACAGGCTATGAGGTTTGAGAAGGAGGCTTTGGAGAAGAATAAAACATGGCAATTGGTGGAGTTATCAGCTGGAAAGAGACCGATAGGATGTAAATGGGTCTTCATAGTGAAATACAATATAGATGGATCCATTGAAAGATATAAAGTAAGACTAGTAGCTAAAGGATATACTCAGACCTATGGGGTGGACTATTAAGAGACTTTTGCACTAGTGGCAAAGATGAATATTATAAGAGTTTTATTACCTTTAGCTGCACATTATGAGTACCCCTTACAGCAATTTGATGTGAAGAATACCTTTTTACACGGAGACCTTAAAGAAGAAATTTATATGGAGAATCCACCTTGTTTTGGCATGAATAAGAGATGAGGTCAAGTGTACAAACTAAAAAAGGCATCGTATGGGCTTAAACAGTCTCCTCGAGTATGGTTTGGAAGGTTTACCAAGGTGATGTAGCAGAGGAAGTTCAAATAGAGCCAAGGTGACCACACACTATTTATCAAACATTCAGCCTAAAGGGAGTCATAGCTATAATAGTTTATGTTGATGATATCATTATAACTGGAGATGATTCAAAAGAAATAGAAGTCCTTCGGAAATATTTGGCGAAGGAGTTCGAAATTAAGGATCTTGGGAAGTTGAAATACTTTCTAGAAATTAAAATGGCTTGGTCCAAAGAAGGAATTTGCATCCACAGCAAAAGTATACTTTAGATCTCTTGGAAGAAACAGGCAAGTTGGGATGTAAACCGTTAGATATTCCAATTGAGCCTAAGCACAAACTTTGGGAATGCACGAAAAGTGAATCTATAGATAAAGGCATGTATCAATGCCTAGTTAGAAAACTAATTTACATGTCTCACACAAGGCCAAACATAGCCTACACTGTGAGTGTGGTAAGTCAGTTCATGAAAATCCTAAAGAAATCCATCTTCGTCCAGTAAGCCAAATTTTACAATATTTGAAAGGCAGTCCAGGAAAGGAATTTTTTTCAAAAGAGGCGTAAGGATGGAAATAGAAACTTACACATATGCTGATTATACAAGTTCAGTCACAGACCGAAGATCAACATCTAGGTATCTCACCTTCCTTGGTGGTAATCTAGTAACTTGGAAGAGTAAGAAACAACCTACTATGGCAAGATCAAGGGCTGAGACATAATTTCAATCAATGGCTCTAGGAATTTGTGAGTTGCTATGGCTCAAAATTATTTTAGAAGATTTGAGGATCAAATGGGAGACACCTATGAAACTATACTGTGATAATAAATCCGCATTCGAAATATCTCATAATTCAGTTCAACATGATAAAACTAAGCATGTGAAAATTAATAGACATTTCATAAAAGAGAAACTTGACAGTGACCTTATATGTACCCCTTACATTCTTACGAAAGATCAGTTAGCGGATGTTTTTGACTAAAGGATTGCCAAGTTGAACTTTTCAGGAGATCACAAGTAAGCTAGGATTGAAAAATATCTATTCCTCAACTTGAGAGAGAGTGTTGACAAATCTAATTTGATTAGAGGATTTGTAGAAGTTTATTCTTTTAATTAATATCATGTAATTAGGTTATTAATTGTGATTGATTGATAGAATTAGGAAGTTACCATAGATAAGAGATTAGCTTTTGCAATAAATAGGAGATGTAACCATACTGTTTTAATCAAGGAATAAGAATTTTCTTATTTCTTTCCTCAATCTTGATACCTTGGCTTTCCAAATCTTTGTTTGGCCTTCTAATTATATAAATCAGAAATACCTTTTGAGTTTGGAACCCCTTTCTGCAATTTTTCTGACACCCCTTATTAACAATTCGTTGAGAAATCAATATTTTATATTTATTAATTAGTGCATAAGGTCTTTGGCTTTTTTTTTTGGTTCAAAATTATTGTCCAAATTAGCAGTCAAAAAAGTTTCTTATTTTTATTTTGGTCACTGTATTAGCTAATATACACGATTCTTGTTTGAATATGCTTTTGTGCAGTAACTTGTATCCAGGTCAATCCTGTTGACGATAGATTCTTCATCAGTGGATCCTTAGATGCTAAGGTTTGCATAGGGAGCATTCCTGATCGTCAAGTTGTTGATTGGAACGATCTGCATGAGATGATCACTGCTGCTTGCTATACACCAGATGGTCAGGTTGGCCATGTCTAGACACAGCCTTTATAATTTGTTTTCTCCCAACTATAAGAAGTTCATTTTATATATAACTGATGATTTATAAATGGCTGAAGGAATGTGTTGATTCTGGAAGGGTGCACTGGTTGGTTCATTCAAGGGGAGCTGCCGATGATCGTCTTCACAGATTCACGAATATGTGTCATCGATGGGGGTGATCTTCTTCACAAGTTTAAAGGTGAGAGTGATGAACCATAAATAATTTTTTGAACATGTTAAGCTTGTTAGTCTCCAGAGTTGCATTAGTTGTGAGCTAGATACTTCAAATCTTGAAACTTGATTTAAATGATCAACTCAATAGAGCCACCAAAGTGGGGTCCATTTTTTACCACCTTGCAAAACTTATCTTTGGACATGAAACACTATTACTCTGATTTTTTGACTCTATGTGGTAACCATTTTTTTAGCCTTTTATTGGTCTCTTCTTTTAAATTTGTTGAAAGCAGTTACATGAGCGTGCTTTTTGGTAGCCCCGTCTTAACTGACCTAGTGAATTAATGATGAAATTTGACTTGTAGGTTATAGGACTTTCCTAACACATGCTGGATTTGGTTTCGTGTCCATTCTGCTTGATTTTTCAACCAGGGATTATGTTTAATCCAAGTTTTACCTATGCATTTTATGTTGTAGCTCCCAACAATTGCTCCCTTCCTCTTCTTTTGCATTTCTATTAAAATTGCATCATAAAAGCTGTATCATTTTTTTCGGACTATGTATTCCGGGGTTTTAATATAACTAGTTTGGGTGTGGAAGGAATATGTGAAAGCATGATTGGGATCATTTGTTATTATGCTGTTTGGCGGGACATCAGTTACAAGGGCGGAGGCATGAGTTGGCTGTAGTTAGCGTAAAATTTTGATAAAAATTTTTTTAGTAATAATATTTTAATTTAATTATTTATAGTTTAGATAATATTCAGCCCATATTTCAAATATATTTTAAATTTTAACTTAATTATTTATCGTCTAAATAATATTCAATCTATAATTCAGATATATTTTTCAAATATAAAATAATTAATGACCCTGAAAGTTCAAAAAAATGAAAAAATCAGGATAAAAACTAATGATATATACGTTTGAGTAAAACTTATAACTATTGGGTAAAATTTTTAACTTTTTTACCTTTCAATCTTCTCTAGCAAGTCAAAATTTTCTCTTTCATAGGATTTTCAGATTAAAGCAACGGCTGGAGAGCAACCGCAAGTCTGCAATACACTACAAGAAAAGTAGGCTACAGTGACAAGTTATTTGTGACAACAAAAAATATTGTCATAAATATATGGTATTTAGTGACAACTTTTTTTTGTTGTCATTGAAAATAAATTTTAAGACTGTTTTTGTGACAAGTTATATAAATTGTCACTGAAAGATTAGTATTCAGCAACAAAAATATTTTGTTGTCACTGAAAGTTATTTTATTGCCACTGAATATCGTCACTAAAAGTTATAAAAATATCAGTGCCAAAAAATTTATTGTTTTTGCCGAATCAAAATTTCCTATTGTGACAAATTTTAATTTTTTGTCACTGAAAATATTTAGTGACAAATTTTATGGTCACTTATAATATTTATATTTATTGTTTTTCTTTTTATTTTTTATAGATTTTTGAAAATAGGCAACAAAAATATATTCATTGACCTTTTGGTAATATTGACTTTTTTTTTGTTTATATTTATCTGTTTATATTTTGTATTTTTTATTTTGTATTGTTATTTTTTACCTCAAAAAAAAACTGAAACTGCATTTGAAAACATAATTTTATTTACAATTAATAATTTATATTTTTATAAAATATTTAATTTTGTTAGTTTTTAAAAATTAATTAAATTTAATAAAATATATTTTATATTAATTTAATTTAAAAAAATATAAGTAATTAAATTAATCAATTAAATTATTTATTAAAAACCATTTAATTTAATAAATATAAAAAATATTAAATTAAAATTTAATTATATTATTTATTTAAAATAATTTAACAAAATACTTTTTGCATTAAATAAACAATTAAATTAGAATAATTATAAAATTAAATTATTTATTTTTAAATTAATTAATTCAATTTAATTATTTATTAAAATAATTTAAAATAATTTTACAAATAATTTAATTTAGCTTTGATTTTATTTAAAATAATTAAATAATAATAATTAATTATTAAATTAAATTAAAATAAATTAAATTGGTTATTAAATTGATCTATTTAGCATTATTATTTATTCAAAATAATTTTATAATATATATTTAATATGATTTAATAATTAATGTAATTTAATTATTTATTATTGTTTAAATATTATAAATATTATTGTTTAAATATTTAATATGATTTAATAATTAATCTAACTATATATTTCTTATAAGAACAACTCTTTAGTATTTTTAAAATTTAAAAGTACAAAAAAATATCAAATATTAATTAGGCTTCGGAGTAATTATTTTTTTTTAAATTCTAATATTAAATTTAAATTAGTCACATTACTATATTTGTTTCAATTTGTAAAGCACATATGATTAATAATACTATTTTTTATTTGAGTTATTTTTATGAAACCAATTAAAAATTTATTATCAAATCCTATGTGGCACTGTCTATAGATATTCATTATTCTACCTTTTTTCTTTATTTTTACAAATATTTGAGTAAAATTAGTTTTGAAGGAGTCATTTTTCCTTCTAAATTCTAATTTAAATTAGTAAGATAGACCATATGTTTTTTTTTTTTTTATAAAGCAAAAAATATGATTAACAATAATATTTTTAATTTTAAGATATTTTTATAAAATTAATCAATGTATGATGATTCTTTGATCTTTTGGTTGAATTATAAATGTGATGGTGAGTTTGTGCTACGTGTTTAGTTGATAGTTTTCAAATTATGCTTTAATTCTTCCAAAGAGAGAAATATAATGAAAAGGAAAAAAGTGTTAATGTGTGCATATTTAATTTTAGTTGATGAGTGCCATAGGGACGAATTGTTCGCTAGTAATTTAATAATATACATTACATATTGATTTATATAATTAATTTAATTATTTGAATTTAATTATATTATTTACTAAAATAATTTATTTTAATAAAATATTTGAATAAAATAATTTATTTTTACATAATGTAACAAAAATTGATAAAATATTTGCAACGGAAAAAAATAGAGTAAAAATAACCTTTTTTCTGTTTAGGTTTTTCTATTTAAGTTTTCATTTTTTTGAAAATAGAAAAAGATAAATAGATTTAATAAATATATTTCTGTTGAGAGTTTACAAAATTTTGAAAATATAAATAGAAAAATAAAAAACAAAAACAATACCAAACATGGCCTAAATCTATTTTTTTTTTTTTGTTTTTGAAAAATTGAAAATGTAAACCAAAAAAAAAGGAAAGTCTTTTTATTGTTTTTATTTTTGGTTATAAACAATTTGTCAATTTTAACACTTATTCATCTGTGTTGCATCACATTAAAATAAATTATTTTATTCAAATATTTTATTAAACAAAAATTATTTTTAATCGATAATATAATTTAAAATTTATAAATTTTTGAAAATAGGCAAAAAAAATGTATTCATTAAATCTATTATTTTTTGTTTCCAAAAAAGATAAAAACATAAACCAAGAAAAAAGAAAGTCTTTTTACTCTTTTTTTGTTATAAATATTTTATTAATTTTAATACTTTGTTCATTTGTGTTGCATCACATTAAAATAAATTATTTTATTCAAATATTTCGTTAAACTAAAATTATTTTTAATTAATAATATAATTAAAAATTTATTTAATTTGACTTAATTAATTGAAAAATAAATAATTTGACTAAATTAATTTAAACAATTATTATCAATTTAATTTAAATTTAGTTAAATAATTATTATTAAATTAAATAATTTATTAATTATTATTATTTTATTTTATTTAAATAAAAAATTTAACATGACATATATTTTATTAAATTAATTTTATAAAAATACGTCTTCTATGGCAATGGAAAATATTATAATATTTATTATTTACTGACAAAATCTTTTTATTCTCACTAATAATTCATTTTAAGTTTTTTTTTATTTTTATAATAAGTAATATAAATTGTCATTGAAGCATTAATATTCAGTGATAAAGGTATTTTATTGTTACTAATTCTAGTTATTGAAACGTGAGAGAAAAATGGGTGCCAAAAAAATTATTATTTTGACAGGATTAAAATTTTTATTATGCCAAATTTTATTTTTGGTCACTAAAATATGTACAATGACAATATTTGTTACCAGAAAAATAAAATTTTAGAAATAATTATTAAAAAATTAATTAATCTCAATCATTAATATTTTAAAACCTAATTGAATTTTACCCAGCGTTGGAAACCAGATTCAGGGGGTGTTTGGTGTGACAAAAAATAACGAAAAATAATGAAAAATGTGGTTTGAGTGATATTTAGGTATTTGGTGACAAACCACGTTTTTCAGAGATGAACAGTGAAAAATATTGACTTTTGCAGAGAAATCCGTCAGAACGGTTTTGAAATCCGTCAGAATGATTTTCAAATCTTTTAAAAAAATATTGACAATGGGTCTTATTTGGTAACTTGTATAACGGTGGTCACATTAAAAAAAAATTACAGCTATTCTATTAATCGAACTCAAGTTATGTAATTTTTTTTAGAGTTGTAATAGATGTGAATGTGTATAAAGTAGTAAAGAATTTTAGAGTTTTTCAGAATTTTTAAGTGTTTTATTGATCCCAAATACCCCTATGTAACATTGTGGGGGGTGTTTGAAGTAAGATTTTTTTTTTGTTGAAAAATTTTAAAAAATTTTTTATTATTTATATTATAAATTCATAATTTATCTCATTTTATCTTATTTTTTATCATATCAAACACCTCTTGAGTTATGATTATTAAATTAAAATTTAATTATTTAAATACATTTATATTAATTAAAATAAATATGAACGTATTTAAATCGTTAAATTTAAAATTAACAATTCTGATTAAATCAGATAATTAATACAACATTACAATGTCATCTCTCCAAATTTTTCCTTAATTTTAATTTTATGATTCCTAAGCCCTATTTGGGTTGTTTAAATCATTTTTCAATCAACTTTTTTAGATATGGCATAAAAAATAAAATAATATATAAATTTTTGCGGCTCAAGTTTGGATAGGAAAATTTTGATTTTTAATTTTTCCATAAATTAATTTTTTATCATTTTTTAAATAGATATTTTTTTACTTTTTTTTAGAATTTGAATTTATTAAAAATACTTTTTTTCACTGGCTTTTGTAATTCAAATTTCTTTTAGTGAAAGCATTTAATTTTTTTTTTTCTACAAACCAAAGCACAAAACGTTGTTAAAGAAAAAGAAAAAAGAGAAATACTAATTAAAAAATCGTTAAAGTAACTAATTCAAAAATAATTTATGAATGAGTTTTGCATAATTACTAAAATAAACGATTTTAAAGTAACTTTAATGGTGCTTCTCAAAATAAGTAATTTTGTGCTCAATTATTACAAATAAAAGTGTCAACGAAAAAAAGTCCCAATGCGGGTGAAACAAAAAGCACTCGTACACTATTCCAAACAAGACGTTAATCATTTTCATTTAACAAAAAGCGGGTTCCGATTAGCTACTTCTGGAAAATGACCTTTGACAACCGCCACAAGGCATTTTCCGTTTTTCCTCTTCACAGATGAGGAAAAGCAAATATACTTGCGTAAGTTTCCCATCAAATGACACGCGGGCTTAGTTTGATTACACATAAAAATAAGTAACTTTTAAAATAAAAAAAAAAAAATTGATTATTATTTTTTAATTTTTAAACATGTTATTTATATTTATAAAAATAATTTAAAAAACAAATGATTCAAAGTAGCAGAGTTAATGCACCTCACAAAAAAAAAA
>JAVXUM010000001.1:24246932-24259672 GCA_035590655.1 Pouteria glomerata
TAACGGAGGATATGGCCCTCAATAGATTTGATTGGCGTCGTCAAATCCATATAGCTGACCCCACCTAGTGGGAAAAAAGCTTGGTTTGGTTTGGTTTGGAAATATAATTTAAAATTTATAAATTTTTGAAAATTGGCAACAAAAATGTATTCATTAAATCTATTATTTTTTGTTTCCAAAAAAATAAAAATGTAAACCAAGAAAAAAGAAAGTCTTTTAACTTTTTTTTTTGGTTATAAACATTTTGTCAATTTTAATACTTTACTTATTTGTGTTGCATCACATTAAAATAAATTATTTTATTCAAATATTTTGTTAAACTAAAATTATTTTTAATTAATAATATAATTAAAGATTTATTTAATCTAATGTAATTAATTGAAAAAATAAATAATATGACTAAATTAATTTAAATATTTATAATTAATATAATTATTATTAAATTAAATAATTATTATTATTTTATTTTATTTAAATAAGAAATTTAACATGACATATGTTTTATTACATTAATTTTATAAAAATAACTCTTCTAAAAATTGGCGCCAAAAAATTTATTATTTTGGCTGGATTAAAATTTTTGTTATGCCAAATTTTATTTTTGGTCACTAAAATATATGCAATGACAATATTTGTTATCACAAAAATAAAATTTTAGAAATAATTATTCAAAAATTAATTAATCTCAATAATTAATATTTTAAAACCTATTTGAATTTTATCCAGACCTCAGCGCTGGAGAACAGATCAACTTCACGCGGTTTGTATCTCCACTGCTTTGCTTGGCTCTGCACAACCGCTGCTGCTCCTGCTCTCATCTCTCCAGGTTCTAATCTTTTCCCTCTTATCTCTCTCTCGCTTATATGTTTGTTTATACGTAGAAGCCCTAAAGTTGATTTATTTGTTTATATGTAAAAACCCTAAGATCATTAGTTTTTTTTTTTTTGTAAATTTGGTCAAACAATAAATTGATGTTGTTGATCTTATGAGCCATGTTGAGGCGGAATGCAATTGGATTTGAGAGGGAGAAGAAGTTGCTTACCTCATTCCTCATTCTGTTTTGGACTTCATTCTCTCTCCACAAACCTTTCTAAGCAAACTCATCCTCCACATCCTCTGCTTTGAGTGCTAAAGCCTTTTGAGTCTCTTCAGCCAGTCCAGAACTGCTTCCATGCTAACCAAAAAATCAAGATCAAAGATGAGCAAATTGAACAAAAAATTGATGGTAAATACAGCTTGTATGTTACCAAAATTGAAGCTTCCGATTAATATTGTGATGTTTTTACCAAAAACAGAATGTCTTATACTTTCCTTGATAATGGGGCAAGCATCTTTGTTTCCTGTATGAAGTTCTGTCTAAATCTCTTTTTAATTGTGGGATCCAAAAAAATCCCACAGTTTTTACATTGTAAAATATATACTAGAATGCTAATGCGTATATATATATGTTTATATTCCCATTGTTTTGAAATCAAACAAAATCACAATTCTTTTGGATATTAAATTCGCAAAGGATGACTGGCCTCTCTATTCAAATGTGATCTGGCTGATCTGAGGTTAGACATATTTGGACAGGCAGGCAAGCTTAAGTTCTTGTGGTCGCAGCACAATTATAATGTTTCAATATTTTTATTAGAATTGAGCAAATATTACCTTGTAAAATTTTTTTTGCGAAGAGAATGCCTTACATTAATTAGTGCTTTCTAACAATTAAAAATAGCTCATTTTTAATTGTTTTTTTTTTTTGAAATGTTTTTCTCTTAAAACAAGATGACCTACCAAAACAAATTTTTGATCCTTAATTGGTGTAGACCTATTTTTAATTGGAAAGAGGGAGATAAAATTGAACTGCCTACTATGTACTTCTATAATTCGTTCAAATTATAGTATCGAGTACATAAACTAATACATACATTTATAATAAAATACCATGGTCGTGTTAAACACTTCTTGGCCATCAATCCTCATCAAACATTCACCTAACAAGTGTTGAATGTTTTTCCTCTTCTTTAATTTATTTCTTTTCCTAATATTTTTGAAATTGAACAATTTTTAGATATTTTGAAAATACTTATAGAACACACGTTTATGTCTTTTAAATATGGGTGCTACATATTATAGGCTTGTAAAAAAAACTTGGAATCCAGTAGTAATAAAAAAAATAATATTGATTTATTTTTAGATGAGTAAAAATAATATGGATTTATACATATTACTTACTCCTCTTTTAAGTTTCTCAATTTAGACATTCTAAAATTCAAAAAATAATCACCTCATTGTTTAGCACTTAGTATGCTTTCCTTGACATACATATAAGTAGACGAGAAAGTAGTGCTAAAATATCCAAGCTCACAAATTCATGCACAAATAAGAGTGGTCTGAATGTAATTGATATAAAGTCATGCTCAAAGTTAGATTCAAGGGATTAGTCAGTGTCTTAGAGTACCATAGCCTTTCTTAAGGGTACATATATTGGGGGACCTATCAATGGCATGGATTTGGATACTTTACATATCAATGGTGTTTTGTCAGAGTTGTTGTGACTAATATTGAACATGGTAAGATCGAACTGATCATCAAGCGTGGCAGGTGAGCAAAAACTCTCTTCAATTAATTAGTTAATTTATTAAAAGCAATAATCAGTGTGAGTATGATAGTGGGGGAAAAAGAAATTAAGAGAGAGAAAAAGGAACATATGTAAGGTGAGACTAAGGGATACATAAATTGTCTGCTTCTAATTATATTAAAAATGGAATACATGGAAGTGACAATCGTGGGCACCCTTGGTCCATCAAGAAACTAGCAATGGACTCACACATGGAAATGGTTTCTCACACTCTTGTTGAATTTAGATCATTGTTTAGTAAGTGTTTTTTTTCTTTGACTCACTCTCTCTTTATAATTTCATTAAGACTTGTCTGTAAAGTCTTGATAATAGAAAATAGAATAACCTTTTGCTAACTTTGTTAGCTGAATGTGACGAGAATTAAGTGATGTCAAATAAAAAACAAAAATTAATCCGTGTAATCAATCAAATTAATTAAGTTTTTTTCTTTTTTGTTATCTTTATTCTATGTTTTGTTGGATTGAATAGATCAAAGCAAAGGGTAATTCCAACAATACAAGTATCAATAGCATCTTGATTCTCCACCCTAGAAGCGTTTGCTCCCAGCAGACTACAGTTTTCCTAGTCCATATCGTTTATAAATATCTGCATTTTACAACCATGAATAGTGAATGAACAGAGTTCAAGTGCTACCTATACTTTTTAAAAGTTTTGTAATTTATTTATTTATTTATTTATCTATGACAATTGTCATTGCGTAGTTACTCCTTTTACATTCACCATCATATATCCTAAAACTTTTTATTGTTGTTCATGCACTGTATTTTTGCCATATATGTTGATTTAGGTAGTTCATGCTAAGCTATTTCGAATCTTGTAGAAACAACACTCACTCTTTTCTTGAATGATTCATTGTATTCTTCTATTAATGAATAGCTTGGTGCTTAATTTGTATTACATTGAAAGCACGTGGCTTGGGAGGTAAATTTATCTGCTCAGAATACATGTTTTTTAATTGTGCAGTTTTTTTTTTTTAAATTGTGCTGTTTTTTTAATTGTACAGATTTTTAATTGTGCAGTTTTTTTATACTATAAAATTTTTTATGGTTATAATGTATAGTTTTTTGCAGTATTTTTTGTTCAGTTTTTTAATTTCGTGCAGATTTTTTTATTTTCTGTGTAATTTATTTTTTAATTCTATGCTGACTTTTTTGTACTTTTTGTGCTATTTTTTTATTATGTGCAGTTTTTTTTTTTTTTTTTTTTTTTAACTGTAGTTTTATGTGCTTTAGTTGATTATAAATTATTAGACTATGTTTTATTTTTAATTTTTTGTTTGAGAGGTGTAGATTTGTTTCATTTGTTAGTGAGACTTAAAGAAGAGTAGTGCTTATGAACTATGACTAGTATTGCTCTGTTATTGCTGTTTATATTCTATTTTGTGGTCTACTGGATCCTAGTTCTTATAATGCTGCCTCTCATGCACTGCTGAGCTGAGTCTTTTGTTGTTTTTTTGGTGTAGATTGGATCAAATTGTAGCTACTGAAGCGGAGTTGTCCATTATTTTGCTGAAAAGTGGATCCCTTACAGCTGTAAATAACTTGTGGGATGGACGAGAAACCTTGTTTTTTTTTTTTTTAATTTTCCATTGCTATTTACCTCCAAATGGTTGCAGAGTGGTTCTTATTTATTAAGAACAAAAACTAATGGTATATCACTTACAAGTCTATTGCAGCCTGCTCGTGCAAGGAAGTCAAATAGTAGAATTTAAGGGTATAATCTTTTTCCTTTTAATTGTATCATTGCGATATTTTCAGAATAGGCAATTGTCCCAATCAAGACCATCACATTAAGTAGACTCAGATAGAGTAAGGGTTAATTCTACTTTTCTGTTTTATAATTTGAAAAATTATAATTTCACTTATATTAGAATTGAGTATGCTTAATATAAAACATTCTGGATACATAATTTTTTAGGAATGTTAATTTTTTATTTTTTTTTACAGGATATTTGATGATATTTACGATTCAGAGCTACTTTGGATAACTTTTGAATATTTACATACAGTTCGTTTTATTATGCCTTAATCATTAATTGTAGTGCACTAGAGACAAATATTATTGGAGTACTGTCAAATTTTTTATTAGATATTATTATGACAAATTTATGGATTGGAGACTTTTAAATTTTGATATAACATATACATTTTATTTATTAAACTTTCTTTGTTGACAGTTTTTTTTTTTTGGTAAGTTTGTTGAAAGTTATTTACTACCTATAAGTAACTTTAAACCCAAGAATTTTAAATTATGAAATTTAAATGTAAAATTATAAATTACTTATGGTGACAAGTAAAGAAATTTGTCACAAAAAAAAGTAGGTAAAGTGACGATAAAATAGTTGTCGCAACATCTTGTATTTGTTACACACCAAGCAGATTACGTATGACGAAAAAGATTGTCACTATATAGTTACGTTTGTCCTGTCTTGTCTTTTTTGTTTTTTGTTTTTATTTTTTTAATTTTTATGTATGCCCTGCCAGTGTTTGGTCAAATTTCAACTTAGAAGCGAGGGTATTTATTGTATGGCCCTCCTAGCACTGGGAAATCAAACCTGATTTCTGCCATTGCTAAATAATTCTATTCTCTAAAATATCGAAGGGTGCAACTTCAATAATGTACATTTCTTTTGTCTTTTGTTTATAATTTTACATACACTTGAATCTTATTATGTATGTTTGAATCTTACTATTTTTTTTATTTTTTTATTTTTTGTATATTTAGATTAAATATTTAATAGTTAAGTTGACAAATTTATATATTTAAATTGATAATTATTAGTGATAAAAAGAAAAATTATCTCTACGTAGTCCTCGATAAAAACAAAATCCTAACTCCGCCCCTGATCAGTTGGTACCTATCAAGACTTATATTTATCTTCTTAATTGATCTTTATCCATGTTGGTAGATACAATGTGATGATATCCTTGGTATTCTGCTTTTGATTTACCTTCAGCTTGTTTTGCTCGCATGTAAGTTTGGAAGGTAAGTATTAGACACTTTCTAGAATACCTAGCTAATTGTGTTGTTTGAGCTTTCTGCTTTCTTGCAATACTTCCGTCGACCACATGCATGTAAACTCTAGTTGAGCACCATAGAGACCCGTTGGCTTCAATGACCCAGTTCCTAGAAATGTTTCAAGATGGATGCATGTAGAGAGGGGGTTCACCACGTTTAGAATGGTAACAGCTTGCTGACTGAATTTCATTAAAGAGATCACCATTTCTACACATCACAACTTGAAATGGGAGCTTTGGTATTTCATCTTATCCATTTGGCACTTGGAGAATTAGAATGCTAATTTAATGGGGAAATGATATTATAATAAGTCATTTTGTTTGATGGTTTACTATAATGAGAGCTCTAGTAAAGAATCATTCCTTCTGAAAAAATATTAAGATAGCCACAAATGTAAAAGGCTTTGATATGATCAATTGCAATGGAATAATTTCCTTTGTAATATTGCACTAAAATAATTGGAAATAAGCACTATTTTTTTAAATAAACTTTTATGCTAAAACTTTAAGGGAGAAAAGAAAATGATGATAGTTTTGTTAGACCTCCAATGTGGGAGTAAGTTGTCTTGGTAAGTGTTTCCAATTATTTCTCTTTATGTGAAGTAAAATATATAGGGGACTGAGCCAGGGCTTATCTAGCCTAGTTTACTCGTCAGGACTCTTTGCCGGCTAGGGTCCTGAAGCGTGCTTCACCCTGTGTGCACCCTATTACGGGGTAGCGGCTGCGGACTTCCACGTACCAGAAAATATATAGGGGACTAGGGCAGCCCTCCTCCAATGACTATGATCATTAATGTTCTTACGTAATCAATAAAGAATATATAAGTTGGCACTAGAAGATGGGCACTAAGCTTGTAGATGCATTTTACAAAAGAATCTCATGTCCTTTACTAGCTGTAGCATAACAAAACTAAACCAAACTAAGCATTTTTCTAATAAGTGGGGTTGGCTATATAATGTGATGACGCCAATCAAATCTATTAAGGGTCATATCCTCCGTTAAATTCATGTAGGCAAAGTCATGTTTAGATTACTTTCCAACAACTCTTGGGTCTCTCTCTCCCTCTTCTACTCCTAGCATTCTCCATATTTTTATACCTTTTAATCAGTGTCTCCGTCGGACGCCTTTACTAGCTATAGCATAATATAGGAAAATAGGATGTCCCAAAAATGCATGAAAAAATGTAGGTGTCAAGGAACCACTCTATCCGAAAAATAGAAAACAAGTGTCAATTTCTTCCAATTTTGAATCGCAAGCTTTTCTTCTTTGAATGTGTTCAAATCCCATTGAAACAAAGATGACTACATGAAATGATTTTCGTCATTCAGCTTCATAGAAGAATATATATCTCTTTGTTACTTCCCATGTGATAACACACTCAATTCGGATAAGCACTGGATGATCCAAATCAGGTCCGAGTCATCTGGAATTGTTGTCTTAATACCGGTGTGGTGCCTGCCAAAGAGGCTCCGATGTTTAAGTTAGCAAAAAAGCTCAGAAAATATTTTGGCAGAGTAACGGTAAAGGTAAACGTAATGTGTGTACCTGGGCATCGGAGATGAAAATATTTATATATATCTGTTGATTCTTCATGGAGACTATAGACGTGAATAGTCCTGGATCATACTTATCATTCAATCAGATTTTGCCACATGTATTCACAGATCCCAATGTTGATATCACTCGATTAGTTATCAAAATTGTTAGTAGGCAAGCAATATCCCTGCAGGCGAGTATAACGGAATATGTCAGAAGGCGGCCATACGCACGACCATGACGTAAGCATTTTTATCTTATACGAGAGGACCGTACCAAACCCCTGACCTCATGATCGATCGTCCGGGTTAAAAGACTTCTGGTCGGGAACGAACGCTCGGTCGGTCTGGTCAATAGTACTAATTAAGTCTGTTCGAGTATGAACTTCAGTCGGGTTCTAGCATTTGGTTGGTCGGGTCGGTCGGGCACTAGTATCTAGTCAGGTACATCCTATCAGATGCCCCCGATTCCTTTGGTGATAGAGAGTGACCAAAAGGAATCCAGTATCTCAAGTAGGTGAGTCGGGTGCACCCTATCAGATACCCCCGATTCCTTCAGTCACAGAGAGTGATCAAAAGGAATTCAATATCTCAAGTTGATCGGTCAGGATTGGTTTTTGAATAAGGGTTACCAGAATGCCTAACAGTTCAATTGGACCGTGTATTTTATGGTAGTTGGAAAGGCTGACATATAAGACAGCTATTAAATATACTGAAAATACGCTAATGTCTGTGCCAATTTGCGCCGTAATGGCACTTCGCCTTCTGCATGCTTAAGTGTGCCACATGTCAATTTGAGGTTAAAAGATAATATACGATTTAATCCTTACCACTAAATACCTAAGAGATCTGATTATGTGGATCCTTCGTGATGAAATCGGAACTGTTGAATTTGAAAGGTCGATCTTGGAGATATAATAAGGGGCTAAATCTGAGTCGTTGATTCCAAAGCGGGAACAATTTATTGATAATAGGTTTTCAAACCGTTTTTACTTTCATATCATCATTCTTGAGCATTTTCAGACATCGTCTACAACAAACGCTCTGCAAGCATTCAACAAATCAGTTCTTGTTTTCGTAAGGACTTCATCTTTCTCTTCTTCTTCTTCTTTTGGTTCTTTGTGTGTTGGGTTATACGTCGTGTCTATTGTTTTCTCTATCTAGTTTTTGTCTAGAGCCCTAGATTCACCGCCCGATTTACATAAAGAAATTAGGAACAATATTCATGGCTAGTCAACGAGACTTAGTTAGGGTTAGGGATGACTCCTCTAGTTCTTTTGAAATTCGTGAGATTCAAGAGGAAAACATAGGGCCCACAGTGAATTCATTTCCTGAAGGAGTTGGGGAATCCAACACCCAATCTGATGACCAACCACAATATGCTGCTGAGAAAATAAAATCAAACCTCAGCAGTGCCAAAATAAGGCAACTTTGGGCTGACTTCCAATTCCCCCCATCAATGTCCTTTAGGGTCCCCTCAGAGGGCGATAGGGCTTGCCATCCCAATGACAAGGAGATAACCATATATGAGGGTGCCCTGGTCGGGGGACTTAGGTTTCCCTTGATAAAACCTGTTAGGAAGATTCTAAGTCGACTGAGCTTAGCTCTAGGGCAGATCCTCCCCAACAGCTGGAGAATCCTGATCAGCTGTGCTGTCTTATGGAGGGCAGTAACAGGGTAAGAAATAATAGCAGAGGAATTCCTCTACTGTTATAAGGTAACAGAGGCGAGTCGCGGCTGGTGGTTCTTCTCAGGCCGAGAGAGGGACCTCAACCTTGTGACAGGTCTTCCGACCTCTCACAAAGGCTGGAAGGACAAGTTCTTCTTCATCTACGGAGAAGGATGGGAGCTCCCACGCTAGGAATTATTCTCCCCAAACACTACTCGAGTCCCTCAACACTGGGGAAGCCTGACAAAGAAAGTTATGCGACTCTGCTTTTCATTTTACTTTGCTACTCGTATATTGGTTTTTTAATTATTATGACTAACTATTTGCAATCTTTGGCAGCCTGGACCTAGCCAAAGCTATCCGGAGAGTTAAAGGCCCGGGTTCAACTTGTAAAAGACCACGATTTCCACGAGGCAGACTTGTTGGTCAATATGGAAACCTTGGCCACATATATGCTTGGCCCGGAGCCAACTCGCGCCTCTCTTGCAGCCGAACGTGAGCAGAGTGAGTGCACAATCCATTGTTTGATTAATTTGTTAAATTATTCTTACTCTGATCTTTCTTTCCTGTGCAGATAACCCTTTTGAAGAACCTGCAATGGCCTGACTCAATCTTGATCGACTGAAGAGGAAGAGCAAGGTCGACGAAGGCTCGGCCAAATAGGCCAGAGTGGAGTTGGGGACTAGCTCGGGGGCCAAGGACCAGGTTCCAGACCAGGTTCCAGCCCTCCCGGCCGGTTCTCAAAACCAGCCAGAGGGCGACTCTGGTCTTGCTTCCCCGACTGGCAATCCTACTAAGTTCGTCAGTCTGGCTGATGACCCTCAGCACACCTGGCGGAACGTGCTCCAGTGGATGCCAGATGAAGAGATTGGTCATCATGAAAATCTCTCTGGTTTTCAACTGGTCAAACAGCTTACTTTTGATGCTGTAGGGTGAGAACTTTCCTCTCTCTTCTCTTTTTTTTTTTTTTTTTTTTTACTAAATCTCGATTTTCTCCAAACCCTCACTCGGTCATATGTGATTGCCAATCGGCTGATGCTCGCCGAGAAGCAACTCGTCGAGGATGAGAAGAGATCAAGAAGATGTTCGGGGGGATGGAGAAGTGCAGGCAGCAGCTTCAAGCAGCCTTGCAAGAAAGGGACAGAGCCCAAGTGGCCGAGGAAGCTCTGAGAAGAGAATTGGCCGAGCTGAAGAAAAAACATGTAGCAGAAAAGGTGGCCTTGGTTACCAAGACCATTGACGATTACAAAAGAAGCGAAGCCTTCCAGCTCGAGCTCGAAGAATACTTTAATCAGGCTTTCGAGGTTACCCGGGAAAGGGCCACTCTGCTGTTTTCGGGATGGGACTTCTCTACTCTTCAACTAGTTGATCAAGAACAAACAAGTGAGAAGACCATCGGGGCAGCAGATGACAGAATCGAAGAAGAAGCATAATCCAAGCTTCCCCCTCCTTCATCAACCTGAATAGATCTTCTATTGTTCTTTCTGTTTTTTATTTTATTTTATTTTATTTTAGACAACATAAAAGAAAAATTTTGAGTAATATACAAGAAGCTTTTTCTTCTCTTTATCCTGTTGTTTTACCTTTTTTGGTTTCCTTTATAATTCTTTAACTTATTCAAATCAGTCTTCAAAAGCAATCATGTATTATAGCTCGACCTTCTTGGACGAGCTCATTACCTTATTTGGCTCGGCTGGGCTTTGGAACCAGCTCGGATCATTGACTTAAAATTCATTTAATGAACTCGGTCTCTGTAGTCGACCGAGTAGATGCAGATAAATATAAAAGTTGACAAATAAATGAATGTAAACTCATAACTGATCAGCAGAGCCATTGTAAACAAATGAACAAATGTGAACTCATAACTGATCAGCAAAGCTATTGTAGGCTCATCTTAATTAAGTTGATAAATCACTAATTTTATAATTACCTGGTCATCATTTTGTTCCGAGTTGGTCGAGGTGATCAAATTTTCCTTGATTTATCGCCCAGTCGCTTTTATGTCGTTTTGTAGTTTTCAAATCGATTTGTCGTTTTTAAGTCGCTCTTTCAAGTCGATCTGTCACTTTTAAGTCGCTCTTTCAAGTCGATCTGTCACTTTTAAGTTGATCTTTCATGCCGATTAGTCGCTTTTAAGTCGATCTTTTATGTCGATTTTGTTAGTCGGACAGTCGGGCTATATGAGCCGTTTTCCTGCTCAGCTTAGTCAACCGAGCAGTTACGTTGTAGTGGAATCGTTGAAGTTAAATTGTTAAAGTCGTAATAGATACATCGTCGAATTCATGGTAGCTGAATCATTGAAGTAGAACTCATTATAGTATTTCAGAGTAGAAATATTCGAATCCTGCTCAAATAATGAATATAATTAATGACAAATATTAATTTACAACAATAAAATCATAATTCAAAATTAAGCTTTTAGGTGTAGTATCTCCTGGGATGCTCTGAATTCCAGGGATGAGGCAGCTATTTGCCCCCGAGTTGCTTCAGTCGGTAAGTTCCTTTTCTGGTGTATCTGAGCACTTCATATGATCCTTCCCAGTTCAGGCCTAGTTTGCCTTCTTATGGATTCCTTATGGACTGATTGACTCACTTCAGGACAAGATCTCCTATAGCAAACTCTCTCGGTCGGACCCTGGAGTTGTGATATTGGCGTATTCTCTGCTGGTAGGAGGCCATTTAGATTGCAATTTGTAGTCTCTTATCCTCTAGCAGATCAATGTCTTCGTTCATTAACTCTTCGTTCTAATCTGGATCGAAGCTCAGTGTTCTATAACTGGGAAGACAGATCTCCACTGGAATCACTGCTTCGGCACCATAAGTGAGTAAAAAGGGGATCTGTCCAGTTGGAGTTCTTTCAGTTGTCCTGTAAGCCCAGAGGATGTTTAGAAGTTTATCTACCTAGAATCCTTTACTTTTTCTAGCTTCGTTTTAATGATCTTAAGGAGAGATCTGTTGGTGACCTCAACCTAACCATTAACTTGAGGATGCTCGGGAGAAGAATAGTGGTGACTAATCCCCAATTCTTCACATAACTCATTGAAGTGCCTCCCTTCAAATTGCTTTCCATTATTAGTGATAACCACTTTTAGTATACCGAATCGACACATAATATTCTGTCATAAGAACTTCCTCATATTCTACTATGTTATGCTCGGGAGAGCATCAGCTTCTGCTCACTTCGTAAAGTAATCAATAGCAACCACTGCGAACTTCCTCTGCTCTTTCCCCAAAGGGAGTGGCCCAACAATGCTGATTCCCTATTGCGCGAACGACCAAGAGCTTTGGATAGGTGTTAATTCCTGAGCTAGAAGTCTTGGGATATTAGAAAATCTCTGACACTTATCACACTTTTTCACAACTTTTCGAGCATCTGTTTCCAAGGTAGGCCAGTAATAGCCTGCCCTTAAAACTTTTCTGGCCAGTGCACGACTTCCTGAGTAGTTGCCACAGACCCCTTCATGGATTTCCCTCATAACATAATTAGCCTCTCGTTCATTCAAACATCGTAACAAAGAGAGCTATTTCCTCACCTGTAAAGGACTCTATCCATGATCAGGTATCTGCTTACTCTATGCCGAACCCTACTTGCTTCATTCTTATCCTCTAGCAGACTATTATTTTCCAAATATGCTCTGATCGGTTTGGCTTATTCAGCGTCATCTTCCACATAGTTAACTTCTAGGGTCTGGATGCTTAGAAAATTAAGTATCTCGATCGGCACACCCGCATTTGTTTCCCCCAAAGAAGAAATTATGGCACAAGGGGCATGCAAGTAATGCCAAGAGGCATGCCAAGCCTTGGGGCTTGTCAAAGACCACATGCCAAGAGGCACACCAAGCCAACGGGCAAGCCAAGCATAATGACAAGGGGCATGCCAAGTAATGCCAAG
>JAVXUM010000001.1:24267317-24283341 GCA_035590655.1 Pouteria glomerata
AAAAAAGAAGTTATATGATAAATAAAAGTGTAGATTAAACAAAAATATGAAGTATAGATTATGATAAAAATAAAAATAGTAGTATAGATTAAAACTAATGCTACACTTACATCATTTTTCTTGCACTCTTTTTACACCTCATGATGGGTAGTGACCGGTATATTCTGTTTAAAGTCATCACAGCCGTCGTTGCGACTGTGATGATTTTGAACAGAATACACCGATCACTGCCTGTTGTAACTATGATGATTTTAAACAGAATACACTGATCACTACCTGTCATAAGCTATAAAAAGGATATAAGAAAAAGGGTGTAAGTGTAGCATTATTACGTAAATTAAATAGAAGTAGTAATTATATAAAATATTAATTTTTTATAAGGTAATTAAGATAGTTATAATTAAGTATTATCTATCACAATTATACACGTATCACAATCATAACGTAAATTAAATTTTATGTAATATAAGATACTTATAATTAAGTGAAATGTGTCATAACCGTCTTACGTGAGATAGTGCGTTATATGCTGTAACCTTGTATATTTAGGTAGCGTTTAGAGTGATAAAAAACAAGAAAAAACAAGGAAAAATGTGGTTTGAGTTGATTTTAGGCATTTAACATCTAACAGAATTTTTTAGAAACGAATAGTGACATTTTTATGCAGCAAAAGCAAAATTGTGGGAATAGTTTCCCAAATTTGTTCCTACAAATTCAAAAAAATTAGTATAAAATAGCGATAATGGTACTCATTTAAACACTTTCAACTCGAAAAATATGATTGTCAAAAAAATTTATCTATTCGGTTAACTTTTTTTCAGATTTTTTATTTTTTTTAAGTGAAATATTAAATTTTTTTGGGATAAGTTATAATTCGTAATACGTGTAATAAAATAAGTTTTAAAAATTTTGAAAATTTTTTATTATTTTTTTCTTGCAAACCAAACGCTGCCTATAATAATGATACATATATTTGCTAATTGTACCGTTTCATACAGAGTTGAGTGCAAGTTTGGTATGATGAAAAGTGAGATAAAATGAGATAAATTGTGAGTTCGTAAGGCGTGCAGTGTAATAAATTTTAGAGATTTTCAGAGATTTTCAGAATTTGGGATGCACCCAAACATAATTTCCTTCTGTATTCCTTCTGTATTGCTCCGTGCCTAAATACAGACGGTGCTTCTTCAACGCTAGGCGATGGCGTCCTCTTCTTCGTTGTCTCGTTTACGTTCTTCTTCAAAACACATTTGCGGTAACCTCCGATATTCACTTCTTAACAGAAACAAGACCCAAATTTCGCAGCTCCCGATTTCAGATAAGAATCAAACACCAGTCCTTTCATGGGCACGCGCTCTGCTTCCAATGGCCCTCGCAGTCTCTGCTGGATCACTTGCCCTCCAGACCCAGAACAACCCATCTCTCTGTGATGGTTCTAATGTTTACTCTCGGTATTTTTAGGTCTTCCTATATTTATTTTTTCCTTACGAGGGTTGGTTCTATAGTTTTATTTTTTTATCTTGTTTCTTATTTCTGTTGTGTTGGAGATGTTGCCAAGTTCAAAAACTTCTGTTTTATATATTTATTTATGTTCTTCAGATAAATTGTTGTTTCCACTTTCCACTGCTTAAGATGATCAATGCAAAATGTGGAATTGGTTTACATATATGGATGGCTATTAATTTCTTCAGTTGTTTCTCCAGAGGTGTGAGCATTGGCGGCAAGGATAGTACAGAGTATTTGGTGAAAGGTTCTCATAAGGATGTCCCACAAGAGCTTCTTGGTGAATTGAAGGCTATTTGCCAAGTATTATATCACTTAACTGTTTACTATAAGCATGATTTAATTTTTGGGAACTTTTTGGGTGTCTCTCTCATATGTCATTGAAATATTTACTTAACAAAATCCAGATTTTCATTTCTTTTTCATAAATTTGTTGGAATAAAAAAGTACCAAATTCACTATGATCCCTTCCTATTTCCTTTACTTCGGAATCTGGACCGCAGTCTTAGTAGATGTTTATTATTCTTTGGAAATTGAATCATTTCATCGTGCAGGATAGTATGACAATGGATTTTGATGAGAGGTACTTACATGGGAAACCGCAGAACAGCTTCCACAAAGCAATGAATATCCCTGATGTGGTAGTTTTTCCAAGGTGAGATTCCGTAAAACTTAAACCTTGGAAACTATAATATCGTTTCTTTTTGTCTTTGGTATTTGCATTATTTTCTTCTTGCTAATAGTTTTGTTTGGATTGCTCTTTAATCCATTATAAACTGACATGAAACAGTTATTAATGAGAGAGGACTTGTTTGAGATGCTTGATTATTTGGGCCTTATAGCCTGGTACCGGAGGCAATGGATACATTATTTGTTTTAATCTAATTCTTTTTTTGTTTTTGATTTTTAGGGGAGACCGTCCCTTTTTTTTTATTTTTATTTTCAATGATCAAATATGTGTTAAATCACTGTTTTTTTTTTGTTTTTTTAAATATGCTTAAAAGTAGTTTTCAAAACAAAAATGTGTTGCATGCACAAAAGTGTTCCATGTAATGGAACTTAGTGGTGATATTGGTGAAGTAATTGATATGGTTGGTCTTGAAGTGTTGTCAAGAGTGGTAGGTTGATGGGGCTAGAGTCGAGGTTTTGATGTCTATGGTGTTATTTAAAGTACAGTACATACTTAAAGTAGGACTCCAATTGACTGTTCGATAGACTTCATGTCACGCGTGTCCTAGGCATTGAAGTGATGAGGCACTTGTTATGGTAGAACGACAATTTTGCAATGACTCTTATGGAAGCAAGGATGAGCTTGTAATAGTGCGGTGTTTTTTTTTCTTTTTCTTTTTTCAAATAATAAAAATATACTTAATTTTTTTAAATAATAGAAATATACTTAAAATTGAACAACTTATTAGCTTCTAGAGGTTAGTTTCAATTTACTTTTCTTATAAGCATTTTATGTTCGTCACTTGCTTATTGAGGAATAAAATATGTACTCTTACATAGGGTCTTGTACGAATGAAATCTTCATCCCACTGCACTATGGCTGGCTTTATTAGTTTTAGGTACATTTTTATTGATAGATGTTTGTGCATGTGTTTTTAACACACAATTAGTTTTTGTGTTAGAATTGTGGGAGCATATGGCATAGTGTTTCTTTCTTTTTGTTTTTGATAAGTAATGGCAAGAGTTATTTTATTGAAAAGAGGCATTAAGGGGAGGCTATCTTACACAAAAAGATGTAATCAACACAACATTGTGGGTGATCAGAACTGAAAAGGATGATTTGACTGTCTAGGTGCAATGTTATGTATCGTCTAATTTTATATTAGGATTTTACTTTATTTATTAAATATTTATTTTATTTAGGGAATATTTTATTTAAATTTATTTTAAGTAGGATTTGTTAGAATATTTGATTTTTGCTTTATTTTTAATAATCTTGATGATATATTAGCTTATTTAAATATTTAAGATGATTGGGGTTGGGCACATTGATGAATATGAACAATTGAGTTATTGAAGCCTCCGTGGCATGTTCTCCCTCCCCCCTCTTCTTCTTTCTTCCCTCTCTCCTAAACTTCTTCTTCTCTTTCTATTTCATTCTCTTTACTTTATTCTCTATCATCTTTCATCATGTACATTGAGTGTTAATAATTGATTCGTTGTTCCATTTTCTTCTGTTTTTAAGAGAAACTATTTGTTGTACTTTTAATTTAGATATTTACAGTGGACAGATGCCCGTCCTGTTGCTTGAATGTTCATTATTTATTCATTAGCTTTTACTTTGATGTTTCATGATGCATGCGGTTCTTAACTTCTTGGTGTTAGATTGCATATTATCACAAGTCAGAGAGACATAAAGTAAAATTATTGTAAGAGGTGGTTTATTGAGCTATTTATGTCATCCCTTTCAATATTATTTGTGTTTCACTCAAACATACATTGTGCAATATCTTGTGGCTTTCTCTCCAAAATGCCCCTTGCAGGTCTGAAGAGGAAGTGTCCAAGATAGTCAAATCTTGTAACAAGTTTAAGGTTTGACCCCTTTTCTGAAGATTGTCTGACTCCTTTTCTTTCAATTGTTTGTGTTGCTTTTCATTTGGGAGTATTTTTTTTTTCTCCCATTTGAATTGGATAAGCCCTATTTAATTCATTGAGTTTTGGGCTCTTGTGTTGTTTAAACTTGCAACTACTGGTTTCCATGCATCAGGTCCATGAATCCAAAATAAAAGCCAGAAGAGAATCCAATTTAATGATCCTATTCAATTTCTTGTTTTAATTAACATATTACCTATAAATAATTTTGGGCCGTTTTAGCAAGTTGTAAACTACCTTATTTTTTTATGAAGCTTTTCTTTTCTTTTTCTTTTTAAATTCTGCTGGTTTAATTTGATGAGCAGGTCCCTATTGTGCCCTATGGTGGAGCCACATCTATTGAGGGTCATACTTTATCACCTCATGGAGGCGTGTGCATCGACATGACTTTGATGAAAGTATGATCTTTTTTCTTTTTGCTGCAAATCATGTCACATGACCGTAAGGCCCTTTTTTCAAATAAAATTTAGTTTGTCGAGATTCATTGAAAACTTGTGTCTGTTACAGTGTTCTATTTCTTTTTTCAATCATGACAGTTTGTAGCTATGTTTGGTGTCATAACTGAGTTACTTTGAATAATTATCTTAGATATATTCTAGCCTTCTGTTAATATGCCTTGTAGTTTATGTCACTCATGTTTCACAAGGCCTATTAAAGCCCCATTTGTACATTCTGGCTCAATGTTGATCGAAATCTGCACGAAATTGGATTCTCGAATGTTAAATGATGAGGACAACAACACTTCTCAAGCAAAAATATCTTGTCTATATATGCTATGGGGTGGCCTTTACGACAAAAGAGTGCACATGGATTTAATTTTAAAAAGTGAAAAAGAGTGAAGCATTCTGTACTTGACAAGAAGACCTTGATGCAAGCACATCAATATGTGCTTGTCAATGGAGACAGCTTAGGAATACAAAGATTCAAGCTCAATTAATAAGGTGTATTGGCCTGTGTTAGTGGTGAAGCTTGTGCAGGCCCACCTTACTGTGTTTACGATATTTTTGCATTATTTTTTTCTTTACGCTGTTTATTTGATTAAATGGTAAGTAACTCTTATATCAGTCCCAAGGAAATGGAAATCTCAATCTTTAAATGGCCTGTAAAGAGAAACTTTTCGCAAAATTTCAATATCGATTAAAATCTCATATATTATACTGAAATATTAAATCAAGGGTTGAGCTAGAAGTAGGAGACTGATCCCCTTTTGCCTTTCTTGGTTGGTATGGGGGGAGAGAATTAGGAGAAATTTTTAAGATACAGAGAATTATTTGTGTAATGTGGAATGCATTTTTTTTTTTGTCTGTTTTGTATACCTGGATGTCTGAGGATAGGGACTTGAAGATACATAGTTTGTTGCACTTAATTGAACAGATGGATATATAGTGACTTTCAGAGTTAGTACGTCTTTTTTGTACTTGGGAGACATCCTTTGATGCTATTTAATATAATTTTTACTTATCAAAAGAGAGGGTTGAGCCAGCCAGTGCAATTTACAAGCCAACATATGCTGACCTTTTGCTATGGGTGGACTTATTATTGTTTGTTAGGATTTTGGAATATTCTAGAATAGTTAGGATTTGATTTATGAGCTTTGATTATATTTCCTAAATTGATGTATCCTAATGTAGGAATTATTTCTTAATTTGATTATAATTCACCAATATAAATGCAACATGAGGTAGATGAGAAATAATATCTCATACTTCTAATTTTTTCTAGTGTTATTCAACTAGGTATCAGAGCATTTTTTTTTCTTTTTCTTTTCACCAAAAAAAAAAAAAAAAAAAAAAAGGAACCGAAGCCCTAACAGTAGTGTTTGCTTGACGACGTTTCCTTCAGCTGTCATCGACTGCTTGTCGACATCTCTGGTCGTCGTCGACTGACTGTCGACGTCTCCTCTGGCAATTTTCCGTTGATCGGCTTTCTTCCACGTGCATTGTCTTCGCCAGCAACCATCGTCAGCAAAGGGCTTTGCCTTTGTCGCTTGCTTCTTGAACCCTCGATGTCGTGATCTGGGTTTGTTCCTAATTCTGTGTTGATCGCTCGGTTCTGTCTTGTTCGCGATCGATCATAATTGATTTATCTTGGTTGGCTGGTCTTTGTGGTCATGATCGACACTTGCTCGAGTTCTTGTTTTGTCGCCTACCTTCGTTTTTCGATCGCGATCATTGTTCGGTTGCTGAGTCGTTGCTCCTTGGATTTTTTTTTTCTGATCACTGACTATTGCTTTCTTCTCGTTGCTTGATTCCTGCTTCTCTGATATTTGTGATGGCTTCTAATAAAAACAAGACCATTGGTCCTGGTTCCTCTTCTATCGAACCTGTTATACCAGTTGATAGTCTTTCAAAATCCATGTCGTGTGAAAAGTTAAATGGTACCAACTATTTGACATGGTCACACTCTGTTCAGGTTTTCTTGATTGGCCTCAATTGGAAAATTATATTATCGACCTTCCTCCAGATTCTAAGTCTCCTTCGTATTCATAATGGAGGGCTTTGGATGCTGTAGTTATGAGTTGGATCTTGCATAGTCCGGAGCCTTCTATTTTTCACACAGTTGTTTTGTGTGACTCTTCTAAAGCCATATGGGATTTATTGGCAGACTCCTTTTCTCAGAAGAGTAATATTTCAGAGGTCTTTGAGGCATACAAAAATTTTTTCACTTTCTGCCAAGGTGCTCAACCATTGTTTGAATATTACAACAATCTTAAAGCTTCAGGCGATCGTCTTCTACAATTTCGCCTCTTTCCAGAAACTAAGGCTGAGATGGTTCTACAGTGGAATTAGCTCATGACATTTCTACTTCTTGCTAGCCTCAATGATAGTCTCCCCAATTATAGAGATCACCTTTTGGTAAGAGAGACTATATCTTCTATGGCCAATGCCTACTCTCGGTTTCAGCATTCTTTCTGGGGCCATCATTCTCAACTAGCTTCCTCTAGTGGGTCTGACTCCGCTGCTCTTATTAATGGTTTTGGTGTTCATGGTTTTTGTGGTGGATCTTGTGGTAATTCTCGTGGCGGTGGCCGTGGCTCTAGATGGAGCACCAAGAAATCTGATCATTGTGGAGGCACTAATCACACTGAACCATACTGCTGGAAGAAGTATGGTCATCCTAAGTCATCATGTCACTGTTGAATCCATTGGCACTGATTCTTCTGTACCAAGCACTTCTAGTTAACTGATCTAGTTACATCTATTGCTGCTTCTTCAAGTTCCTTCACTCTTGCGGAGTTAGAGGCCATTGTGCAGGTTTTTCGCACCTCTTGCTCTTCTACTGCTACTTTGGTACAGTCAGGTAGTATTGCTTGCTTTACTTCTTAGTCTTCATCTCCATGGGTTATTGACTCTGGTGCCAGTGCATATATATTTGATAATTCTTCGTTATTTTCTAACTTAGCTTCTATCACTCACAATATTACCCTAGCCGAGGGTGCTTTCGGCCTGTGGCTGGTAAAGAGTACCTTCATCCATCTCCCTTCTTAACCTTACCTTCTAGTCTCTTTATACCTAACTTTCCATTTAATTTGTTATCTGTTAGTCAATTAACTAAATGTTTGAATTGTTCTATAACATTTTCTCCTTCTTCTTGTGTTTTTCAGGATCTTAGGACACGGAAGACGATTGGTTCTAGATGTGAACGGGCTGGTCTATACTACCTCGATCCTGCTAGCTTTAAGTCTTCTCATTCAGCCTTTGCTGCATTTGTGTCTCCTTTCCAGTGGCATTGTCGTTTGGGTCATCCGTCCTTAGATCATCTCAAGATTGTTGTTCCTAGTTTAAAGTCTATTTTGAGTCTTGAATGTGAGGCTTGTCAACTTGGCAAGCATTATTGTAGTTCGTTTTCAAGTCATAAAAGTAGTCATGCGTCTCAACCATTTGATGTAGTCCATACGAACATTTGTGTTCATTCAAGAGTTGCTTTTATTAATGGATTTTGGTATTTTGTCATTTTTGTTGATGACTATTCTCATATAACTTGATTGTTTTTAATGAAAAATTGTTCTAAGTTACCTGCTATTATTTTAAAATTTTATAATGACATTTTCACTCAATTCGATAAAAAGATTAAAATCTTTCGCTCTGACAATGCTCTTAAGTACACTCAATTTGTCATGACCTAATTTTGTCTTGACCGAGGCATTATTCATCAGACTTCACGTGTTCATATGTCCCAACAGAATGGTGTTGCTATATGCAAGCATCGTCATTTACTAGATGTTGCCCGGACTCTTCGTTTTCAAATGCATGTTCCAAAACAATATTAGGGGAGGCTATATTGGCTGCATGCTATCTTATTCATCGGGTTCTTTCACTCTTTCTTAGTAACTATTCTTTTTTTTCTCTTTTGTATTCTTTTGTTACTCTTTTTTCTCTTCCGCTTCGTACCTTTGGATGCATTGCCTTTGTTCATAATTTAGACCCTGGTTTAGATAAACTTTCTCCTCGTGCTAGTCGTTGTGTCTTTCTCGGTTACTCTTGCACTCAAAAGAGTTGTCGGTGTTATCATCTTCCTTCTCGTAAATATTTTGTTAGTGCCGATGATACCTTCTTTGAGTCTACTTTCTACTTTTCACCTGAGGGGGAGTTGCTTTCTTGTGAGGGAGAGTCTTCCATTACCTCTCGAGAGGGGGAGTCATCTCATACTACACAGGTTTCCTTTACTGACCTGCCATCACCCATTGCCTCAAATATGTCACCACCCGTTGCCTCAAGTATGCCACCACCTTTACAGGTATATCAGTGCCGTACTTGTCCTAGACCAGTCACTTCAGTTTTTGTGGATCCTGAGCTTACTTCAGTTTTTGTGGATTCTGAGCATCTTGAAGCACCTGTTGAAATTGATAATCTTCCCATTACTCTCAGGAAAGGTAAACGTGTGTGTACTCAATATCCTATTGTTAAGTTTGTCTCATATCATCGTATATCACCTCGTTTTCAGTCTTTGTTTGGGCCTTGTCCTCTGTTTCTCCTCTCACATCTTATAAGCAGGTATTATTATCACCTGACTGGAAGAAAGTGATAGATGAGGAGATGTAGGCATTACAATAAAATCATACATGGGAGCTTACCTCTCTTCCACCTGGGAAGAAGACAGTAGAATGCCGGTGGGTGTACATAGTAAAATATTTGCTAGATGGATTTATTGGGAGACTTAAGGCTCGGTTGGTAGCTAAGGGATACAGTCAGACCTATGGTGTTGGTTATCTAGAAACCTTCTCATTAATGGCGCGTCTTAATTTGATTCATATTCTATTAGCGTTGCAGTGAGTAAGTCGTGGCCTTTATTTCAGTTAGGCGTTAAAAGTACTTTTTTGCATGATGAACTTCAAGAGGAGGTCTATATGGATCAACCCCCTGGGTATGTTACAACAGGTAGTGAGCATTTGGTTTGTTGTTTACACAAAGCCTTGTATGGATTTAAGCAATCTTCATGGGGTATGGTTTGATCGGTTTAGCTCTGCTCTTCTTAATTACAGTTTTAGACGGTCCACATCTGATCACTTCGTTTTTGTCTTTCAGACATATTTTGGTATTATCATTTTGGTTGTATATGTGGATGATATCATCATCTCAAGCGATGACACTGAGCGTATTTCTGCATTGACAAGTTATTTAGGGAAGCAATTTAAGATAAAGAATCTTGTTGCGTTACGCTATTTCTTAGGGATTGAGATTGCGCGCTCCTCATAGAAGATCTCATTATCTCAAAGAAAATATGTTTTGGATTTACTCTCTGAGATTGGCCTTTTGGATCTCGTCCTGCTGATACTCCTATGGATGCTTCTATTCATTTAGACTCTGAGAGTGGTGAACCGTTCTATGATGTTGGCAGATATCGTCGACTTGTGGGTAAGCTGGTTTATCTCACTGTGACACAGCTTGATATTATATATGCCGTTGGAGTAGTTGGTTGGTTCATGCATGCTCTTTGTCAGCCTCACTTTGATGCTGTGTGTTGCATTTTGAGGTATTTGAAAAATTTACCTGGTCAAGGTTTACTTTATCGACCTTCCATAATAGACGTGATTGGATATAGTGATGCAAATTGGGTTGGTTGTCGTTCAGATAGAAGGTCTACTTCTGGATATTGCACCTGTTAGTGGGAATCTTGTTACTTAGCGAAGTAAGAAACAACATGTTATAGCTCGATCTAGTACAGAGGCTGAATATCGTGCCATGGCTCATACTGCATCTGAGAAGCTCTGGATTCGTTCTCTTCTTCGGGACTTTGGTGTTTCAATTTTAGCTCTGATGTCTATGTTCTGTGACAATTAGACCACAATATTCATTGTTAATAATCCTGTATTCCATGAACAAACCAAACACATTGACTTTGATTGCCACTTTATTCTAGATTTCTTGCTTAAACGCGATATCGCTATTCCATTTGTACGTTCTGATTCGTAGTTAGGGGATATTCTCACCAAATGATTGGCTCGATCTTCGTTTCAAAAGTTGTTTATCAAATTGGGCATGTTTAACCTCTATGTCCTAGTTTGAGTGGGAGTGTTAAGATTTTGGAATGTTTTATAATAGTTGGATCTAATTTATGAGTTTTGATTATATTTCCTAAATTGATGTATCCTAATATAGGAATTATTTCTTAATTTGATTGTAATTCACCAATATAAATACAACATGAGAGAGATGAGAAATAATATCTCATACTTCTCATTTTCTCTAGTGCTATTCAACTTTGTTCATTGTACATTACTTGGAATGTAGTCTGAGACAAGTCTAGGGGAAGGCAACATAGCTATGGTATGGAGTTACTAATGAGTAGAAATTTCTAAACATCATTTAGTGGACTACTGCTAGCATTCAAGCAACTAGATATCGTTTATTTTCCACGAAACGATTGAAACATTTTCATTTCCTAAGATATAGTATGGGAAAATAATTTTAATATTTTCATTTGAAATTGTTGTTGTATGGTAATTCATGTACTTAATGTATCTAGGGATATGTATCTAATCTAGGTTACTGGTACAATATTTATTGTATTTGTATATTGGATGTGTATAAATACCAAGTAGTGATAACTCATTTGGGTGTGTCAAGTCTTTCAGTAAATCTGCTCCAGTTTACATGGTATCAAAGCGTCGATCTTGCGATTCTTGTGTGTATTAAGAAATCCTAGTTGTACATGTGTTGAAGGATCAAAGACCCAAAAGTTTCTATTTCGTTTCTTTTCATTTTTGTTCACCAGAACTCAGTCGTGCGAAGAAGTCTTCGCCACCGTCACCGATGATCATTGGTGTGCCATTGTTTGGTGCCTGTTTTGACCAAAGCCGCATCTCGAAAGAATCGTCAGATGCTAGCGATCGCTGTCGAAGGAAGCTCATTGCCAGAAAGTTCCCCACCAAGCCCTTTACGTATGAGACTGACACTTTGCCTGTCAAGCCGCGCGTGCAAGTGTGTGAAATGGCCAATCAATCTCCGGTCTTCATCCAGTCTTCTCGTCTCCTCCCGGCTACTCTCTTAGTCCCTTCCAATCAACTTGATTCAACATTGTGCGCAACTTCTTCTCTATTTCTGGTGCACGTTTGCAGCTTTTCTCTTAATCGAGTACTGTTTGGTTGATTTTCTCAGTTGATTGTTTTGGGCTAGTTTTTCGGAAGTCCGTAGTTATCCTTCGCCCGTCTGACTTCTATTTTTCACTCGTCTAGTTTCTTCAAATTTTCAAGAATAAATTTTGGGTTGTAGTTGATTGTGGAACCCCCTAACAAAAGGCACATATAGCCTCTTTAGATTCTTCCACTAGCCAGCATCAATAAACTGTAATTCTTTTTAAAAAACAGTATTCAAGACTCCTACTATATTAAACTGCTTGTTAGGCCTCTCGTCGTTTCTCTTTCTTTACTCTACAAGGTAATTCTATTACATGTATCTCCACTCATTCTCCTCCCTTTTAGATCATAGATTATGGTGCTTCCAATCATATGTGTGGAACATCTTCATTGTTTTCTAGTATTCAATATTCTATCTCTCTCCTAGCAGTTACTTTGGCCAATGGGTCAACTACCTTAGTCAATGGTGTTGCTAAAGTCATTTCTTCTCCTTCTCCTTCTCTTTATCTAGCATCTGTATTCCATGTTCTTTCTTTTCCTTTTATTCTTACGTCTATTAGTCAACTTACCAAATACCATAATTGTTTAGTGACCTTCTTTTCTAATTCTGTTGTTATTTAAGATATAACGACAAGGGAGAAGATTGGCAGAGGGCATGAAATTGGAAGAGTCTACTATCTTGATACTGAGGTACCTAGAGCTTGTCCTGTAATGGCATCTCCTTTAGAAATTCATTGTTGTCTTAGTCATTCATCTTTGGATAAACTAAAATGCATGGTTCGTAATTTACATCATTCATAGTCTTTAAATTATGAATTATGTCAGTTTGGAAAGCATCATCATGTGCCTTTTGCTTTCCGAGTTAATAAAAGGTCATCGAGTCCTTTTTTCGTTAGTTCATTCGGATGTTTGGGGTCCTAGTCAAGGTTACTTCGAAATTGGGGTTTTAGTATTTTGTCACTTTTGTGGACGATTTCATAATAATTACATGGATTTATTTGATGAAAGATCGCTTTGAACTATTTTTCATTTCCAAGCTTTCTGTGCTGAAATTAAAACCCAGTTGGATGTACCTATGTGAATTCTTCATAGTTATAATGCGAAAGAATATTTTTCTAAACCTTTTGTTAATTTCATGATCTCTTCTAATATGCTCCGTCAGTCTTCTTGTTCCCATACACCACAATAAAATGGGATTACTGTACGAAAGAATTTGCATCTTATTGAAATAGCTCGGTGTCTAGTTTTTCAAATGAATGTTCCCAAAAACTTTTGGAGTGATGTTGTTTTAACTGCATGTTATTTAATCAATCGCATACTCTCTTCTGCTCTCAAATGATTAACCCCTCAGTCTGTGTTGTTATTTAACAAACCTTTGTTTTCTCTTCCACCTTGGATTTTTGGGTGCGTTTCATTTGTCCCTCAGCTTGCACTCGAGATTGATAAATTGGATGCCCGTGTTTGTAAGTGCATCTTTTTAGGATATTCTAGCTTACAAAAGGGGTATCGTTATTATAGTACTTTTCTTAACCAATTCTTTGTTTGTGCAGATGTCACTTTCTTTGAGTCTACCCCATTTTTCTCCCATTCTCAACCTTAGTCTTTCCTTGATGAGAGTCTTCCTTTTCCTATGATTTCAGTTGAGTTTAGTTCAGCCAGTCACCATACTTCTTTGAGTCATCTAGTCGTTTGTCTCGTCCTGACTTACAAGTCCACACTCAGTGTCAAGAAGTGACTGTTCCACATCTTGCTTCCAGTGCTCTGCCATTTGCTTCTCCAATACCACTAGCTCCTGTAAGTGATTTAGATGTTTTTATTACTCTTCGAAAGGGTACAATTCTTGCATTTCTCATCCTATTTCTCATTTTGTGTCTTTTGATACATTATTACTCTCCTATCGTTCATTTGTTACATCTTTAAACTCTATTTCTGTTCCTAAAATTGTTTCTAAATCATTTTCTCACCTTGAGTGGCATTCTTATATGGAGGATGAGATCTCTGCTCTTTGAGTAAATGATACTTGGGAACTTGTTTCTCTTCCTCTTGATAAGTCTGTGGTTAGTTATTGTTAGGTATCAATGTTTATCCTGGTGGTAATGTGGACAGGTTAAAGGCGCGATTGGTTGTAAAGGGGTATACTCAAGTTTATAGTTTGGACTTCTCTGAGATTTTTTCTCCTGTTGCTAAAATTACCTCTATTCGTCTTGTTATCTCTTTTGTTGTAGCCCATCACTGGTTTCTAACCAACTTGATGTGAAAAATGCATTTTTGCTTGGTGATTTTGCTAAAGAAGTATATATGGAGTAACCTCTTGATTTTGTTATTTAAGGAGAGTCTGGGTTAGTTTGCAAACTGAAGAAATCATTATATAACTGGAAACAGTCTCCTCAGGTATGGTTTGGCCGATTCAGCACTGTTGTCACTGAATTTGGCCTAGTTTGGTGTGGAGTTGATTAATCAGTCTTTTGTCATCATTCTTCTAAAAGATGAATTTAGTTTCTTGTGTATATAGATGACATTATTATCACAAGTGATGATTCACATGGTATTACTGATCTGAAGATGTTCCTTCAAAGTAAGTTTGGCACTAAGGATTTGTGACCGTTGAAATATTTTTTGGGAATTGAGGTTGCCCAATCACATATGGGTATTTTTGTCTCTTAAAAGAAAGTATGTTTTTGATTTGTTGACCGAGACAGGTATGCTCTAAATTTATGAATACTCTAATGGATCCAAATACTGAATTGGTTGTTGTTCAAAGAGAGTTGTTGCGTGATCCTAGTCAGTATTGGAAGTTGGTTGAGATGTTAAACTACTTGATAGTCACTAGATTTGATATATTTTTTGCCATGAGTGTGATCAGTTAGTTCTTAGAATCATCTCGTAGTAATCATTAGAATGTTATTGTTTGAATTTTGAGATACCTGGAATGTGCACCAAGTAAAGTTTTATTGTACAAAGACAATGGACACACTTTAGTCATGGGTACACCAATGCAGATTGTGCTGGGTCAGTATCAGATAGATGATCTACGACTAGGTATTGTATCTTTGTTGGAGGAAATCTGGTATTCTGGAGCAGTAAAAAGCAAACCATAGTAGCATGGTCAAGTTCTGAGTTAAGAGTATAAAGTCATGACACACACATCTTATGAGTTGATCTGGATACAAAATATGTTAAAAAATTAGGAATTGGTTACTTATAATTCATGGAGTTACTATGTGATAATCACACTGAGATTCATATTGTCTTTTATCTCGTATTCTATGAGAGGACTAAACATATTGAGGTCGACTTTAATTTTGTTAGAGAAAAGATTCTACAAAATGTGATCAAAATTAGTCATGTGAAGTCTGAAGGTTAATTTGCTGATTGATTTACCAAAGCTCTTGGGAGAGAGTAAGGTTTATTTATAACAAGCTTGTAACACATGACATAAATGCTCCAGCTTGAGGGAGAGTGTTGATATATGGTAATTCATGTACTTAGTGTATCTAGTATTTATGTATCTAGGGAATATGTACCTAGTCTAGGTTTCTTGTATAGTATTTATTGTATGTGTATGGGTGTGTCAAGCTTTTCAGTAAATCCTCTCCAATTTACAGAAATATAGTAAAATACATCAAAATATGGCCTAATCCCAATATACTAAAATAGTAAGTTGTTTAATCAATTAATTATTAAGTTTTGATACATTTAGATGTATTTTAACATGTGCATCTAAATATCTTTATGCATTTTCATATTTGTGTGTCGTTTTTGAAATGTTCCCAAAACATTTATGTTTCTGTGTTAACTAAAACAACCTATTGAAACCAAATTTGATCCTTGCGACTACTTATGTAACTTACTTTTTGTTGTTGTCGTTGTTGTTTTTATTTATTTATTTAATTTTTTCTCTGTAGAGAGTCAAATCACTTCATGTTGAGGATATGGATGTGGTTGTTGAGCCTGGGATTGGATGGATGGAGCTTAATGAATACTTGGAGCCTTATGGACTATTTTTTCCTCTTGATCCTGGTCAGGTTTTTTTTATGTGTTTTTGGTTTAGTGTTTATTCTTTTTTCCTTCACTGTCACAAAATATTCCTGATCTATTTTTATGCTTGTGGGTGAGAAATTGTTTGGAAACATCTTAACTTCCATGGGAAATATGTTGTCTAACATGATAAGCATACATTAGGATCCAGTAAGTTTCAAACATGGTGTTGAAAGGTGGAGAGTTTACTGACTCAATCTCACACATAAATTAAGTTCTGGTGTGGTGAATATATACACAAAAGAGGGTGACCTTACATATTACCTTGGTGTCTCTTAGGATCACCAAGTGACTAGATACATTGACTAG
>JAVXUM010000001.1:24283441-24296804 GCA_035590655.1 Pouteria glomerata
GAAACTTGAATGGTGGAAACAAATTCTGCACAAAATCAGAATTTTATATCATTTAAATGTCTTGTATAATGTATTTACATGGGAAAATATGTATCATTTACAGTTCAATCAAGTAACATTTCCGTTTCTTTTTTTTCTTTTTTTGAAATTTTATAAATTAGTAATAGAGACATATTTGTTAACTCTATTTATATTTTTATGTTTCTTAGAAAATGAAAAATTGAACAAAAAAATATAAACAGTGTTTTTACTCTGTTTTTCTTTCCTTTTACTGCAAACGATTTGTCAATGTTAACATTTTGCCCATTTTTATTATATCATATTAAAATTAATTATTTTATTTATATATTTTATTAATTTAAAATTATTTTTAATAAATGATATAATTAAATTAATTAAATTAAAATAATTAATTTAATTAATATGAAATATGTTTTATTAAAATTTTTAATAATTAAAAGGTGTGAAAGTATAAAGATTGTCAGGAATAGGAGAGGGAAAATGAGATCCAAAAACAGTTGGAAAGAAACTATTAAACATGACCTTCCCTATATAGATCTAAGGGAGGACATGACCACAAATAAATTTGATTGGCGTCATTAAATCCATATAACCGACCCCACCTAATGGAAAAAAGACTTATTTAGTATGGTTTCGTTTGGTTCTTAATAATTAATATAAATTAATTAATTAAATTTAATTCAAAAATTTATTTAATTTAATTACTTTAATTAATATTGGATATATTTTATTAAATTATTTTTAATAAATATCACACTTAAATTATTTAAATTATTATGAGATATATTTTATTCAATTGTTTTTAATAAATAATATAATTAAATTATAGTTACTATATTTTATATTTAATGAATTAAATAATATAATAATTATATTTTATCAATTATTTTTAATAAATAATATAATTAAATTACAATTCAAAATAGTTTATATTTACTAAATTATATTATTTTTAATAAAAAAAACCCAAGCTTAACCCTAACTAACTCAAGTCCTCGCCTTAAGCCTAACCCAAATCCCAAAACTATCTTTGCCTAACTCATTTCATTAAACCCTACCATATTCCAAACCCCAATCTTAAGCCCTTGTCTTTTCCCTAACCTATCATTGTCATTCTTTGTTGGCACCATCGATTCATTGCTCACAGTTGAATCGGGTATTGATCATAACAGTTCTGACAACTACCATCATCGCCATGTACAAACCCTAACCACAGCCAGTTCTTCTATCAACGCCTCCACTACAGTACATTAGAAACTACCACTCCGAAGCGAATGGAGACCATAATGGAGTGAACTTTGCCCAAAAGATCATAGAGTATATTTCACTGCTTATGGTTAAACATATGTTAATTAACCCCCAAATTATTTAAAATAAGGTTTAAAAGGTTTTGTTTGGAGTTGGCTATCTCAAATTATTTTATTTATTTATTATTTTTTTTTTTAAAAAAAAAGAAGAAGAAAAAGAAATGGAAGAATTATGTGGTGAAAGCAATTTTTGAGAAATATGAATTCTTCAAGGAACACCCATAAAATATATTAAAAAAAAAAAAGGAATTTCTCAAAGAAGTATTAGCATTGGCATCCTATGCAACGACCTTTATAAAGTAAACTAATATAATGCATAATTCCCCTACAGAACTTATTATTCATTTATAATGCATAATAACACTACAGAACTTAATTATGCATGCATATTAGTCTTGAACACTAGAATTAAGCCAGGCAATAAAGTTTTGACAATATTTCAACGTTGGATGTCAAAGTCGCTCACTGTTTAACCCTACAATGCTAAAGCCTTAAAACACTCAATTGCCATTTTTTTTTCCTTCTGCTGAGGCAGTAGACTCTTGTCATCTTGAGTCATTTATCCATCAAGAAGGAAATGTTGGCCCTGGTCCCAAACTTAGTTCACTGAGTTGAACATACATAGCTTCAATGAAGGCAGAAGTTTCTTGCTGAGGTTTCTCCATGGCTTCTTTCAGTTTGCTCAGTGCCATGCAGTAAACTTCCTGCCCATTCAAATACTTACTCATATTTATAAGTGTATAAGAATAAAATGTACAAGGAAATTTACTCGCTCATAAAAATGTTTGCATGACTTAAAAGTTGTTTCCACATAAAAATGAGTTAGTTTCTAAAATAGCTGTTGCCGTTTTTGTTTTGCTCATCTTATTTATTTCCCATAAGACTGTTATTGAAAAACGAGTCTGATTATAATCAAACACCTCCAAACTCATAATGCATATTCATAGAATTTATCTCCTGTGTGATCTTCAAAGTCAAATAATTTCTCCAATTTTAAAATCTCCCAAGGATGAGACCCTTACAGTAGCTATTTTGGTTCAGGGGTGCCTTCATTTCTTCTTAGGTTACGTTTGTTTCGCGGGATAGGATATAATGGGATATGATATTTCAGGAGATGTTCTCCTTGAGACATGTTATAAGTCTTATCCCATAGTTGGTGTTTTATAAACTCTGAAAATTATTAAAAAATATTAAAAATTTTTAAAAATTATTTATATTTTATTTTAATGTACAAATTATAAACTCATAAATTTTATTATTTTTTGTTTCTCCAAATAGATAAGATTTTAGAGACTAAAATATACCAATACCATAATAAGGAATACATAATATGGAAAAACAAACATGGAAAGCACAATCAAATATCAGTACGAGTGGGATGCCCGGAAGTTAAGCTCAAACATATCGCCTTAGCCCTGGCAACTCTTCTCTATCTGTTGCCGAGTATTTGAATTGATTATTCCATCTAATAGAAAAATTAAACCTTTTGAAAAGTTATGAAAGTGATATGAGTTGAAAATGAATCTAGGTATAAAAAAAACTTTTTTTTTTTTTTGTCTGAGTTTGATTGGGGTTAAAATTTTACTTACGTAATAATAAACATCTCAAATAATATTTCTTAGATATTTGAAAAGCATAAGATGCAAATATGGGTTTCGGACATAAAGGGAAAACATGCATTTTTCATTTCTAATTTAGACCAGACAAATTTACTTAAATATTAAAAAACATATCAATAAATATTTCAACCTTTTGAGAGACCGAGTATACAAATTTTGGCTAAAAATGAGCCAACGAGTAAAATGAATATTTTATAACCCAAATTTAAATTGTCTCAAAATTTGTTAAGTTGATAAGAAACTTGTTTAGAAAAATTTTTCCCAATCTATGGAATGCCCAGGATGCAAACACATGGAAATAAAAAGGCCTATGGAGTACAATAATTTTACAACCCCGGCTCGAATTAGGCATTAATTAAGCTATTAAAAAATATGTTAATTAATATTTTTTTAACCATTTAGAAAGCCAACAATATCTCAGAAGTAAAATTGTCATATTTTATGCTTCAGTTTGAACCAGTCTGACATTAGTTAAATTAATATGAAACTTAGTAAAAATTAAATTTTTAGCTTTTTGGGATGTCTAAAATGTAAATATGGGTCGAGAAAGGTAAAACAACAATTTTGACTAGAATTTGGATCGAGCTAAAATGTTCTTAGCTATTGAAAATGTTAGTAAATATATTTTTTAGATACTTTGAAAATCTAAGAATACAAATTTTTTTCAAAAACAATCTCATGGTTAAAACAGTTATTTTATTGCTTGAATTCATATTAATCCGAAATTTGCTAAGTAACATGGTGAACATATCCAAACTTATATTTTAAAAACTTCTACTTAGAACTCATCAATTTTTAACTCTTAAGCATACTCTAAGATTTTAGTCTTTTGAAATGCCGAGAATGCAAATCTTGGTTGAAAACAAACATACGGATAAAATAATCATTTTATAATTTGAGTTTGGATAAATTCAGAATTTGATAAGTTAGTATAAAACTTGTTAAAGAATAATATTTCTAAATGTTATTGGTTATTCAGAATGTGATACATATTAAAATAGTTTAATTTAGTAAACGAGATATTTATTTTAATAATAAATTACCATTAGTGGTAGTTAATTTTAATTTGAATAAAATAAATTATTTTAAAAATAAATTATTATTCATTAAAAAATAATTTTAATTTAATAAAATATTTTAATTAAATAAATATTTTAATAAGTAATTATTATTTATTAAAAATGACTTTATTAAGTTTCAAAACCATCTTTACCTTGGAGCATGTGTGTACACTACAAATGTGGTATATGACGTCACATTAGAATGTTTTATCTCAAAGTTTAAAAATACAATCAAATACGGATAGTACTATCATATTAAAATGTTACTTATTTAGTTGGTAAAAATTTAATAAAAAATATAATAAAAATATAATAATTTAATATAAAAGTGATACGTGATAAAAATTAATTAAAATTAATAAATTTTAATTAATTTTAATATGTCAAACAAGACACATAGTATTTCACTTCTCATTCCATAGAACGAGGCGTAAGGTTTTTTATGCGGTCCAAACATGGACTATTGGTTTTGTGTTACCAACGAAATATGAAGAATATTTGGCTGTAATCATCCAGAAAAACAAATAAATACATAAATATGGAAAAAAGCACTTAAAACAATTATTTTCTGAGATATTTATTGTCGTTGGTTCCTACTTTGTCTTCACCCTGCATAAAGGTAGGGAAAATAAAAAAACAATTAAACAAAAGAACCATGACAGAAGGAGCACGTTATAAAGGCACTATGGTTTAGCATTTGGTAGGCCAGGCCTGGTCGCAACTAGTACGTACAAAGGCAGATGCCGTATTGGACAGAAACCAAAACTGGGTACACCTGGGGTACCGTATTCAGAATTTGTGATTAATGAAGTAAAATTACATTTTTTAAAATAATTAAAAATAAAAATAAAAAATAGTGGAAATAAAAATTTAATAATAATAAAATAAAAATAAAACTTTCAAATAAATGAAAGTAAAATTAATTGACTCTTGATGTAATTTTTTAAATCAGTAGAACCAGTTGTTTATATTGAACTCTTATACTCTGTTTGAAAACATTCATCACTTAGAATTATTTGATTTTAAAATAAATATTTAATATAATTTGATTTCATAAATAAAATCTTGTATTTGAAATACTTATTTGAATTTAAAAATTAAATTCAATTGTTTTATAAGAAATATTAAATTAGGTCATATTAATAGAAAATAAAAAATATAAAAAATATAAGATATGAGAATAAATTTATTCACTTACTTTGGTGGTTTAAGAAACTAATGAATTATCAACAAATTTTATTATTTTGAATCAAATTTCAAATGATATAAAAATCATAAAATTTTAAGTTATGAAATAAAATCAAATCTAATTCATAAAATTTTATTTTAATTTTAAACATAATAATAAGTAAAAAATTTTACCAAGTAAAATTAAATATCGTTAAATTTATCATTTCAAACAGAGTTTTAGTCAATTCAACCCGGAAACATCCCTGGCCTCTAATCAATTGTGGGGGGCAATAGGATTGAAGAAATATGAGAGCCATTAATAATTGCATCTAGTATGAATTCCATATATAATAAGTGTATAACTTGATATTGCCTCCAAAAATCGTGTTTTGATACATAATAAATTTAAAGATATTATTTGTCACTAATTTTATTTTATTAACATGTCGAGGAACTCATAAACACAACATAATTCCAGAAAAGAGCTTAAAAAACTGGGGTTGTCCAAACCTTATATGAAAGTTACAACTTTTATTTCAAGGCAGTGTAAATCTTTGCTCACAAATATTATACGACTCTTTTATAGATTTATCATCTGAGAAGATAGTTGTGATTAATACATTATGATATAGAACACCCAATCATTCAAGTAAATATAGCCAAAAATTCGATCCAGATTCCTGACAAATTTTTTAAATGCGGCCCTTCACCAGGTGGCAGATGTAGTTTCATAATTAAAAATAAATTTATGAACCTTTCTTTTTTCTTTTTTTCACTCGTTGGATTATGCTTTGATTAATCTCTAGAATCTTGAAATTAATAACCGAATAAGTTTCTAATAAAGAGCCTCTCCTGCCATTAATTACCGACTAAGATACCATATATCATAATGATTCGTTATATTTTTTCTTTTTAAAACATGATACAAAATAACATATCATAATTTGGAATGTATGTGCTTTTTGTGTCTATGTGTATCATAATTTGGAGAAAGAGTGTGCGTGAGAGAGAGAGAGATAGAGAGGGAGAGAGAGAGAGAGAGAGGAGAGGAGGAGGAGGAGGAGAGAGCCATACCATGAATTTATCGAGGTGGGAAGATCTGGGATTGGCAGCAAGGATCCTGTCATAATCAGCTTGATGAAATGAAGTTTTCAAATCAACCTCTCCAATATCACCAATGCAAACCTGATTTCAAGCCTTTTCAGAGAATGATTCGTCCCGTGCGTATCTAACTGCATATACCATACCTCTAATCCCACCAGAACTAACCTAGAAGCCTTAATTCCAACTACTTTACTACCTTACCTTGGACGGTTTAATAGGGTTCAAGATTAGTTGATGTATATATATATATAATCTCGCCACACAGACATCAATCATATATGAAAAAATTAAACTAAAGCAAACAGGAACATATTTGGATATTTTTTACATAATAATATGGTTTTAGTTAGTTCCTTTGACTTCAAAACAACACGTTGATAAAGAAAGGTTTAAATGGTGAATTTCATATTCATTTTGAACTAGGGGATGCTTAATTTTTCTAATTAATTACAATGATGTTATTTTGATCTGTGTTCAGTTTTAATTAATAGAAGATGAAGTTTCCCTAAACCCCAGCCTGCCCCACGGGTCTTGAAGAATTTGTTTGAATATGTATATATATAATATGTATGAGTTTGTGGGTTTAACTTTAAAACATAAAATCTACGTCATGTTAATTTTGAAGGAAACATTCTTCACATAATTTTCTAATAAATTTATTAACATTATTATATGTGGATGGAAAGAAAGAGGCATTGTTGGTTAAACTTTAATCACTTATTCCATTAATATTTCTAAAGTGACCCTTCTTAATTTTGGACACAAAATTATCAAAATACCCCTAATATTTTAGTTTTATTAAAAAAATTAAAATTAATTCATAATTTTTTAACATAAAAGTAATTTACAATAATCAAAATCAAGTATTTATTTGTAAAATAAAGTACATTTTTCACTATACTAATGAATATTTTTAAGCATAATATCGATAAATATAATATACAACGTAATAATAAATTTTATAAATAATAAAATTAATAATAATTATTTTTTTTAGTGACCAGAAATATCCTTATTAAACTTAAAGTGTTTTTAAAAGAGTCAGTTAAATTATTAAATTATGAAAAGTATATTTACTGGCTTAATATTTAAGGATAATTTTATTTTTTCTTATAAGTAATATAGTTTTTATCCTACTTTTAATCTTGATATAACTTGTTATTCTTTTTTCCAAATGTACGGTACTCCTGTGTCCCTCTTAATCAAAATTCTAAGTTCGTCCCTGCAACTACGCACATGTGACTCAGAGATCTACGAGTAATGTTGAAAACATTACTGTCTATTTATGTAATTTTACTTTTACTTTTTTTTTTTTTGGTGGTATTTTCTTTAATATTCTTACTTTTTATTAAAAACATTTCTGTATAAATAATAATAATCATACTCATTTTTCATCTTAACTTAAGATGATGTCATTTTGGTGCATGGATGGGTGTTAATGTATGGAAAAGAAGTCCTCCTAAATCTCAATGGATGGTATTTAACAAGAAAGACGGCCGACCCAACTGGCCTTGCAGTTTAAACATATTGAATTTCCTAGTTTACCAGTATATCATAAGTTGATGGGATGAAACTCTCAATAATACCGTATAAACTATAAATAGGTAAATAAATTTAACAGTAGTTGAATTCAAAATTTAAATAAAATGCATTAATTTATTAATGACACGACATGTACAACATAAATTTTTTAACGTATTAACATAAGTTTATTAAAAATTATCTACAAACGTAAATTGATGACATAACGCTTGCTAAATATTTTTTGGATTTCTACTAATTAATACAGAAGTCCAATTACCTTTAAAAAAAAAAAAGTCCAATTACAAGTTGGAAAAGACATTGACAAGTGCTTCTTCAAATGCCACAAGAAGTTACAGCTGTGCCCCCCTCATTTTCAGGTCACACTAGAACAGTCACTAATCCTACTGTCTGCAACTTCATGCATGGCAGGGTTCTCAAATATACATTTTTGGAATGATACTATATAATATTCTATTCACATCTAGAGAGAGAGAGAGAGAGAGAGAGAGAGAGAGAGAGAGAGAGAGAGAGAGAGTTTCAAAATTAATATAAATATACCTTCAAACAGGTCAAGTGTGTCTTAATGAGCAGCCCATACAAAGGGTGCCCTGCTATGCTCTTTTTGAGCATCTCTATCTCTTCTTCTGTTGTTGCTGCTTCTTCGTCTTCTTCAATAAGCATCAAACCATCATTCTCAACCCCATTACCCTCCATCTCTCTCCCTCTCTCTCTCTCTCTACGTTTGTCTGTGTTTTTGGTAGTCCTGATCTCTATACTATTTGTAGTAATAAATTACCCAATGGTTGTGTGCAAACTACGAAAATAGGACGTACGGTTATAATAATTATCACTAGAGATTTTTATTTGAGTCTTTGGAAGCAAAATCACTTGACTAGTGCATGCACGAAGTCAGAAGAAAGGACCCTTTTGGGGTTCCTCTTTTTTGCCCTGAAAGTAACGTCACATGTCTCGTTACTTTCTCAGCCCTATCTTTTAATCGGTTAAAGGAGACGTTGTTTTACTTTTCAACTAGTATTTTCAGCTATGCCACTGTTGGGAAATTTGGATTCTTTGTCTGTTGCTGTAGTAGTACTGTAAGTTCTTTCAGAACCAGAATGAAAGGTTCTATCAAGCCTGGGAATCTAGTGCTTGGATTGTCATCTCGCAACTGTTCCTGTGTACTAGACCTCGTTGGTATTCAATGACCAACATTGATGTGGACCCGGCTACCCTTTAATGCAAATCCACAGCTTGAATGTGCGTGACTTTAGCAATCTTTTGGGTCCCAATGATAAGGAAAACTCTTAACCTTTTGCTCAAAACTTACAAAGCATAGTAATCAGGGCGCAAATAATTTCCAGGTTCCGATGCAAAAAATAAATAAAATAAATTAAAATAAAAACGAAGGGGTTAAAAAAAATTAAAACGACAACGGAGAACAATCTTCTTTGTCAATTATTAAAAATAAGGCTTTTAACAATCACTAAAAATTAAAAAGTGCTCATTAAGGTTTAGTAACCGATTAACTAATGATGACTAAAGTTTAAATGATTGAAACTTTTTATTGGTCATTTGGTAACAATCATTAACATTTAGCGACCTTTTAGAGCACTCACGAAAAGACTATCATGAAAAATTATATAAGAGATATTTTATGATCGTTAAAAATAAAATAAGTGATTACTAAAAAGAATTCAAATAGGTCACTTAAAGAGTTTTTGGCAGTTACTAAAAATAATTTCTTTTTTTTTTCTTTTCTCCAATGCATGCTTAAATCACATTTTATGCATACCTATACATAGCCTATATTAATTTAACCAATCACATTCACAAAACTCACACTAACAAACACAAATATAATTAGATAATCTTCTAACTAAAATAAATATTTAATATGATATAAATATGATACAATAAAAGTTATAACAAAAGTATAATAGAAAGTTTATATGTCCAAACATTTGTCCCACAACTGAAACACAAAAATGAAAATGAAATCTTCTTCAAAAGTACGGATGATGCTACTCAAATCTAAAAATTAAATACTTAATTAGTTCACAAATTATATGGTTAATAAAACTTAAAAAATAAAATATTAAATATAAAAAATTAATTTTAACTTATAAATTTTAAAACTTAAACTATATTAGCATATTATAGAAACACTGAGACTCAAATTCTTGTGCCATTCATTCCTACAACTCATTAAGGCCTAGAAGATGGTTATGTCAAGTTTCGTTGGTAACGGAGCATGTTTGCTCTATTTGGACTATTGATGAAAACTTTAAAGTTAAACATTTTAACCTTAAAACTATTTTTGCGTACTACGAAAATACCGGAACATGGATTCTTGCGTTGTTCATTCTTACAACTCACTAACAGTGGCTAGGAGATGGTGTGCAATAAGTTTTGCAAGTAACAAAACATGCTTGCTCAATTTGGGTTACTGATGAAAACTTTAAATTTAAAAGTTTTAAACTTTAAAATTACTTTCACGTACTATGAAGACTTTAGGACTCAAATTTTTGCGGCATTCATTCTTGCAACTCACTAGTGGGGAAGGAGATGGTGTGTGTTAAGTTTTGTGGACAACGTACGGAGCACGTTTGCACCATTTGGGCTATTGATGCAGACTTTAAAGCCAAAGTTTTAAACTTAAAACTTAAAAATATTTTCTTATACAATAAGAACACCTCACTCCTACAACTCACTAATACCTAAAAGATGGTGTGTGTCAAGTTTCGTGGGTAACAAAGCACGTTTGCTTCTTTTTTGCTATTCATGCAAACTTCAAAATTAAGAGTTTTAAACTTAAAAATATTTTTGCATACTATGGAACTATCGAGAGTCAGATTCCTAAGCCATTCGTTCCTACAACTATTAATGCCTAGAAGATGATGTGTCTCATGTTTTGTAGCTCACAAAGCACTTTGGCCCCATTTGGGCTATCTATGCAAACTTCAAAATTAAGAGTTTTAAACTTAAAACCTAGAAATATATTCGCATACTATGAAAATACCAACACCGCTTACTCCTATAAGTCACTCGTACCTAAAAGATGGTGTGTGACAGGTTTTGTATGTAATGAAGCACGCTTGCTCTGTTTGGACTATTGATGCAAACTTAAAGTTAAGAGTTTTAAAGTTAATACTTAAGAATATTTTTGCATACTACGAAAACACTAGGAGTTGGATTCCTATGCCATTTTCCCTTACAACTTAGTAGTGGTTAGGAGATGGTATGTGTTAAGTTTTGCTGGCAACATAATTATACCTAAGATTAAAGTTCTAAGTCAAATGTTTAAAACTAACGTCCTATAAATTAAATTTTCCTAGCATAGGTTAAAAATTAGAATTGTAAGTGAACTTAATTATACCTAAACTTCCCTATCAGAGGGAAATCGATCAAATAGAATGTCTTGATCACCAACAAAATCTCGATGAGGCTGGTGGCTACTACCTACATTTGAAAACTATGACATCGAAGATTGTAGACTAATAAAAACATAAAATAACTAGATTAATTGACATAATGAAACCTACACAATTTAAATACCTGAGTCTGGAGTGGATCTTTACCATCCAATGATGTTTCATGATTCTCTGACATCCAAGACTCCATCGAGGAAACTCAAGCCATAACTACCATCATCTGATCTTGTATGGTGGCCATACAAGCCTCAACAATGGCCTTGATATCACTAGATGATAGATGTTCTGATGACTAGGATAAGTTAGCACTCGCCTGAAGACTAACCGAGGTATGCCTGATCCATATGTGAGCATATAGACATTACCATCTCAGCCTACCATCTCCTGGTAGATGGCATCACATCTCTTCGTTGAGTTATACTCATCCTCTAGCAACTCATTCAGTTGGGCGTCAATCTGATCCTATAAAATTATATGATTTTAAATGTCATTTATAATTGAACATATATAAAACTTAAAGAAATCTTTAAAGATACTCTAGCTACATGCAGTAATGGCTATAACTTCTAGGTCAGCTGACTTGCGTGTTTGAAGAAATATAGCGAACCAATCATTCAGGGCATTTTCGCGAGACAACAGAGAAATATATTTAAGTTAATTATTGCACTTATTAATGATTTTCCAACAAATACCACAACATAAAAGACTATGGACCCTTCGAATCTCTATTTTTTCCATTCTAAGCAGCCTCAGTTTGAACCTCGTCCCGCAACTCATCTCGTAAGTCTACTCGAATATGTTAAGGTGAGTGGCGATGAGGCTCTTCATCTCTTCGTCCGCGACGATGCAACTACTGTGACTAGTTGGACCACAAACCAGGGTATGCCACCACCCACCCAGTGGGTGTAGCTGTGCCCATCTCGTCCTATGACCTCCACGAAGATAGCATCACGCCTCTCTGTCGAGTCTCGCTCAACCTCCAAGAGCTCGACAATCCGTGCCCTAACTTGATCAATGATGACATGTATGTCCAAGTGCTGGGTATTGCGTATTCTTTCAAATACGAGAAACCAATCAATCGGTATCCCCTCCGCATGTATCTGCACAAAAGATAAATGAAATTAGTTTCTAAAAATGCAACAATTACTAATGCGAGAATATAAACAGCACAAATACAAGTTTGGATAGTTAAATTTAACTATATACCTCATGAAGTATGTGTTGTATATGCCTTCTACCAGACGTGTGCACAGGGCCAAGGTTGGCCAATTCGCTGAGTTTATCACTGACTCAGCCTGCGTTCGTAAAGTTATAAACAGTTTACCAACAAATCAAAATATAAATTCACATGTAATAAATTTGAAAGCTTAACTATATTATACCTGTGCAGTGAGACTAGACCAGTAGGTGACAAGGTCCAGCCACTGCTTCGGTACCATGCACGGAGGACACTGCTGCAGTATGTTCAAAGCTTTCTTGAATCGTGTGAAGAACTTTTTCTTAATTACACACTTGTGGTCCTTCCACATCTTCCAGCATTTAGCTATACACAGGCCAGAACTGTGGAGGATAGTCAACCACGTTATCCTGTGGTACCATTATTAAAGATATATTAGTGAACTGAGTGCAAATAATTGTCCACTTAACTAAAAATGTGTTAAGTTCGCTTATTATAACCTCTTATCAAATGCAGTTCAATGACTTTATCACGCCCCGAGTCCGGGGACCCGAGAGATGAGTGAAACACACATAACATGAACCACTAAGCCAATAACATAAGAGCCGCACAACAGTCACGCATTGGACCCGCAAAACCTCCCCTAATATATATATAGGTATAAACTGTTATAATTTGATACATTTAACATATATTTCCAACATACACTAGAAGCACCTGCTAATTATTAATAATTAAACAACCTAGGATCCACACAAGAGACTAAAATGTAAAATAAAGTAGATTTACATCACTTGGCCTTAGGGCCTTTACATACCCCCAAAAGAATAAGTTTATATTATGATTACACTTGAAAAGTGTAATTGCAAGCTTATTAAAATGCTAGTTTTAGATTGTTTTATGCCATGATTTTATTAATCCATTAATATGTTGGACTTACTGGGTTGTT
>JAVXUM010000001.1:24341764-24365138 GCA_035590655.1 Pouteria glomerata
GCTTAATTGTCATGTTTTTTAGTCTCTTGTAGTATAAAATTTAAGACTATTACTGGTGGCTCTTATCTTGGCGTGTTCTTTTGTGATGTATAGCTAAGATGTCGCCACGACGGGAACAAAGGGGCAGAGGCCGAGGTCAAGGCCAAGGTCGAGCTAGAGGCATAGACGTGGGAAGGGTCTAAGGAATTTTGATGAATTCTGGGAATTTTCAGGGTTGGAAGAATTAAGATAGCCAACCTGATGTTTATGTGATGCTTAATCGTTATCTAGGGATTATAATGTCGAAATCTCTTTTCAATTTGGATGTGCTTACTATTCTTGCACTATTATTAGTTGAGGCAGTTAATGTGTTGAATGGGTATTGGTTCTTGACCAGTGAAGTATTAATTATATACCTTGCTGATACTAGGGATAGAGAGTTACGAGATTTCAATCAGTGACATTGGTATGATCCGAAGATGTAGTCCAGTAACTTTCCTAGTTAAATTGTTGTGCATAGAACTGTATTCCTGCATGATAGGTGGCCTCAAAGTAAATAAGTGTATCAAATCTTGATAAATTTGGAAGAAAAAGGTTTGAAAGTCTCATTCATTGGGAATTATGATTTAACTCAGTGATATTAAGAGATATAATGAAATGGAGTATAAGACGATGCTTGGAAAGTTTTGAAAGTATTAGTTATACAAGAAGTGTGATACTTATTAAGTCTAGAGATCAAGTTAAATACAATGATGTTATAAATTATCTTGAGTGCAATTAGACTTAAGAAATGCATTCTGGATAGATATATAGAAGAGAGTTATGATAAGTGAGAAGTTAGGTAGCATTAACGAAAAAGGGAGTCCTGAGTAAATAGAAATTGAGACCTCATTATATGAGATCTTATGGGTTGTGCCTTTATGTGAGGAATAGTGAATTTGCCATATAATTACTTGACGATATGTCTAACAGCAGCAAAAGGATTACTAGTATCTTGAAAGTAGTGAGCCAAAGTTTTGAATGAGAGTAAGTAGAACAGACCAAAGAGAACAGTAGTAGGATGAGTTTTTGCAGTAGATTGGTGGTCTAGCAGTATTTATGAAAGTAGAGTGTTTATTCTGAAGTTACTGCGGTGTTATGCAATTATTGGAATTTTGATCCCTAGAAGATCAATTGCTAAAGTTAGAATGAGGAAGCTTATATGGTAAATGGATACGTGAATATGAAGGAAATATGGTTATGAAAAAAGTGATAAAATAAGTAGAGTGAAATTCTGAAGTATGTAATGGCAAAGCTCATATGTTATGGAGAGTTGGGATTGGAATATTGGTGGCAATGAAGATTAACAATTTAGTTGTTATTATTTGGAATACCGTTGGAACAGTTATGACATATATTGCATGGCAAAACTTTGATGAGTTACAATGTCAATATAATATAATTGGTAAATTGTGGAATGACTTGAGTGTTTAATTGGGTAATAGATTTTCAACTTTCATATGTACTATAGGGCCACGGTGCTAACGGTTGTACATAAGAGTATAAGTTTAAGGTTCCGAGAAGTTATATGTTGAGCTAATCTTCGAATCTTGTTCAGTTTAAGAAGTGAAAATTTCGAAGATGAAATTTTTTTAAGGAGGGGAGAATGTAATACCCTAGACTTTTGAATGAATATGTGCGAAGAATTTTACATGCTTTGGTGATGAAATTGTATTCTACGTCATGGACTAGTTCGAGAATTAATGTTTAATGAAAGATGGTGGAAATAAGTACATCTTTGGAGCTTAAAATAAATTAAGTCCACAATGGATTAAGGTTTAATAGTGTAAAACCCCTAATCCTCTAAAGTAATTTTAGTGGTTGGAAGATCATTTCCTAAGTGTTAAAAAGTGGTTATTTACTTCAAGTGCTAGGAAATAAGTTTAAGGGAAAATAAATCAATTTGGTTCAAGTATTAGAAGACTAGTTAGAAACTATTTAGCAAGAAGACAAAATAAAGAAAAGAGTTGGCCAACCATTCCATGGGAGAAAGAATTAGATATGAATCAAACTAAGTGTAAATAGAATGCATGTTTGACTAGAAGGGGGAGAGAGGCATTCGGCCATGTGGAGGTGACTTTGCCCACTTTTGACCACTTAATATACACATGGATATATGGGTGAATATGGAAGAATGGTAGCCGACCATGTGGAAGAAACATGTGGCCTCCAAAGTCTTGGTCCATGCTTGACTAATTAGGAGGAAAACAACAAAATTAGGGCCAAATATGAAGTGTTGGTCGAATGGTGTATGTATATGGGGGTGTATGGCTTTCATTTTCTCCTTGGTCAAAACCATTAAATTGAGGTGGGGCCATGCTTTAGACTTAAAGGTTGCCATATGCTTAAATTTTGAACAAAAGGGAATGAGCATTCGGGTGAAATGAATCCTTGGAAGAGTTAGAGAAGACTTGGGAGAAAGCTTGGAAGACTAGATGGAAATTGACCAAAGTTTGGAGGTCTAGTTGGAGGTTGACCAAACCAAGTGGGAATTAGTTAGAATTGAACCAATTCACCATGTAAATCAATTGTTTTGGAAAGAAAATGAAACATTGGCTGAATAGGAGGGTGTGTGTGTGAGTGGCTTTGGTTTTTCCTTAGTTTGGCGTTTTGCATTTGTTAAAGCAAGTCAAGCCAATTAAGCAGGTGGGCCATGGAAGTTGACAAACAAAGGGCCATGTGGTGCAAATTGAGGGGGGAATTCGGTTGGGGAAATGGTACGGCCGAATAGCCTAAGTCATTGGTCTTTTGTTGCTTTTCTATTTTGTTTTGTTGTGTATTAAGGCAATTAAATGTGGTGGGCCATGTCTTGGACTTATGTGGATGCCATGTGATGAAATAAGAAGAAGGCAATTCGGGTAAGGAAGGAAACTTAGAAGCTTAGGAGACTTTAGGAGCAACTTGGAAGACCTTGGAAGATACTTGGAAGAAAAGTTAGAATGTTAGTTGCATTTTGACTAAAATTGGAAGACTTAGTTAGCTTGGAACTAAACTAATTAAGGCATGGTTGGACTAGGACCAAACGAATGAGAAGTCTTCCATATTTACCATGTGATCAAACAACTTTTTGGACCAAAAAAAGAGACTTGGCCGAATAATCATAGAGGTTGGTGGGGAAGGAAAAGTTGGAACCAAAAGTGGACATGTTGGCCTAAGAAATGTTCAGACAAGGAGAGAACCAATGAAAGAACTAAGAATTAAGGGGAAGAAAAAGAAAAAAGAAAAAGGAAAAGGAGAAGGGAGGTTCGGCCAAGGTAAAGTAGAAAATAAAAGAAAGAAGAAAGGAAGAAGAAAAAAAATAGGAAGAAGGGCTTGAATAGTAAGTGTCTTCTATGCTCTACACTCTTCCAAGAACTTGAATTTGATTTCTTGAAGCAAAGTTAAGTAAAAGTAAAATCTTGATTCCTTTCAAAGTGTTCTTGAAGAATTGAAGAATTAAGAAGGAATAATAGGAGGAGAATAACTTGAATTCTTCAAATTGGAAGCTTGAACATCCATCTCACCTCTCTTGGAATTTTTCACAACTTGAGGTTGAAAGAGTGAGGTAGGGAACTCTTTACTACCTTCTATATATATGTATGTGCCATGTAAGTGTAGAAAATTACAAAATTGTAAAGAGATTAGTAGAAAGTTGAACTGTTGAATTGTTGTGTTAGAATGACCTAAAATTGGCCAAGAAACATGTTAAAACTAAAACAGTCCAGCTGCTGCATTTAAAAGCTTAAATTTCACCCTAAATGACTCCATATTGATAGGGGAGCCTTTGGTTGCAAATCTAGCAAATTTGGTGAGCTAAAAATCGAGAATACACTTAATATAAACCTCAACTTTAAAGCTGAAAATTTCTGGACTTTAACCCACTTTCGGAACCTAAATTTCAGCTAGAAACTTTGCTTGAATATGCTTGGAAGTTGCCTAGTTGCGACATGTAGGTTTGCTATTGTTTTGAGCTTTTGCAAGTGGGCAAAGTGGATATATTATGAGCTGAAAATTCTGCATTTTTAATTGATGCCAAAACTGGAATTTTTCATGGTGAAATTGATATGTTTTGGTTGGAAATTGTATTACTTATCTGGTGTTAGCTAGTGAGTTCAATTGGTATAATTGTGTTGTATTTGGAGCGTACTACGTTGATATATGGCCTTGATATAATTAAATGAACAAAGTGTAGAATTAGGGACCTTCCAATTCTTGAAGAATTTGGCCAAAGATTGAGGTAGGAAGTTCTTACTTCACCTAATATATATGTGTGTTATATGAGTGTAGAGATGGAAAAATTTGGAGAACTTGATAAACTAGAAGAACCCTTAAAAGAATTGTGTAGGCGGGAATTAGAAATGGCTAGAAACATAGTTATAGTGATGGTTTGAAATTTCAGAATGTTAGTGCTTAAAACAGATTTTGTTGGCGACTTAGAAATCTAAATTTCAATCAACTTTAGTTCCCTAATGTATGCTAGAATTTTGGTAAGAAAACTTAGTAGTTTGTGGTCTAGAAACCTAGAACTGCACTAGATGATGTTCCATGTTAAAGAGCTGGAGTTTAGAAACCTGAAAACAGAGTTTTTATGATTTAAAAACCTAAGTTTCAACTAAATTTGGTTCTCCAATATGTGCTGGAAATTTTGGGTTGAAAACTTAGTATTTTGGTTACCTAAAGCCCTAGATTTTAACAAAATTTTGCGCCATGTTCAAGTGCTGGAAATTTCAGCATTTTACCATACTTTTGGACTCAAATTTATACTTAGAAACTTGTTTAAAAGGGTAGGGAAGATACTTCGTTGGTGTGCAAATAATTGCTAATTTCTTGAAGCCATTGGATGTAGACAAAGTGGCATGTGAAAAGCTGAAAAATTCTGCATTGTAATCCCATTTTCAAATTTGGATTTTCCATGCTTAAATCGATGTATTGAAGTTAGAAATTATATGGTTAAATTGGTATGAGGTTCATAGCCTTGTTGCTCTTTTCTAATCTAGTTAAAGTGAACAAAAAGGGTAAAAAGAAATTTTCTGCACTTGATACATTCATGAAATCTGAAATTTTCTATATTCAAATTAATTTATTTGAGTAGGAGACTGTGTGGGTGAATTAGTGTAATGTTATTGGCTTGTATGGCATATATGAATGGTAATTGTGAGTTTATATGTAAATGTGTGAGCTTGATGTATCCGATTGCCTAAAGTATGAACATAATGAGAAATAAATGAAATGACATGGCTGATTGTTTGTCCAGGGTTGAGGTACGGGAAAATAAGAAGGGTCTTGAGATACCATCGGGTTAAAAGACCTGAAACCTGCATAAAGTTGGTGTTCATACCAGTAGGTCAGTAGCCTACAAAATGAGGTGGTTATATAAAAGTATGTATATAATAGTATCGTCACCTGGGATCAAGCCCAAGGGACGAGTAGTTACGTACTCAACTCCCGATGATTGTGTGCAAGATTATTGTGAAATGGAAAAGATTATGAAATGGCAATATAAAATGTATATCTACAAATTGATAAATTGTTGAAACTTGTTGAAGATGAATGGTTGTATGATGTGGATATTTTGTATATTATGAATTTCTTAAATGTTTGTTTTGGTTATGTTTAGTCTGCTTAAATGTACATTACCATGCATCATATATATATATATTGGTGTGGAGTACCGTGAGCACACGCCATCCATGCTCATGTCCTTACAGATATCAATGCAGGACCCACACAGATAGTCTAAAGATGACCTAAAGCAAAGATAGAAGATACATATAGCATCTCCAAAATTGTTGACTAGTTGTATATTCTTATAATGTACATTTGTAAAGTTAACGTTATAAGAAACTTTGATTTTTGGAAATGTAAAGACCATAAGGTCTAACGATGTAGCTTTAATGTAATGGTAGTTCATGTATTCATTTTCCTTATGTAATGAGATTGTATCATATTGGTTCAGTTATGTAGCCCAGGTATTATCCCCTATCATTGCTTAGCAGATTTTTAGTGTGGTCGTATGTGGGTCCCATTGCGTGACTGTTGTGTATGCTCTGATATTGTGACTATGTCATTCATGATATGCATGTTTATCACTTAGCCCTCGGGTCCTCAGATCTAGGGCATGACAAATGATGTTCGAGAGAAAGTAAGGGAATTGGTAGATATGCTGGGTTGGACGCTAAATGATAATGATGTGGTTAAATACCAAGGAAGGATATATGTACCCTCTTCGGTTAGAAGTAAAGTCACGAAGAAATTTCATCATTCACGGTTGGCAGTGCATCCAGGGGGTAAAAAAATGTATCATAACATAAAGAGGCAACTCTATTAGGCTGGAATAAAGAAGGACATAGCCGAGTTTGTTAGCAAATGTTTGACATGTCAACAAATAAAGGCTGAACATTAAAGACTGGCTAGATTGTTGCAGCCATTGCCTATATTTGAATGGAAATGAGAGAATGTGACTATCGATTTTGTATCTGGATTGCCAAGGACAAAAAGGGGTTGTAATGTCATATGGGTGATCATGGATCGTTTGACAAATGCTTATTTCTTGCCCATGAAGATGATGGATTCAATGGATTCTTTGGCTTGATTGTACATCCAGGAAATTATGAGGTTACATGGAACACCTGTGTCAATTATCTCCGACCGAGATTCTAGAGTTGTTTCTTGATTCTAGTAGAGTTTTCAAGTAGCCATGGGATTAGAGTTATGTTTTAGTACGGCCTATCATCCTCAAACTGATGGACAATCTGAACAAACCATACAAATTTTGGAGGGTTTGCTTCGAGCTTGTGTCTTGGATTTCAAAGGAAGCTGGGAAGATCACTTGCTGTTGGTGGAATTTGCCTATAACAATAGTTATCAGTCTAGCATTGGAATGGTACCATGTGAGGCCTTGTATAGAATACCGTATAGATCACCCGTGTGTTGGATGCAAGTTGGAGATGCAACTATGATTGGGTCGAAATTGGTTCGGGAAACAACCAAGAAGATTAAAGTTATCAGATAGAGGTTGGAGATAGCCCGTAGCTGACGAAAGAACTATACAGACCAACAGAAGAGACCATTGGAGTTTCAAGTAGGAGATTATGTATTTCTGAAGGTGTCACCACGAAAAGGAAAATTTAGATTTGGTAAGAGAGGAAAGTTATCTCCCCGATATATTGGTCTATTTGAAATTGTAACAAAGGTTGGAGAAGTTGCATAAAGGTTGGCATTACCAACACAACTATCTAGAGTGCATGAGGTATTCCATGTTTCTATGCTACGTAAATATGTCCCAGACTCCACTCATGTGTTGAATTGGAATGAATTGGAGGCAGACTCGGACGTAAGGTACGAAGTGAAGCCCGTTCAAATTTTGGATGCTCAAGACCAAGCGCTTCGAGGTAAGATAATTCCATTGGTTCGAGTATTATGGAAACATCATGGAGTCGAAGAGTTTACTTGGGAACGCGAGTCTGAAATGCGGGAACGATATCCTTATTTGTTTTTTTGAATTATATTTGTAATAAAAATTTCGAGGATGAACTTTTTTATAAGGGAGGGAGAATATAGTATCCCAGATTTTAGTATGGATGTAAATTTACGAGTTTAAACATGTTTTTGGTGTTATATTGTGTTAATGAAGTACTATTAGTCATTAGAGATGCCTTAGGGTTGAGAATTTTGAGAGAAAATGATCAAATTGTTCAAAAATAGACATTTTAGCTCAAGTGATAGCAGAAAGGTGCCCTTGCTTGTGTGGGGCACCCATGAACCCAGGTAGGGCGCCCGTGAAGGGGTGGGGTGCCCGTGGTGGCCTTCCTCTAGCTGTTCAACAAAATACCTCAAAGAACCCAAGTTTCTAGCTCTTAGTGGGCGCCCATCTAAGTGAGGGTAGGGCGCCCGTGGGCCTGTGGGGTAGTCGTGCCTCCATGTGGGGCGCCCTACTTGTACAGAAATGGTCTGTCAGTTAAGGTATGGCATAAACAATGCAAGGTAAGATCTCATGTCCTTTTGGATGTGCTATAGGTATGGAAGGGAACCAAAATCTGCGAAAATTATATATTTTATACATATATTTATATATAAGTTGAAGAAGAGAGAGAAAGAAAAACAAATAAGTTGAGAGAAAAAGTAACGGGAGAAAAAAAGAAGAAAGGAGGAGAAGTTTGTTGCAAGAAGAAGGAACCAAGAAGAACCAAGGAATAGCTTCATCTTTGGTGAGTATTATTAGTAAAGAATAAACCCTAAGTTTGTATGTTAATGTTTAATGAAGAATAATGTTCTTTGAAGGTGATTTGTCGTTGATTTGGAACCAAGAAAGGAGAGTTGAAGAAGTGTGAGTTAAGTTGCTCAAAGTGGGAAACTAAGGACACCGTCTCATCTCTCTTTGCTTCTTCTTTACTTGAGGTAGGGGGATCTCTTTAATTCTTTTAGCATATAAAATATGTGAAATGGTAGAAAATATGATTAGGATGATTATTTGGGTGATTGGAAACATAAAGGCTGGAATTAAAGAGAGAAGTGTAGGTTTGTGTGTTTATGGGAATGGATCGAACAAGGTTTTGATTTTTGGAGAATAGATGATTGGAATTGATTTTGATTGATTATTTTGAGTTCTATAGGTCTCAAATAACACTTAGAAACAAGGTTTTTGGTTATATATGAGACTAGAAGAGGTTTGGAACCCAAAAACTCATATTTTGGCTCGAAATGAGGCTTAGTTGTTCTATGTGCAGCAGAGGAGCTCATGACTTGTATGGGTTGCCCATGAACCCAGGTGGGGCGCTCGTGCTTGTGTGGGGCACCCATGGTGATGCAGAAACTTGAAAATCTCACCTATTTGCTTCATTTAAGCCCTAACTAGCTCATACCCTACTACTAATATGTTAATCTAGTTAATTTGAACGTCAATAACATGATTATTATGTTAAGAGATGGGATATTGGGATATAACATAATTATTTACCATATCGAATTAAATTATGTAACTGTGATGTTAGTTATTGTGTGATGTTGTTTGATATTGATGATAATGAAGAGATGACATTAATGAAATGATCCATTAATAGTTAATTGAATTATATGGTGGTTGTGTTGATGAAATGGTAATGTTGTTGAGTTCGTGGCAACATGTGATTGTGAATATGTGTTATTGGAAATTAAGAAATCTGAAGTATATGAAATTGTTTGAAACCAAATGAGTACCAAATGTGATGGAATTGTTAATGATATAGTTAATGTGTAGAGTAAACTAAATAGGAAGGGTCATGAGATTACCCTCAGGTTAAAAACCTCGAAACCTATGTAGGGTTATGGTGTACATGCCAGTAGGTTAGTAGCCCACAACATGTTATTTTCAGTTTATCGTTTCTGTTAGGTGTTGGCTCATAAAAGATGATACTTGTGTTTTCGGTTTATCATTTTCATTGGGTGTTGGCCCATAAAAGATAATACGTGTGTTTTCGGTTTATCGTTTCCATTGGGCGTTGGACCATAAAAGACAATATGTGTTATGTAATCACCCCGAATGATTTATTGATGGACTATAGAGTGGGATGAAAATAATGTTTGAAACTTGATATATTATGCATGGATTTAAATGTTGTGAATTTTAGATTAATGGTTGTGATCTTTGGATAATGTGTGGTGATATTGTTGGATATGTGATTAAAGAATTTGATATACAAGTTTTGTTAAGTTGTAAATATTATGCTTAATGTTGATAAGAATTTCTTATGTTATTTAATGATGCATATTACACAAGAATATACATATACTTAATGTGAATAAAAGAAACTGGGATTGTAAGAGATATTGTTTTACATTATATATATGCTATTATGGAGTTACGTAGGCACAAGGGGACTAGTGCTCACGCTCCTACAGATTTTGTTGCAGGCACTAGCTAGGGTCATTGAGGGAATGCATGGGCAGTAATAAAAGTGCATATGCAAGGAGCATTCGAGACTCAGTCTAATTTGTGTTTAGGACAATAAACTTTCTTTTGGAGTTGTAAATATATTGTTTAAAAGATGTTATATTTTCTTTTAGGTTGTAAAGGCCATAAGGCCTATGTGAATTATTATGTTTGGGAGACATGTTGATATAATGACCTGGTTTTAGTCTAGATCTAATTTACTTTACTTATCTCATTTAGTAGGTTCATCATGTGGAGGTTGCTTTGCTCTGATTAGGAAATGGGTAAGATAATGAGTGTATGCGTGTATTTATCACTCACCCATTGGGTCACCAGATTTGGGGCGTGACATTTTCCTTCATTTTTTCTCTCTCCGCAAATTCATGTTCCAAACATACCATTGTTAAGGTATTTTTTACATTATGAGTCAATTTGAAAAGTAGGAACATAGCAAATCTCTCTCTCTTTCTCTCTTTATTATATATGGCATGTAAGCATATTTATACACAGTAGTAGTTAAGCTCAATTTAAAAGCCAAATTTTTAATAACTTTTGATAGGTTTATAGCAAAAGTTAGTGGGTGAAACTTCCTGTGTGTAGAGTAAAACAAATAGAAATTTTTAGTAATTTTTTGTAACTTTTAAGTGTTTAATAAAACAAATAGAACTCTTTATTAGTTTTTAACAATTTTTAAGTATTTGGTAAAAAATTTGATAATTTTTGTATTGAGTTAAAATGAAATGATCATTATACTCCAATCAATTCAACAGAAGTGCATTTTAACTGCTAGCTTAGCAAAAGGAGTAAAAGTTTTTACTAAACACATAAAACACCAAAAATTATTATTTTTTTACTATGTTTTACTCCTCCAAATAGTGCCTTAATCAACACAAGAGGGGTATTAGAAAAGTTTGTGAAATTGAAAATGAAATTATAAATTAATATAATAGTCAACGAAGATTAACAAAAAGTAGGAAGTAGAAATGTTAATGCAAATTAAAGAAGAGATATTGAGTATAAAAATTAATGGATTACAAACTTATAAAATGAATGAAGTATATAAGCACATATTTTTAGCGAATAAAACCTACAACTTTTTCCTTCATATTCTTCAAGCAAATAAGAAATTTGAAAATGTCATGAAATTATTTTGGAGTAATATTCATTATAGACCAAAAATAACAAACAATTATAAAGTTATAGTAAAATATTTTCAGTAGTTGCAACAATATATAAATGTGCAAATAATTTGATTTTTAAAAAAATAAAAAAATCATTCATTGTTTATAAAATTATACAACAATCATTATTAGAATTTTGTTTATTCACAACATAGTAACTAATGCATCTGTTATAGAATGTTGCTAAAGGTCGCTATTAGCATTTGCCTAGGCGATCACTATTGTTTACAAAATTTACAGCATCAATCCTCTTCCCCCAATTCTGAAATTTGCCTGCGAGCTCTCCATTAGTGCACGATCTCTGTTTCTCTCTCTCTCTCTCTCACACACACACACACACACACACATTATTTCTCTCACTCACCATCGATGCCCACTGTAACAGCCCAGGACCAACACCGCTTGAAGATTTTGTCTATTGTGACCCCTCGGGTCTCTCCCCGACAAGCTCTCATGGCTTTATTTTTAGCGAGAGCTACCCCAATGCCTCCCAAAACACGTCCTCAAGGGAGAGATTTCAACCCCCTACTTATTAGGCAGGCTTTGTTCTCCTCTCCAATTGATGTGCGATCTCACAATCCACCCCCCTGGAGGCCCAGCGTCCCCGCTGGTACACCGATCCGGCACCGGCTCTAATACCATTTGTAATAGCCTGGGACCAACACCGCCTGAAAATATTGTCCGCTTTGGCCTCTCGGGTCTCTCCCCGACAAGCGCTTACGGTTTTGTTTTTGGCGAGGGCTACCCCAGTATCCCCCCAAAACGCGTCCTCAAGGGAGAGGTTTCAACCCTCTACTTATTAGGCAGGCTTCGTTCTCCTCTCCAATCGATATGGGATCTCACACCCACTATGGGACCAAGCCATCCGCAACCCATAGCTTACATGTCTTTATCTTTCTCACTCCGTGGTTAGGGCCACCCAGAAGAGTGTGTGTGTGTATATCAATCTCTCTTTAGGTGTATATATATCACTCTTTGCTCTTTAACAACATTTACTCTTTCTTTGTCTCATAGATTTTAGCTCCCCCATCTGATCATTCTTCGACCTAAGACACTATTAAAAATAAAAAGCAGCCACTAGAGGTCCAAAAGTGGTCCCCAAAGGGTTTTAGTGACTGCCTAGTGATTGCTTTATGGTAGTCGCTAAAGCTTGGATAATTAAATCCATTTAGTAACCGCTTTGTGGCGGTCATTAACATTTATGATTGTCTAAAGCACTCACTAAAAGGATGTTATAAAAAAGCCATATAAGAGACAGTGGTCATTGAAGGTAAAAAAAAAAAAAAAAAATAATAAATAAAAAAAAAAAAGAAGAAGAAAAAAGAAAAAAGAAGTCAATAAAAGCTGTCTCAAATGGTTGTCCATGGTTAACTAAATTTTTTTCCCAAAGGTTGCATAAATCACATTTATCGCTCATTTGTACATAACATGTATCAAGTTCGATCCATTTACAAAATCCATGTTAACAAATACAAATACAATTAAACAATCTTTTCACCAAAATAAATATTTAATATTATATAAATAAAAAACTGTAGATATTATAACAAAAATATTATAGAAAGTTTATATGTTCAAAAATTCATACTACAATTAAAAAATAAAAATAAAAATAAAAATAAAAAAGATCACTTCTCCAAAAGTGCAAATGATGCTAATCAAATTTTAAAATTTAACATTTAATTTGCCTGCAAATTATAGTTAAAAAATCTTAAAAATGATAAATAGAATACATAAGTTTAATTTTTAATCTTTAAAGTTTAAAACTTAAAACTACTTTCGCGTGCTTTGGGAACGTTAGGACTCGGATTCATGCGCTGTACATTTTGAGAACTCAATAGTGTCTAAAAGATGTTGTGTGTCAAGGTTCATGGTCAACGAAGGACATTTGCTTTGTTCAGGTTATTGATACAAACTTTAAAGCTTTAATTTAGAAGTTTAAAACTTAAAACTACTTTTGCATATTATGAGAACACTGGGACTCGGATTTGTGTGTTGTTTGTTCGTAAAACTTAATAATGCTAGAAGATGGTGGGTGTCAAGTTCCATGGGCAAAAGAGCACGTTTGCTCTGTTTGAGCTATTGATGCAAATTTTAAACTTTTAAGTTTAAAACTTAAAAAATACATATGTGTTTTAAGTGAACACCAGGACTCGAGTCCATGCACCATTCATTTCTATACACTTATCAGTGCCTAAGAGATAGTGCGTGTCAAGTTTCATAGTCAACAGAGCATGTTGCACCTCAGATTTTGTAACCTAAGTTATGAATACTAATCAAATGCAATTAACAATAATCAACCACAAAGCCTAGTCAGAGCTATACAATCATCTTAAAGGAGATATCCAGCATAAATAAAATAAATATGGAAAGTCTCGATCTCAACTAGATAACAGTGCTCCATCACAATATTAAAATAATATCCGAGCTTTATTGACCTTTACAACCATATCAAAATAATAACTAATACAAAAATATCATCTAAAACATGACTGGGCCTATCAAAGCTTTGGGCTTCGCACCTATTACGTAATCTGTAAAGATGTGATCACTAAATCTACATGTGTCTATGCTACACAAATTAATTAACAATAATCAACCGCAAAATATATTTTATTAAATTATTTTTAAAAATATCATAATTAAATTAACTAATTTAATTTAATTTAATAATTTATTTAATTTATTTGATATGAAATATGTTTTCTTAAATTAATTTTAGTAGATATCATAATTAAATTATTTAGTTAATTTAATTTAATTTAATATATGCAATATTTTTTTATAAAATTATTTTTAATAAATATCAAAATTAATTTATTTAAATTATTTTGAAATATATTTTGTTAAGGTGTTTTTAATAAGTAATATAATTAAATTATAATTAATATATTTTATATTTACTGAATTAAATGATATAATAATTATATTTTATTCAATTGTTTGTAATAAATAATACAATTAAATTTTAATTTAATATATTTTATATTTACTAAATTAAAGAATTTTTAATAAATAATTTAATTGATTATAAATTAATATAAATTATATTTTATTAAATTAAATTAATTTTTTAAAAACTAATAAAATTAAATATTTTGTGAAACTAAAAAAATTAATAATTACAAACAAAATTGTATTTCAAAATTTAGTTTTAGTTTTCATTTCAAATATAAAAGCATAACAGAAAACAAAAAATAGAAAATATAAATAGATAAGCATAAATAAAAAAAAACAGTGTTGTCAAATGGCCTTTTATTTCTTTGTTCTTTCATCAGCAAGTTCATATTTGAAAACATTAATCTTTGAAAACAAATTTAGAAATCCAGAATTAGTCATTTTAGAAAAACATCATTTCCTTTGAAAAACATTTTAAGAAAAATTGTAAGTCTTAATCACGTGCTCGGATAAAATATTGGTGCACATGGGTTTAGGATTCAAAGTTAGTTTGTGCACACAGGTTAAAATGGTCAGTGCACACGAGAGCTATAAAATTAATCCGTGTGTATGGGGGCTCCTGACCAATGTGCTTGAAAGTCAAACACCAGGTTTGCGCTCACATCTGAAACTCAATGGTGTGCACAAACAACCTCCTGCACTAGTAATGTTATACCTCGAATTCCACGACCTAAGTATGTGAGCAAAAGAACACAAGTTACATCATTTAGTGACTTTTTTTGTCCCATTTCAAAGTCATACACGTACATACTATATAGTAATAAATATAAATAAAGTACAAAAATAAATAAATTCACTTTAAGCTAAAATAAATGCCTTGTCAAAACCAATTAGGCAACAAGTCTTCAAAACAAAACTATAAGCCCCCAAACTAGACTATAATAGTCTCTCAAAATCAAACATAAGCAATTAACATTCATCTCACAAACAAATATTTAAATAATTTGTAAATTGTAATGTAAATAGAAATTAATGAAAATTTTAATTCTGATATTCAGCAGGTCCAGCATGCGACTCAAACTCATTACCTATATCGCAAGCTGTAAGAGGATGTGTATTAATGCCATGCGTGTTTAGAACCTAATAATAATAATAATATAAATGCAAAAATACCTTGGCATGCTACTAAGTGAAACATCTTAGCACAAACAATAATTTCATACAACCAATTTAAATAAGAAATTAAATTTATTTATTTATCTTCTTTTACAATTTAGTCATATATTAATACCACTTAACACATAAAAATAAAACATATTGGTTTTAGGTACCGTTGTTTGGTTGTTCTATATATACAAGATCCAACTAATATATACCATTCTTCGGTGTCTACTTCTTAGGCAAAAGTTTTAGGAATATTAATTATATCATCATTCGGTGTTTGCTTCTAAGGCTAAAACCTTAGGAATATTATGTGCTACCCTTAGGCATCTACTCGCTTCAAAGATTACTAGTCTACTAAACTCGATTACCAATCCTATTTCGGGACTTTCAACCCTTGGGTACATATTGTGATACCCTCACTTTTGGTGTAAATGAAAATCCTTAATGTTTTTCTTGTGGAGATGAGATTAGAACTTGTTAATGTGGTTAACGATTATGCTATTTGTGTTGTTCAACGTGGTAAGAGTTAAAGTGCATGAAATTGCTTGTGTTTGTTTGCAGTTGAATGTGTATGTGAGATTTATGCATTGGTTGTGGAGATGAGGCTATCATGGTGTGATTAAAGTTTGGGTCCTTTAAATATTTTGCTAAGTGTTGGAAGCTAGCCTGGTTGTCTCACTTGGTTAGTGCAAGAGTGTAAATATATGTATGTTGTTTTATTTATTGGGAGTTAGAGTGTATGGCTTGGCCTGTGTGAGTTCCTAATTATGTATATGCATATCATTGCTTGTATATGATGAGGGGAGAGGTGCATGTCCGAGTTTAATGAAGGAGAAGTGGGAGGATTATGCATGAAGAAGGTTGGAACCCGGCCATGCCAAGGCTTGGGAGAGATTTGACCTAGTCAAGCCATTTTGGACCCATTTGACTTAAGTCTAATGTTGTTGACCTTTTGACCACCACCTAAGCACATTTATATATATATTAATGCTAGACAAATGGAGGAGAAAAGGGTAATGGCCGGCCATCCATTGCTTAGCCTTCACTTGTGAGTGTTTTGGTGTTTAAAGGAAGTCAAAATTTCATTTAAGAGGGTGGGGCCCTCGGTTAAGTGCATGAAAGACTTATATGTACATATATGTATATAAGTTGGTGAATTTGTGTGGTGGATATGCTTTGGCCGGTCACCTTGGTTGTTTATAGTATATGTATGTATATTTAGTTGGTAAAATAATAAATTGTGAAGAAAGATATCAAGGGAAGAGATAGGAAACCATTTTGAGGAGAAAATGATCGGCCTTGAGGGAGCTTAGAGAGTTTGAGGAGAATTGAGAGAATTTTTGTAGAAGAAGAGGAAGAAGCAAGAAGAGAAGTAGAAAAAGAAGCTTAGAGGAAGGAAATCTAAGAGAGGAATCCAAGTTCTTGAAGCCTTGGAGAGGTTGAGCTAACTTAAAGAAGGGGAAGTCATCTTGCAAGTCTTGAAATATTTGAAGGAGTGGAGCTCAAACTTGAGGTAGGGAAACTTCTCTTACTATAAACTTGAATTCTCCTTCTTCTTCTTCTTCTCTAAACCCTTGTAGTTGTGATAGAAATCAAAGAGAATTATGATGTCTTGTGGAGACCTAAATCAAAACTAGACATAGAGTTGATCCTTGAGTTGTATTTGCATGTTAGAAAGGGATGGGAGGAGAGGGAAAAAAATCATGAGAGTTTTGAGAATTTTGAATTAGGTTGCCTTGGGGGAGGTAAAAGTTGTTATAAAGTGGAAATTGGTGTTAAAGGGGAGTAAGAGTGGAAGTAGGAGTGAAAGAACCAAAAGTGGTTCAAAAGCTCGAAGAAACACCCTCTCGGCGGGCGCACGCCTGTGAAACAGGCCGTGCGCCCGAGCCTCATTGTGCCCAAAACAGGCCCTCAGTGGGCGCCTGCCTGGGAAGCAGGGCGTGCGCCCGAGGCCTCGTGCGCCCTCCTGGGTCTGGCTCGGGCGCCCGTCCCCTGTCACCTGAACCATGTTTTGCTCTGCTCTCTGCTTATTAACCGCTAACCTTACTCTTCAACATGCGTAACCTCTAGAATAATCTCTTATAATTTTATTTCCCACCCGAGCTATCTTGATTGTGATATGTTGCTAATATGATGCATTTAATTTGAAATAACGAAAGGAAATGGGTTTGAATTGAATTTCATTGTTTATGTCTATATGAATGATGCTTGAATTAAGATGAGATCTTCATTCTTATGAACACACTTGTGTTATTGTGAAGAGTGAATGCCTAATGTGCAACTTGAGATGAAATGCTCATGCATATATGGATGGTATGAAATCCTTACGGAATGACTTATAGCACTCAATGCAACATGTTACATGTGAACACAAGTCATGTGGGACTTGGTTTCATACACGGGACGTGGAATGGGCTACCTATACTTATAAAAACACTTACATTATCGTGATAAGGGATAAATGACGAACGCTTGAGTGGAGATGAGAACGCTCATAAATATGTTGCCTATATGCAATCCTAAGGGAAGAACTATCTAGAGTCTCTTTATGAGAACGCTCATACATTGGTTGTGGCATGGCACTATCTAGAGTCTTTTTATGAGAACTTGAGACATAGGGAGGATATTAAGAGCATTATTGCATCCAGCACTTGTGACACCACATCTCATGTCGACTCTACATGCTAATACCTTACACCACTCATGGAGACCAGGTATTATGATCAAGAGAAGTCATTTGCATGTGATGTCCCATGTTTAAAGTTTATTATAAAGTCTTGCTCTGACTTAGACCCACTTTTTAAAGTTTTTCTAGAAACTTATCCTCGAGACCTTGAGCATTCATCTAATAACATTCCTATTATGGGTCTTAAGGAAAATAATAAGGTTTTTGAGGACACGTTGCTAGAGGTTACCACATTCGAGCCCACATATACTAATTTTGCTAGTCCCATATCACCTATTGACTGGTTTTTGTTTGATGATGAAACAATTTTAAAGACCATGGATTTAGGGGATAGTGCAAGGAAGGAGTCTATAACTCCAATTGTCTCAAACTCTCTTGACCATGTACCTTCATTCACCCACATGAGAGTCTAATAGATGTTAGTTCAGTGTATGTGGAGCTTATCATTAGTGTATGCTCCTCACATATGACCACCCCCAAACATAATGCTCATCTTACCTTAATCACTCAGGCTGCCCTTCAGAGTCCTAAGATTCATTCTGAGAGAGAAAATGTCACATGGCCTGAAGACTTTTATATAGAGTTAGTCTCACTCATATATTAGTCTCACTCATATCACTCACTTGTGCACCTAAGAGTGACAGTAATACATACTTTTTTTTCTTTTAATTTTTCCCTCCCTGATAGTCTGATTTGGAGTTTAGTGAGTGATTTATCTGAGACCGATCACACTTGGGTAGGGGAGGAGATAGAGTATCCTAAGGAGGTAGCACACACTGACTTTCTGGGTGTTAAGTGTTTATTTGAGCATCACATGTTCACATTTGACCTTCACAATAGGCCTTATCCGGGGTTTTATGGACCCCAGTTGGCCACATTGACGCCAATGTCATATACACCTAGAGCTTACTCATCTTCGGTCCTTTATGAGTTCGAAGAGAACATTTTGTTAATAAAATCATTTGGTAAGGCTTGGGATAGAGTCAGTGTTTGATGACCTTTTATCTCATTCTCTTTGTACTTAGTAGGTAGATTTTTATTTTTCTTATTTTCTTATTTCTTGCTAGTTTAGATTTTTACTTCTTTTCTTATTTTTATTTTCTTTTGCTTACTAACTTTTTCTTATTTTTTTCCTTTATTTTTCTTTCTTTTATTGTTAACAATTTCTTTTTTTAATTTTTCTTGCCTTGAAATAAGAAAACTCTTGAGATAATATCATTTCTTTTTCTTTTCCTTAATCTCACACTTCAATTTTGGTATTTAATGATTATATATTCTTGTTGTTGGAAGTGTTACAGAATCTACGTTGGGGGGTGAATTGGTTAATGCCTTAAGTAGTTTAAATAATTGTTGCACGATTCACTTCCACTTGTACTTGGTTAATTGATTTGTGCTGCTATAGTCATATGTTTTTCATAATGTCACTTGCACACTACTGACCCACATATGCTTCATTGTTTTTACATCGAGAATAATTTACAATTTAGGTTGGAGTGTAGGGTTCACATGATGTTACTTATGCTTTTATTGTAAAAATTGTCAAAAGTTTTTAAAATTTTAGTATGAGTTGGACTTTACATGTCTCCTTTGATTAGTTTTACGTTGGTATTTTTTCATGAGAGTAATTAGTGATTTCGTAAGATACTAGTACACCAAAGGTAATCATCAAGGACTTGGAAAAGCTGAATGAGGTCAAAAATAAAATAAATGAGGAAGACTTAGCACCAATATCCTGTTGCCATCTAGATGGCAAGGGATAGTAGAGGATTGGTCGAAGTTTAAAAAGGAAGTTGAGCCACTGGTGCCTAAAGTCCTGACGCTACAGCCCCAGTGTTTTAGTTTTTAGGTTTTTTCCAAGTTATCTATAAATACAAACCTTATATCAAACCTCAAGGGACCATAGATACATTCGAGGGTTATTTTTCTAAGTGTTTTTTTTTTTTTCCTTTTGTTTAGTGAGTTTTTAACGATTTTTGAATGAAAATTTGGATTCTTTTTTTTTTTAAAGGTCTGAAAATTTAGATTCAATCTTTGATTACGCAGTAATTTGCTTATTACAAGTGCATATTTATCTGCAATGGAGTTTGCTTTTTTTACTCTATTTATTTTTTTTTTTGTTATTTATGTTTTTAACATGTTAGCGTAGATTTGTTCTTGATTTAACCCATCAATGATGGGTAAAACCTTATTTGATTTTTAGATATGAATGGATCCAAGCATGCAACGTCAAACTTGCATGTTAAGGTTCTTATTTTTCTAAATCTACTTTTTGATGCTTATAAAACTTTCGAAAACTTGTATAGTTGATCATATTTTCTTGAATTCACTAATAACAACACAAGATTCAAACTTTCTAAATACTTTGAAATGGAACAAATAGATTTAGATCTATTTTTCGGATTTCTTCTTCTTTTGGTTCTCAAAACACTTAAAAACTTGTAACCTCGATCATATTTCATTGAAATCATTGATGATGTTAATTGACTAAAACTTTCTTTATTTTTCGAAATCAAAGAAAAGAATTTTAGACCAAAGAATGTTTTCATAATAATATCATTGTGGTTTATTTATCTAAAGCTTGATTTTAAAGTTGTGCTTTGGGATTAATGTTTTCACAATGAAATCTTTTTGGTTTTCTTTTTCTTAGACATGAGCTATAAACTGAGATAATAATCACATCTAATATGAGAACAAGGTATTCACTTGGATTTGTCGATTGAATCAAGTTTGTTTACATATCTTATCTTTAAACCTTAATTTTAATTGTCTTCATTATTTTTGTTTAATTCCATTACAAATCTTGTTATTTCCATATTTAGGAGAGAGTTGACTTAAATACTTGCATTTTAAGTTTTTTTAATTAATTGCAATTTAATTTAATTGTTCAGTCATTAGTCAAAATAAAAAAATCCACTTTCTAAAATCACCACCATTTTACTTTTATTGTTTCTAAAAAGTGAATAGGATTTAGAAAAACTTAGAAACCCTAGTGCTCATTCATAGTTCCCCGTGGATAAGATCTTGGTCTCACCAAGTAAAATTACATCGCATGCCTTTACACTTGGGGGTTATTTTTAACTACACAACTGTGAGGCAATCAATGTGCTAAGTGGCCCTTTTTAATAACTCTCAACAAGTCTATATAATCAGAGATAAAAAGTCTCGGGGTTCAACTGTGCACGAAAACCATTACGCTTGGATACTTAGAGACATCCAAAGTCCTTTTCTACTATTTGCAGTTGTGATCTCATAATATAATACTCTAATTTATAATTATCACTGTGTACAACTCATAAATATAAATGATGCATAAAATACGAGGTGGTTGAGCCTAGCTCATGTGTGTGAGTGTAACGAGATGTCTTACCTATGCATAAGTGTGTGTATGCTTAAAATGAAGTGTGAATTAAAAATGGTCTATAAAGACTGAGGTAATCGTACTCAAACTATCTATTCAAACTACGTACGTATCTAGTAAAGGGATCCGTTCGATGTAGTTCAAACCTAAAGTGGTCCAAACTACATGTTGATGGGATGTGAACTGGTATGCAAACGAAAGAGCCTAGCTCTAACTCTAAGTTAGCATCTCGCGCAGATGGTCTATAAAAACCATAGAGACTGCACTCATGTTATTTGCTCAAACTGCAAACATACTTTGTTATGGAGATTAGGTCACCTTAGTTCACAATGTAGGTTTGTGCCTCGCACAAATATGATATGTTAATATGCATGTGTGGATGCTAGCGTGATTAAAATGTTGTGGATGGCAAACTTATTAGCCTCAGGCATGGCGAGCCTCATCATTGGCCAAAGTAGACTAAGTGTATGAAAGGTTAATTGATAGGTTCAGTGTTGTATACAGGATTAGTGTGAAGGAGCTTTGGGTTTTGATATGGGATGAGGGAGAAAAAAAAAGCCTAGCTCTAGGTATGTATTAGGAGTAGTTGTATTTGTACTATGATATCCTAACTCTAAGACTGAAATGAAAGTTCCTCACACATAACTTGGGATGTCACGCCCCAGGGTCCGGAGACCCAGGGAGTGAGTGTAAAACATGTATATCATGAAACCCGAGTCATCGGATCAGAGCTAACGCACCGGTCATACAGTGGACCCACAAAACAAAACGGCTATATAACGGCCTAAAATTTGGACTAAAAAAGGGTACCTCATAGACAACCTATGCAATTTATAAACTCACTGCCATACAACTACGCAGTGGCATTATCATTTAATCATACATTAGCATTTATAATCATCCATCCAATCCACACTAACCAACATAACCATATAACCGTTTCACTACTTGAATTTCCACCATTTTGTACAAGTCTAGGCCCTATGGCCATTGCAAACCAAATATAAAAGAAATTATATACATTACAAGAGCTTTTCAAAATAAATGTACAACATAAATAATTTCCTCCACTTTAGCAAAATATGTACGTTTCCTCGAAGTCTCTCTTACTCGTCCTATGTGAGTCCTGCAGGAAAATCTGTAGGGACGTGAAGACAGACGACGTGTGCCCACGATATACTCCCCATAATATAACAAGAATGCATATGATAATCATAATACAATGCCACAATGAGAACTTAGTATTTAAAGCATGGAAGCATATATACCATGATTCAAAGCATAACAGTTTCGTAGCTCAAGTCTCATACTAAAGATGTACATTCTCAATCATCTTAAGTAACCATTATCTTATTCGTTTCGTGTCCACATCACACATCAATTTATCACACATCATCGGGGATTAGGTCCATTCCGACGTCCTTATTCCAGGCGACGCTGCGGCCCCCAGCGTGCTTTAGGGTAGCAACCCAGGACGACGCTACACCCGTGTATATGCCTAAGTCAATACACATGCCCTCATTTTGTAGGCTACTAACCTACTGGTATGAAACACCAACCCTGCGCAAGTTTCGGGATTTTCGACCTGAGGGTAACATTACCCATTCCTATTTTTCGTACCCAAAATCCCCGGCAAACAACCAATCATTTCGTTTTATTCTCTTTTCATTAGGTTGAGAGTTATGTGAGTTCATATGCAACACATTTCCATTGATAAGTCAACAACACACATCATTCCATTTGAACTATATGTGATCAACATATTCATAAGTTTCCTTATTTCAACATAAGGATCATTTTCATAACCAAAAGCAAGACACAAGCACCATGTCTTATTCCAAGTCCCATGCACTAGCTCAAGTCACACATCACATGCCCCAACCAAGAATTGGCGTAAACATGGCATGAAGAAGAAAGATGCATTTATGATGTTTAACTAGGGTAGGAGTGGTATGTGTGGGCTTAAATTATGTTAAAGATGCAATTTGGGGTGAACAGGGGGGGGATAGGCGCCCCTCCCTGAATCAGGCGTGCTCCCCCAGAAGGGGGGTTTTCTGTGAATAGTACCAGGGGCGCCCCTCCTCCCCTAGTGGGCGCCCCACCCTTCCTCAGGTGGGCGCCTCCAGATGACAGAAAAGTTCCGGGATTTTCTCAACTCCAAGTTTTGGTTTCCTCCTTACCCC
>JAVXUM010000001.1:24385326-24395769 GCA_035590655.1 Pouteria glomerata
ACTTATTAGGTACTCCCCGATAGTCCATTTTTAGGCCGTTATATAGCAGTTTTATTTCGTGGGTCCACTATACTCCCATTGTGTTTACTCTGATACAGGGGCCATAGTATCATATAATGCTTGCTTTTCACACTCACGCCCCCGGGTCCCCGGGCTCGGGGCGTGACAATTGGTCCTTTAAATAATATAAAAAATAAAATAAATAAAAATAATATAGATTTACCAGAAAATCAAAAAAATTACTAGAGTAAGTAGTCAACAAAGACTATGGAGGTGAAGCATTCACTCTTGAAATAAAAAGATGATAAAATTCCTACTTTATATAAAGAAGAAAAAAGAGACTTTGATAAAATTTTAGTAACGAAGATTATTAATGAAAAAACTTATAAAGATTTTTAATCTAATAAAAAAATATAAGAATATTAGAGATCCGAATATAAGAAAAAAATGATGTTAAAGAGAGATAAATTGCTAAATCAAATGCAAACTCTCTATAACCAACATAAAAACCTATTCAAAAAATATGAAGATGTTTTCACTTTAGATTTTGATTCTGAAAATTCAAATAAAAAAATTGCGTAACAAGCATGGTGAATGACACTGATTCTAAATCTAAAACTATGTTAATACATGATTAAATAAAAAGGAATTCATAAATAAATTAAATTTCTTGTTTGGGATTGCTATTAGTGCAGAGATGTTTCACTTAGTAGCATGTTAAGGCATTATTATCTTTGTATTGTTATTAGGGTTTTGAGCACACGTGGTACTAGTGCTTATCCCCTTATAACTTGTGATGCAGGTAATGAATTTAAGTCACGTGCTGGATCTTCTGAGTATATAAATTAAATTTTTATTTACTTACATTTAAATTTTTATAAAATTATTTTAGTAGTTTACAATAAACATCTATTTGTGAGATGAAGATTAATTGTTTATTTTTAAATTTGGGAGATTATTTAGGCTTAGTTTTGAGCTTTGTTGCCCAGTTGGTTTTAATTAAGGCATTTAGTTAAATTTACAGTACAAATTTTATTTATTTTATTTTTATTGCTCCAAAGTGTGTGTGTATGACTCTGATGCAAGAGAAGGAGAATTGTTACATGGTGTATTATGTGCTCTTTCATTTCACGTGCTCAGGTCATGCAATCTGGGACATGATAACTTGGTATCAGAGCTTAGGTTTAGAATACCTAGGGACAGTGGGTCTTTTACTTTTTAGGTGTTATGTATTTACATGACATTTATTCATTTGTGATATGAGAATTGGATTTTCTATTGGACTTAGATTGTTAAAAAGGCATTAACCTTAGTAAAATTTTTATGATTTTTTTTTTTTTAGAGAATGTTACTTTGTGTCGCTCTAGGTGCTAGAGGTAGACGTAAAAGTAGAGGTAAAGGTAGAGGCAGGGGCCATGGCCATGGTCATGGTAAGAGCCAAGGTCAAGGGGTTCAGACTAGGACAATGCTCTAGTTGATGATGTTCTTACTACTACAGTAGTGGCACAGGAGTTGCGATCTCACACTGGGGCTGGAGCTAAGGTTCCATTAGGGGTGTCTTACATAGTAGAGGCGTAATTTGAAGCACCAAGTGTGCCATAGCCGGGAATGGTAGACCCTCATATGTGGATGTAACAAATGGCTACAATGTTTGCCAGGGGAATACAGGCAAGTTAACCTACAGCTCCTGGTGAGAAGTTCAAAGGGTTGAGAAATTCTTACATGAGAATGAAATGATATTTAAAGTAACATAGTTAAATGAAGATAAGACTAGAGTTCTGCTTGCAGCTTTTCAGTTAGAGGGAACCGAAGCGGATTAGTGGAGTACTATGAAGGAGACTCGTTGAGCATCTACGCTTACTTTGGATGTTTTCAAGAAGCATTTTAGAGACTACTTTTTCCCACAGTCTCTGATTACTGCCAAGCTTTCAGAATTTGACTTAAGGGCCAATATTTGTACTAGATTGTGGACGTAAGTTCACATCATTAGCCAAATATACTAAGGAGTTGGTGTCCATTGAGTGCACTAAGTGCAGAAGATTTGAGAAGGGCTTGAGGCCTGGTGTTAAAGATCAGATTATGCTATTGGGGCTTAATGAATATGAGGTTCTGGTTGATCAGATAATGGCAGTAGAGAAATTTTGGTAGATATTAAGGCATAAAATGAAGCTAAACAGAGTAAAACTCAACAATAGGAGGGCAGACCTATGAAAAGACTGTATATAAGACGCATACTCAGCAATTTTAATAAGGAAATATAGTTCCAAGTTAGTCAGTCACAACAGGGGTTTTTATATAGAGTCTCATTATTTGTCATAATTGTAGACAACCTATGCATCGCCAATTTAATTACCTTTTCAAAGGTAGGCCAGTTAGATCTAAAAATAAAACTGAGGTAAAGGTTTGTTATACTTGTGGCCAATTGGGCCATGTGCAAAGACGTTGCCCGCAGAGGCAAGGTAATGGTAGTACTATGAGACCTCTACAGCTAGCTCAATCAGTACAGAGTAATAGGCTAGTAAGGTCACAATTAGTGTAGACTCAGTTTCAGAGGGGTAATCAAGGTGGAGCACAGCAGTACCAGATAGGTGTCCCAGGTGGCATTCAACAACATTAAGAAACTCAAGGTGGATCCCAGCAGAGCCAAAAAGAGGGTAGACCACCAACAGTACCAACTCAGGAGCGAGTTTTCATTATGGCCCAGAATGATGGACGAGCAAAACCTATAGTGATTAAAGGTACCTTTCTCATCTATGCTACTAAATTTATAGTTCTTGTAGGCACAGGAGCATCACACTCATTTATTACCACACTATTTATGTTTGCTTTAAATTTATCTATGAATAAGTTGGTTTCCCCATTACAAGTTAAAACACCGATAAGACGTCATTTTGTGTTGAACTGAGTCTGTAGGAGTTGTGAAATCACTATCAGATATCTTGTTAATTTTTTATTTGATTGCTAGACATAGTAAGCTTTGATGTGATTCTTGGCATCAACTGATTGTCAGTCTATTAGGTAATATAGATTGTTCTAAGGGTTGGATGACTCTAATTACTCTCGAGGGAGATCGGATATGATTTTTAAATGATCGTTGTAGTCCTCAACTCTTACTTTCCTTTGATGGGCGAAGACAAGTGGACTTATGCAGCTTATTTGCTTGTATGGCTTTAAAGGATGAGGATGGTGATAAAGTTGAGTTACCACGGGTTATTTGTGAATTTCTAGAAGTGTTTTAGATGACATGAAGAGTATTTAAGAGTTGCACTTCAAACCTTGAGGGACCACCAACTCTATGTTAAATTGAGTAAGTGTGAGTTCTGTCTCAAGGAAGTGAAATTTCTTGAGCATGTTGTTTCTAGAGAAAGAGTTATAGTAAATCCATCTAATATTGAGGCTATAATAGATTAGTTGAGATTGAGAACAATTTTTGAAACTAGGAGTTTTCTAAGTTTGGTAGGGTATTACCGACAATTTTTTCGTGACTTCTTAAGGTTAGTCGGGCTGATGACTAAGCTAACTCAGAAAGAGGTAAAGTTTGTTTGTGATGAGAAGTGTGATCAATCTTTTTAAGAGCTAAAGAAGAGATTAACTACTGCACCAATTATTGTGACTCTGGAGAAGGGATTGGGTTATTCAGTTATTGTGACATATCCAAGAAAGGTTTAAGCTATGTACTAATGTAGGATGATAGAGTAGTAGCTTATGAGTTTTAACAGTTGAAGACTCACGAGCATAACTATCTAATGCATAATTTTAAGTTGGCAGCAATTATCTATGCTCTGAGAAGCTAGAGACACTATTTGTATAGTGAGAAATTTAAGATATTTTCAGATCACAAGAGCCTAAAGTATCTTTTTACTAAGAAGAATCTAAATCTGAGGCAAAGAAGATGGATGGAGTATATGAAGGACTACAATTTTAAGCTCCAGTATCACCTTAGTAAGGCAAATGCGGCTATTGACACATTTAATCGAAAGACTCATGGTTCTTTAGCGGGTCTTGTTATGCGAGAGTGGGAGATGATCAGTAGCCTTGGTGAGTTTGATTTGGAGTTTTAGGAAGATGAGAGTCATGCTGTGCTATGTGCCTTAGCTACTCAGTCGATTCTATTCATCCATGTTATGGAGGCTCAGGGGACTAATGTCGATTCTCAGGCTATTCGAGCTAAGTTGCTAAGTTTTGATAAGATGCTAGGATGGGTGATTGGTGATAATAATAGTTTGAGGTATCTATGAAAACTTTTTGTGCCCATCTCTATTTGAGATATGGTTTTAAGGGAGTTATATCACTCTAAATTTGCAATACATCTAGAGGTACTAAGATGTATCACGACGTATGCCATTAGTTCTTTTAGGCAGGCATGAAGAATGATGGGGCAGTGTTTATAGGTAGGTGCCTTACTTGTTAGTAAGTTAAGGCCAAACATTAGAGACCAATGGATCTTTTTTAGCCTTTGCCAGTGTCAGAATGAAAGTGGGAGAGCATTACAATGAACTTTATTTCTAGTTTGCCGAGGTCTCTAAACGACCATGATGCTATTTGGGTGATAATGGATAGGTTAAAGAAGTCGGCTTACTTCTTGCAAATTCGGTTGACTAACTTTATAGATGTCTTAGCTAAACTATATGTTAACAAAATTGTGAGAGTTCACGGATCTCTTGTATCCTTTGTCTCAAATAGGGATTCGCATTTTGCTTATTGATTTTCACAAAGTCTCTAGGTGGCCATGAGGACAGAGTTGTTATTTGGTAATACTTTCCATTCTCAGACTAATAGACTTTGGGTTCAGTCTTCTCTCCTATCTCTTTCTCTGTAGCCTCTTCTCTGTAAACTCTCTTTATGCAATATCCATTTTAATAATAAAAGATTCTGTGTTTAAATAATTATGAGTAATGTTTTGAGTGCTTTAATAATATTTAGTGAGAGTGTTGAATTTTTTGAACATTTCATCAACTAGTATCAGAGCCCAGACAACTCTAATGGTATAATTGTAAACATCTTACTTCACGAAAGTATATTCTTTAAATTATTAGAAACTTAAAAGGTTTTTTGTAATTATTTGTGTGGTCTTAAAATGTTATTTTGTACTCTCTTAAAGCTATATAACAATAAGAAATGTGGATGTAATCTCTTGAAATGTTCAAGGAATAGAAGTAACTGATCCTAAAATCAACAAAAATATTTATTTCTAGGTAATTGAGTTTGATTTTTCATTTCTTTTATTTTTAAATTGCATCTTCTTTGCACATAGAGGAGGTATTCGTGAGACATATAGCAATATTCGATTTATTTATATTTTATAAGTTGTTTAAAAATTTATTTAACAAATGATATTTTGTGATTGTCTAAAATTTGTGTCTATGGATATGCTACTATAATTTTTTTTCTTTTTTGTTAGAATTTATTCTCAGAATAGTATGATAATGATATTTTTATAATAAATTATTTACTAAAAATTAATAAGTTCCTTAGTTGTCACATTATTTGGATAACAAATTCGTGTAAATAGTATTATTGAAAAAAAAAAAAAAAAAACACCAATGAATCTATTCTGGCGATTTTGACATTGTACTGTGTGGTTGGGCGCACACTATTATAATTTTTACCCTGTGTAGGGCCCGCCTCGCCCCGGACGCCAAAATATCTTCAGAAAACATAAAAGTGGATGGCGTGCAATTCGGCTTCAGGCTTGATCTGAGATATTTTTCCCCCAAAGAATCAAGATATCATTTGAACACGTGGACTTCTAACGTTTTCTTCCGGCCTCCTCTCTCTCTCAAACTACGACTGTGCCACTCCAGTGCCTGGAGCGTTTAATGCAATTACCTCACTTAGGTGCTGTGGGGGTCGGCAAAAATTAATTAAATATTATTATTTATTATTATTTTTTTAAATTTTTAATTAAATTTTATTACTAACTCTTATATTAAATCTTTATGTTTTTATTGTACTTTTTTATCAAATCTTAATTAACCAAACATCCCCTAAACCTCTGTTTCCAATTCTAAAAAATATTAAAGATTTTTAAAAATTATTTATTTTTTATCTTATTGTATAAATTAGGAATTCATAATTTTTATCAAATTTATTATTTTTTATCACTCAAAATGTCCACTAAAGTAATATTTAACTAATTATTAATTATTTTTCTTTTTCTTTTAATCTTAATGTAATAAAATAATCTTATTTACTTTGAATTAAGGTATTCTTAATTTACATAACAATTTGGGCTCCGATTGGCAGCACAATAACGTGCAAAAAACTACTAAAAGTTATAAAATTAGAATTTGATAAAATACCAACTTTTGTTACTTTTGTACTTTACCACAATAATTTACTCTTTACCAAACATACAAAAATTACTAAAAGTTACTGAAAATTATTAAAAATTTTACCAAATATTCAAAAGTTACTAAAACTAGTAAAAGTAACCAAAAATTTTATCAAATACTTAAAAGTTGTAAAAAATTACTAAAAATTATAACTTACTTCACTTGATACAAAAAGTTATAACTAGTAATTTTTGATTAAAAAATATTAAAAATTATTAAAAATTGTACCTCTATATGCTTTCTTGTCTACGAGAAAAAGTTTTTTTTTTTTTTGAGTCAGAAGAGGGCAGTTGAAGTGTGTTGATAAACAGTTTTAATTTTTTTAATATTATCTCATTATTTTTATTTAATTTAATTAAAATTAATTTTAAAATAAAAGTGAAAGCTAAAAGAAATAAATTGATATGTAACACTACCGAGAGCAACGTTTGATTAAAATATAATCAAATCAGAACTGTTAATTACTTGACTTTCGCCGCTGAAAAGCATTTTGCATTTTGTCCCTCTGACCCGTTTGAGGGGTTTTATTGTTCCAACTTCTTTTCTCTCTTACCATTGTGACACAAATGCATATAATTTATATGTAGAAGGCCTGTGAGTTTTGTCTTAAAACTATAGCGTATATAAGGAAATAAAAAAAAATAAAAAGATAGAAAAATATATTTAAAGACGTCATAACACTACAAATTTTTCTTGGTAAAGCGCGTTGAGTAATAAATAATATTATTTAGATAATAATTATTAACTCTAATATATATCCAGACAACATCTTAATTTATTACCATTTTTGAAATTTGTTAGATATTTTTTTTTATCAAATATTTGGATCATAAACTTTTTCTTCTAGAACCTTAGTAATAAAAAACAAAAGAAGCATATATATAGCTTAAAAAAAAATTACTTCGAGTATTCAAGTTTGTTGAAACCGACATAAACTTTTGAAATTTTAATTTCAGAATTAAATTGATCTTTTCCCCCATTTGAAATGTGATATTTTATTAAAATAATTTTTCAAAATAAATTATTAAGATGATGTGGTAATAATAATTTAATAATTATAGTGTATATTAAAAACATTTTTAATTAAAAATAATAAGTTCAAAAATTATATATATTTTTTTTAATGATCATTAGTTTGAGTCTTTTTAAGATTACTAGAGAGTTTATTCGATCATTAATTTTAAGGGACCACAAATTAATCGAGGTATTCGTAAGTTAATTTTATGACTTTGAAAAAAATAAAAAAAAGAAAAGAATTTAAGTTTAATCTAGTTACTGATGCGCAATATAAAAATTTTAATAAATCATCCGCTAAGGGTACGTTTGTAATTTATGTCTCCAATTGGTCCATTTTAGTAGCCCTCTTTCAACATACAATTTCCAGCATGCACTCGATCTTTCACCGCGACTAGCTCACTGAATCTCACCCTATCATAGCACTCTGGATATATAGATATTTATTACATACATAGAAAGAGAAGCTTCCTATAGAGAGAGAAAGAAGAGTGGAAAGCTGTTGGAGCCATGGGGATGGAGGAAGAGGAAGAGGACGGTGAGCTTTGGAGCTCGGGGAAAAGGCTAAAATGGGGAGGACGTGAAGACAGAGAGGAAGGAAAAGAAGGGGAAGAGGAAGAAGAGGGGAGAGAGAGTGAGCTCCCATTGAAGCCAGGCAATTTCTTCTACCCGATGATACCGTCGGCTTTTGTCGTCTCTGACGCTATAGAGCCCGATTTCCCGATCATATACGTCAACAAAGTGTTCGAGATCTTCACCGGATATCGCGCCGATGAAGTTCTAGGTCGAAACTGGTAAGTTGGTATCCGGAGGACTTATTACAGCTGATTTGATTTGAATTGACTAAAAATGCTCGATTGTTTTGTTTGGTTGGTTCAATTATCCCAATAAGCAAATAAAATGATCAGTTCCGAAGTGAAAATGGAGCGAGGGAAGCAATTTTGAATTGTTAAGTTTGTTTCTTTAACACGGCGGAACGTTGTGGTTTGATTTGGTTGATTTAAAATAGCATTTTATTGGAAAAAGTTATGAAATTAGTAGAATTGAAGACTACATCTTTTAGCAGCCATTGGATCCAATGTCTATTGGAGTAGTTTTGAATTTTGGATTGTATTAAAAATTTAGTTCGGAAAGATTGTTTGTTTTAAGTAATAGTTCGATCGTAGGTCAATTATGTTTAGCATCATTCTGAAATTCTTCATTGTGAAAATTCTTCTTCTTGGCAATGAATGGATAAGATGTTTGCATAGCCTATTCTGACACTTTTGGATTTTGGATTGCGCTGAATTCTGATGCATAAACATTGTTCTTTTGGGGGACTAGTCTGAATTGCAGGCCAATTTTGTTAAATAGACAGCTTTAATTCAGGAGCGTTGTTTATTCTTCTTCCTCCTCTGGCCTGATGGTTTTCCCTGTCTTATTAAAGGTTTTGAATTTTTTAAGAAAATAAATTTTGGGGGTGGTCAGATACAATCCTACCGTAATCAAACAATTGAAGTGGTTTGTAGATTTTACATTTGATATCCTATCCAATAGAATTGATGAATGATTTAAGCTCCGGAAATTCTAACCAGGTAAGTAGCATAGGTGAAGTCTATGAAGGAATTGGATAAATCACTGTGCAATCTGGAAGGTTGCATATAAAACTGGTGATTCTGTAAATACACGAATAACAAATATGAAATCTAAGTACATGATGATATTAAGTCTTTGATCAGTGCAAGAACAATGCAATATCCTTACTTTTTGAAGGAGCTATGAGTTGTATGAGGCAGGAGTGGAGAAAGATCATGGACTGCTGAAACTTATGTTTGTGTATTTCTGAGATACCATAAATTTGTCCTCATTTTGTGTATTAGCTTCCATTGCATGTTTATCATGAAGTTATATACATTATAATGTCAAATTAAGCAGGATTTCTTTGTTACAGATTTATGGCTAGAATATTCATGAGTGGATCAAGTATTGATGTGATCCATGCTATTAACATACCCCCACCCTAAATGTGCTTAGATATAGTATGTGATGCTACAGATAGTACTAGAAACTAGACCAATTCTGAATACATTTATCTAATTTTGTTCTAATGCTTTGTGACGAATCTACTAACTTGATGAGAAGTGTGGGTTGTTGACGAAGAAACTGACTCTAACCCTTACAGCGGATTAGTTTGTGGCCATAAGATAGATTAGATTCCAGATGTTCCTTTCCTTATGCCAATCATGGTTCTGGTTGCTCCAGCAAACTGGAAATGTAGAATGACAACTGTTCTATCCGCTAGTCTGAAGGGGGATTAAAACGGAAAATGCCTGACAGAGAATTGCAGGTCATTTTGGGTTAAAGAGGAATCAACAAATAACTATCTGCATGGTGTACACGGTTATCAGCAGAATTTTTCAGGGGAGACTCTCTCTCTCTCTCAAATTCAGACCAAGCTGGTAATTTCTACCATTAAAATTTTGGAGAGGTTAAAGAAGATCTTATATATATATTGCTGTCATATTTTTCTGCACCTTTTGCTAATTTTGTGTATTGAGAAATGTTTGATTTACAAATTGAAATATTAGATTAGCATTTTCTTTTCTATACTTTTGGTGATTTGTGGCTGTTATATTCATTTATATATAGGCAATAAAATTAAATTGTTTTGACATATTTCTACCGTGCCCACATCCTCATTTTCTCAAGTAGCTCTGTCCATACTTGTCTCTTTCCCATATCCCATGTCCATTTCTATACTTCTTAGCTCAGTTGTTGCTTTTGATTGACTTGGTGACTCTGTTGCCATTCGTTTTTTGATAGTGATTTTCCTGGCAATTGTGGTTGAAACTGATTAAGGGTGTGTTTAGAGTGATAAAAAGTCCGGTAAATTGTGAGTTTGTAATTTGTACAGTGAGAATTAGGAGAATCAGTAAGGAAGAAGTAAATGAAGCATTGAAACTGATGAAGAATGGGAAAGCGGTTGGACCAGATGGTATCCCTATTGAGGTTTGGAGGTGCCTAGGATAGGATGGCATAATTGGTTGACAAAACTTTTTAATGTAGTGTTAAAAAGTAAGAAGATGCCTGATGTATGGAGGAAAAGTACTCTTAT
>JAVXUM010000001.1:24427972-24445095 GCA_035590655.1 Pouteria glomerata
GATTTTCTTGGCGTCGTCAAATCCATATAGCCGACCCCACCTAGTGGGAAGAGGCTTAGTTTGGTTTGGTTTGGTTAACTAAACTAAATATTAATAATCAGTCCATAAAACTAAACTAATGGTTGGACCTCTCTGTCCCGACGTCCAGACATACGTCCATATCGTATCCCCTGAGGTGGAAAGAACTCGGCTCTAACGAGGTGGCGGCGTGGAGACTCATAAAACCCTGAGGTCTAGATCAGGTTGCTGCAGTGTCTCGACAAGAATCCAAATACAATAGGAATCAGGACAACCAACTCAATGAACCAGGAACTTTCGAACCACACCCTCCTTAGTGAGATCAACTTGCTCATCTAAAATAGTATCAATTTTATCATTATATACAAGAACTAATGGTAATGATGAAATAGTAGGTATCAAGTCTGGATGGTAATCAACGGATAGGGCATCAAATGGTGCATTAGGGGGTTGAATATGTCCCTTACACGCAACAAGGTACTTAACATTAAAGATGGGACTAAAATCAAAGTATGATGGAATATCAAAGACATATGCATTTGATCTAACCCGTTTTAAAATTTTAAAAGGACTAACACTACGAGCTTGCAATTTCGAAACGGATCCAAGAGGAAAACGTTCCAACCTTATTCTAATCATCACATAATCACCAACATTAAAAGCAACATGTCTTTTATGTAAATCAGCTTTAAGTTTATACGTTGCATTAATTAACTCTAATTACTTATTGATATCAACATGCAAGTCTCAAATATGCTGCGCAAATGCATCGACCGACTCAAACACTCTAGCAAATGGAGACACGGGAACTAAGTTTAAAGGCTTTCAGGGTTTATAACCATGTACAACTTCAAAATGGCTCATTCCAATTGACCTATTCACGGATTTATTGTAGGTAAACTGAGCAGTAGGAAGGATCAAGTCCCAATTCCTATGATGATCTTTAACTAAGCACCTCAAGGGATTTCCTAAGTTACGGTTAATAACTTCTGTTTGGCAATCAATTTGAGAGTGATATGCTACAAAAAATTTGAGTTTTGTACCAACTAGATGCGAAATAATTTTTCAAAATAGCTAGTGAAATGAACATCCCTATCCGTCAGTATGGTTTTAAGTAAACCATACAATTTGACCATCTTCGAGAAGTATAATTTGGCAACTTAAGAAACATCGGATGTTTTATTATAGGGAATGAAGTAAGCAATTTTAGAAAAACAATCTACCACCACAAGAATAGAATCATGTTTCTTAGACATGCGGAGGAGTCCTAAAACAAAGTTCATACTAACATCTTGCCAAGGACAAGAAGGAACAGGAAGGGGGTTATAACGACCAATATTCTGTTTCCTATGCTTGGCTAACGGATAAGTACGACATTGACTCACTATTCTACCAACATCCTTCTTCAAATTCGGCCAGTGAAATTGACGTTCAACTTCTGTTATAGTTTTGTCACGTCCAAAATATCCTAAAAGACCTCCAGCATGAACTTCCCACAATAGGAAATCCCGTACTTAAGTCCTCAGAATGCAAAATTTATTAGCCTTAAACAAGAATCCATCCTGAAGAAATAATTCGTCAAAAACTTCAGACTTTCCACTCTGTAGCTCTAGAAAAATTTTTCTAAAGTCAAGACATTAACTCATACTCGTCCTTAAGCCTATCGAATCCTATAACCTTAACGCTCATAACAAAAAGTAAGGGCGCACAATGACTAAGGGCATCAACTATCTTGTTATCAACTCCTGACTTATGTTTTATGACAAAAAAATAGGCTTGCAAGTACTCAATCCAACGACCATGCCTATGATTAAGCTTTTTGGAAACTTAGATAACGTAAGGCCTCGTGATCAGAATAAAAGAAACTCTTTCGAGGGTAAATAATGGTACCAATAACATAAGGCTTATACCACCGCATAAAATTCCTTTCCATAGGTGGAATATTTTTACTTAGCTTCACACAATTTCTTACTAAAATAAGCGATAGGATGATGCTCCTGACTAAGTATCGTCTAATACCTACTCCTGATGCGACGCACTCTACCTCAAAACTTCCGAAAAATCAAGGAGACACAACACGGGAGACTCGGTCATTCTTTTCTTGATATTTTCAACGGCCCTTGCAGCGTTCCTTGTCCATTTAAACTCTCCTTGCTTCATACATTCAATGCGAGGGGTCATAATGGTGCTGAACCTTTTTATGAAACGGTGATAAAAAGTGGCTAACCCATGAAAACTCTGCACATCATTAATAGTTTTGGGTTCAGCCCAATCTAGAATTGCTTTAACCTTTGAGGGGTCAGCCGAAATTCCTTTAGAGGATACAAATCCTACGAAGACAACCTTATCAGTAAAGAATGAACAATTCTTCAAGTTGATATAAAGGTTCTCTTTCCTAAAGGTGGAACTGACTTAAGTATGGTGGTTCATATGTTGATCCCTACTTTTACCATAAATAAAGATATCGTTAATATAAACCACCAAAAACTTTCCCATGAATGGCCTAAACGCTTAAGTCATTATTCTCATGAAGGCAGTAGGGGCATTTAAAAGCCCAAAAGGCATGACTAACTACTCATAAAAGTCATCTTTGGTTTTAAAAGCAATCTTTCTTTCATTCCCTAGCCGAATTCTAATTTGACGGTGCCCAGTTTTCAAATCAATTTTAGAAAATACCGTGGCACCCACCATCATGTCTAACATATCATCAAGCCGACAAATAGGAAGACGATACTTCGCAATTATCTTGTTTATTACCCTGCTATCTACACAAATGCTCCAAGAATCATTTTTCTTTAGAGTCAAGAGAGTTAGAATAACATAGGGACTCATTCTCTCTAATAAATCCCTTTTTGTAAAGTTCATCAATTTGCCTTTGTAATTCAGCATGCTTAATAGAATTCATCCCATAGTGTGGCAAATTAGGAAATACAGCTCCTGGGACTAAATCTATTGCGTGTTGGATAACACGCAATAGGGGTAAACAATCCAGGAGATCCTCAGGAAAAACATCTTGAAACTCCCCAAGTATCCTATTTGCCTTTCCTAATGTGTCTTACGGGGAGTCCACAGGAACTTCCTTAACTACCAAAGCAAACACAATACATTCTTGTCCACCCATATCACGAATGAATTCTTTAGGGCTAATGAAGTTCAACCCCTTTCTACTCATCACTTCGTTTCCCTTACTAGGATTGGCTTGTTTCAGAGAGAAACAAGCTTGAGATCAATCTTCTTGCCATTAAACATAAAGAAGCATGAATTGGAATGGCCATAAAGAGTGACATCTAGATCAACAAACCATGGCCTTCCCAAAATGATATAGCCCACATCCATAGAAATCACATCACACTAAATTTTATCTCTATAATCAAGGAACTGAATAGGCACTTAACAATGCTCTTTTACCGTTATGGAGGAAGCATCTACCCAAGAAAAATTATATAGGTGAGGGTGGGGAACAATTAGAAGTCCAAGACGAGCAATTATACTTGAAGATACTGCGTTGATGCAACTATCACTATTCACTATGACCTTACAACCTTTACCATTGATCTTAGTGTAAGTGTGAAAATGGCATGACAACACCAATCTTCCATCTCTCGGGTTTACGTAAGGGTACACCAAGCCACGCCTAATCGAGGATTACTAGAGATGAGTTGTCTTTCTCCTACACTAGGGGAAACAGTCCTAAGAAATCTCACTAAATTTTCCTTACACTTGACATCCATATGTTCGAATTCCTCCATGTTGGGTTCATACACTTGCTCCTCTACTAACTCATCACCCTAGACTCTCTCGTCCTCCCCAATAATTAGAACTTGAGTGGGACAATTAGCAGATACATACGCCTAAAACTGTGACACTTGAAACATTGGACTCGAGAGTTATTTCTAGAACCCTCAGATAAGGTACTCCTATTTCTATTATCTTTCACAGCTTGGGTACTAGGAGGTGGTCCCAAAACAGACGTCATGTTTGACAAAGAAGGGTGATTATTAGGGGGCCACTATCATTGCGCTTTCCAAACTACAACTTAGCCACTAGTTCGTAGTTCTGAACTAGAGTGTAGGCCTCATCCAAAGTGATAACTCTCCTAAGGACAACCTCTCTTTGCAGATCATCACTAAGACCACGCCTAAACTGACTCAAAATCACGGCCTCATCCTCCTGAACATTACATCTCATCATGAGTTCACCAAACTGGGTTACGTAATCTTTTACTGGCCTATTACCTTGTCGGATATCGTTTCATTGATCTAGCAAATTACCGTGATAGGACAAAGGCAAATACTTGTTCTTAAGTATCACTTTCATCTCCTCCCAATTTACAACTGAGGGTTCATGACGCCTAGCAAGCAAATTCTTGACACTTTCCCAATATAATTAAGCACTTCCTGTCAGTTTCATTTTAATAAACCAACACTCTTTAGAAAACGAGTACCACTCAAAGAAACAATCCACATCTTTCAACCATTTTGTAAACACCCAAGGATCTAGGCAGCCATCAAAAGTTGGAGCTTCTACTTTGACTTGTTTCATTAATTTATCATCCTTACGCTCATGTGACCTGTCATTTCTATAATGTGGCACTAATTCCCTATTTAGATTCGTAAGCCTAGTGCATTCCTCAATTATGTCCACATTAATATTTAGTCCTTGAATGGCTTCAGTGAAGGGTACTAATTGGGTTTGTAATTGGTCGTCTGCCATAATGCTAGTGGATGTCAGTGTGCGACCACTACGTAATTAATCAAACCAAACCAAACTAAGTCTTTTCCCACTAGGTGGGGTCGGCTATATAGATTTGACGACGCCAATCAAATCTATTAAGGGTCATGTCCTCCGTTAAATCCTGTAGGCAAGGCCATGTTTAATAATTACTTTCCGACAATTCTTGGGTCTCCCTCTCCCTCTCCTACTCCTGGCAATCTCCATACTTTCACATCTTTTAACCTGTGCTTCCGTTGGACGTCTTCTAACATGACCGAACCATCGTAGTCAATTCTCTCTCATTTTATCTTCAATCGGTGCTATTCCTACTTTGCCCTAATCTCCTCACCCCTAATCCTATCTCCTCTTGTTATCCCGCACATCCATCTTAACATTCTCATCTCCGCAAGTGCCATCTTCTGAACATGATTATGCGTTACTGTCCAATACTCTGATCCATATAATAATGTTGGTCTTACTGCCACCTTATATTACTTTCCTTTCACCTTGAAGGGAACTTTTCTATCATACAAGACACCTGAAACTCTCCTCCATTTTCTATCACTGCGTAATTGCATACAAATATTCTATGACAAAAGTTGTTGATGTCAATAACGATTCACACAAATTACTACCAATATAAACCTTAACTAATTATATGTAAAAGACACATATAATCTACATGTTGATTGGATTATAAGACAACTCAAACAACGTGCAAGCAATAGTTCTGTCTACTTTAAAAAAAAAAAAAAAAAAAAAAAAACAGGGGATCAAAACGCAAAGAAATAAGTAAATAAACATTTAGTATGTCACTCGCTTAAGGTATATAGGTGAGGGTATTTTCTTTCACTTTTGAGAAATAAAGGAAACAATAGTGAAGGATAATCAAAAAATAGCACGGAACAAATGTGGGTAATGAGATCAATGTAAGGAAAATAGAATGAATGTTGGAATGGCTAGAGTCACAATGTACACAATAACTCAATTAATTGCTAAAATAGAAAATAGTTGATTCCCTCAAAGCTTTCGAGTATGCTTTCATACGTTTTCAGCAATATTCAACTTCGGTGAACCCCACCAATGGCACCACTTACCTTCGGCGACTTTCCGGCAACCGATCAGTGACTTCTGACGACTTTTCCAGTGAACTTAAGCGAGGGGGCCGCAACAACGCTGCAACTGCAGCTGGTTTTTTTTTTTTTTTTTAGATTGTTCTGATTGTTCAAAAGCGATGGAGATTGAAAAGTCTATAGGATCTTTGCTCTGATACCAAAGTTGATGTAGGATTGTAGAGAAGAAGAAAGAATCAAAGAAGGAGAAGAAAGAGGAGCAGAGGGAGAGAGAGCAGCAGCCGTAGGGAAGAAATAATAATCAAAATATCATTCAATCAATAATGTCTCCCTTAACCCTAATTAGGGTTTAAATAATAAAATTTATGAGCCAAACCACAAAAGGCCTAAAATAAAATAATTGAAAGCAATATGGCCCAAAATGAACGGGTCCAAATAAATAATGAAATAAAACCTAATTAGCTAAACTAAATATTAATAATCAGTCCATAATAATAATGGCTAAGCCTCTTTAGTCCGACGTCCATACACACATCTATATCGTCTACTGGTGTTCGTACCTTTCAGTATATTCACAATTAGTCCATGTGAAATTTATCTTAGCCTCAGATTGAAACCTAAGAACCCACCTCGAGAGTCCATAATACTAATGGCTGGGCCTCTTTGGACCGACGTCCATACACACGTCTATATCATCTACTGGTGTTCGCACCTTTCAGTATATTCACAATTAGTCCATGTGAAATTTATCTTAGCCTCAGATCGAAACCTAAGAACCCACCTCGAGAGTCCGTTTCGCTGATGAGCACACCTGATGTTTCAGATACACTTCATGTGAGATCATTATGGACCAGCCATTTGGTCTCCCTCAATAGGTATAGAGAGAGCGACTGCAAGACAAACCTACACATAACATACATATATTAAATGACTATAATCATTGTAATGCCCAATCCGTAGCTGACGATGCTATCACCTAACCAAACAACTACATCCATAGCCTTGCCACTCACCTATATATACCTCCATTGTCAATGTTATAAAATGCACAATTTAAACCCTTCCATCATGCCTGGAACATTTACTCCTGTGCACTCTCTCTCTCTCTCTCTCTCTCTCTCTCTCTCTCTCTCTCTCTCTCGCTATAGATTGTCCTAACTCTCACCCTACTCCCATATGACAACTCCAATCTCCTACCATCGTTGACACAATAGTATTCTTAGATAGTCGTAACTTCCGATCTAACCTCAACCATCTACAACATGCACCTCCATCAATTGCTGCCCATTCCTCCTAACCTTTGCCTCCACTATCAACCCCTTTGCTGGCTACAACCAAGCTCCCCTCCATAGTCCCCAAACTAGCACCTAGCCATAGCCTTCCTAGAGCTTGCCTACACTTCATCATCCTCACTAATTGAAACCAAACCCTCCATTTATCTTCCCACCCCTACCTCCACCTCCATCTCCCTTTCTACCTACCACCCATCCGTCCCTCTTACACTACCATCTATCTCCCAACCACCCCCACCCCTCACATCTAATGACAACCAAGCTTTTCCCTAACGTCACAACTAGCACCCACCCCTCCCAACAACCCTTGTGACCATCCGCCTTCTCAACAAACCTCCTATTGCTTGCCCAAAGCCCTTCTTATTATTTTCATCACCCTTCTCAACTACAACCCAAGGCTTCCAACACGTCTCCCTTGCCATACCCCTTACCATGGCCTAATCATGCATCTCCCAAAAAAACTTTGAAAATCCATTGTCCTTCAAACTGATTGAAACAAAATCTACAAAATTATCGATTATGGCAATGCTACATCATACACGTGACAACAATAATGATTTTGATGAAGCTAAAGAGGAAAAATATGATGGAAGACTAATCAAATCATTTTGTGAATCCAGAGAAGGAAATGATAATTTTCTTACATGTACACCCAATTCATCTACAAACAGTGATGATGATCTTGATGGAGAAAATGTGTAAATACATGTTACATTTTTTAAGAGAAAAGATAAAATAAGAGTTTTTAAGGGGGATAAAAATTATCCCTTGAAAATTGACCTTATTATCTCTCAAAAATGGCATATGATAATCATATGATCATTTTCATTTGCTACAATAACAAAAACTCATGGAAGGGCGATATTGAAATTTCACCGCAATTGTAAGGATTAACAATTATATAAACAGTGATATTTTTGCTACAAATCTTAGCCTACCTTCAAGCACTTTCCCAAATTGGTTCTTCTTGGATGCCCTCTTTGTTCTTATATATATGCACTAAGATAATTTTAGTCCATTCATTATCCTTTATTCCCTAGGCACTTCTAAGTAAAGCAACAAATGGACGGGGCTTGGGTCGAGTTAAAAATGGGTCGTGATCAAATGGGTAGAATCCAATTATACTAATTTAATAACAAGTTATACTATTGGACAAGTTGGATACAAGTTATATCAAATTCGCGAACCCAGATTCAAAATTTAATTATTTTTTTTAATTTTAAGCGTTTTTTTTTTACATTTTTCTAATATATTTATAATTTGGTTTAAATGTCTACACGTCTATAACAACTAATAGATTCAAACTCAGAGGTGTATAGAACTTGCTCGAGCCATTCTGACTCCTCAAGCAAGATATATTTATGCAATGTCTAATATAATTTAAAATTAATAAACTAAAGATCCACCTTTAAATGCTAAATAAAATCATAACAAAAATCACCTTATTATTTTTTATTTTTTTAAAAGTAATAATAAAAATAATAAGACTCATTATTATTTTAAGAGTAAGAGTATAAGACTTGTCATACTCTTACATGGATCAACAATTATTTAAAAAATAAAAAATTCTTTTTAATTTATAATAATTTTCTCATCCAATTTTTCCTTAACTATCTGTAGGAAGGATAAAAAAAAAAGAGAGCACCCATCACTCTTAATTTTCTTGTCTAGTTTTTCCTCGTCATAGTTGTTGGGTATGCATATACTTGGCTATGCATAATACATATTATATATATTGGTAATAATGATGTAATGTTATGGTATGTTGCTCATGTAAGAAAAATATTGCACTGAAAATGTATCAAAATTAATTTTTTAAAAAACTAGTAAATATATGTATGTTTTATTTTATAAACAAATTATATTTTTATAAATTAACATTTTATTTTAAAATAATAGTTTTGATCATGTCATTCTAATAATTATTATTTTTTGATATACGTATTTTTTTGATTCAATATTAAAGAAATTAATCAGTAATATGAACAACATTAGGTGGAAAGGCTGGGGTTGATCTAAACTAAACCAAACTAAACCTTTTTTCTTACTAGGTGGGGTCGGCTATATAGATTTAACGATGCCAATCAAATCTGTTTAGGATCATATCCTCCGTTAGATCCATGTAAGTAACGTCATATTTAATAATTTTTTTCCAACTGCTCTTACCTCTCCCTCTCCCTCTCCCTCTCCCTCTCCTAGCAATCTCTATACTTTCACACCTTTTAACAGATGCCTCCGTTGGACGCCTTCTAATATGACTAAATCATCTTAATCAATTTCTCCTCATTTTACCTTCAATCAGTGCTATTCTTACTTTACCTCTAATCTCCTCGTTCCTAATACTCTCTCTCCTTATGATCCTGCGCATCCATCTTAGCATTCTCATCTCCGTAACTGCCATCTTCTAAACATGTTTATACTTTACTACCCAACACTCTAATCCATATAATAACGCTGGTCTTACCGCCACCTTATAATACTTTCCTTTACTCTTGAGAGAAACTTTTCGATCACACAAGACCCCTGAAACACTCCTGCATTTAATCCACCTGCCCTGAATCCTGTGACTTACATCAGTATTAATCTCTCTATCCTGTTGTACCATAAATCTAAGATATCTAAAGTTTTCTTTCTCTACAATTTTTTGAGTGCTCAAACTTACTTCTATTCTACCAGTTCTCCTACTTTGACTAAGCTTGCATTCCATATATTCCGTCTTGCATCGACTTAAGGTTGATCTAAATGAATATATATATAAAGTTTTGCATTTATATCTCACTATTATAAGTATTTTTCTTTATGTGATTTGCTTTCACTTGTTGAATCCGTAGTCCATCAAAGCAGTGTAATTTTTATTCAAATATCAAATTTCTTAATCTTCAATTGTGGGCTTAATAGACCAAGTGATTTTTTTTTTTTTTCATTTCCATCTCACAATTCTTCAAGTAAATAATTAGGTGTTTAATGGGTTGTATCATTAACCCATTTAACTGGGTGGGTCCTTGGGTTTGGGTAATTATTGCCACCCCTACTTCTAAGCTTCAATCAGAATACAATCTAGACCTTAAAATTTGTTCTACCTTCATATTTTTCATAGCTTTACTTTTGTAAACATAATCCTGCATATAAAATTTGCATTTCTATCCTCAATAGGGTTAATAAGGTCTCCCAAATTCTTCTCATAACAACTATTAAATAACCTATGAAAATAATTACTTCACATCTCCTTAATATCTTCTTCTTTCACCAAAACACTTTGGTTATCATTTTTATACACTTAAATTAATACAAGTCCTTATTTTCATTTCTCTTATTCTAGCAAACTTATAAATATGTTTTTCCCTATCTTTTTATCCTGTTATATATTTCATCAAAAGTCTTATACCTGTTTTCTCCAATTGCCCATTTAGCTTCTTTTTTAGCTAGTATGTATCTTTCGTATACATCCTTACACTTTCGCAAATTCTTATAGAGCCTCCTAAACCATAATCGCCGCTTGAACCACCTTGTTTCACCAAAAAAATTAAGTGAAATTTAAACCTAAGAAGAAAAAACATTCAAGGGTGTGCTGCCACAAGAAAAAGGAGATGGCTCATTCTCGCATGCTTAAAAACGTTGAAACAAAGGCAACTACTGTTATTCTATCAAATAGTGACTCCATCACATACGTTTCTCAAATGACTTGTCTCATCCATGGCAATATCAACTAATAGGCTTGTCATGTTATGTAGCCATTTAAGGGCACTACATTCAGTTGGAAAGGGGAAGCTCAGGTGGAAGCAGCCCCGAAGAGCTTCCTAATGGAATTTCTTGAGCTGCCGGAAAGGAGTAATGCACCTAATTAACAGAAACACCATTAGATGATCCTATAGTTCTAGTAGACGTTGATAGATTTGGATTATTTTTTGCAATCTCTAGGGTATTCTAAAAATATGTTTTTGCATCTGAAAATGGTTTGTGAACAGACAGTCCAGCTTAAGGTGTGTAAAGTGTATTCTGTGGATGAACAAAGTCCTTCTATGTCTTTGGATAATTCTACAAATCTTGCTTCTGATTGCCAACCAAAATTGTGGATTTTATTTGGCATATTCAAAGGCTTTCCCGTTCTGGAATACAAATAACATTCTGTTTTCTATGTCCTATTCTCTATCAATTTTTTACCAATTGAGAACTCTACAAATGCTTCCTTTATCTTTCCAATCAATTTTGCGCCTGGCTCTTGCTTTATCATTGTTAGAAGTTTTGGGTTGTTTGCAGTAGATCAGTTGATGACATTTAATATTTTTCCGCCAATCATGAAAACATAGCCGATGAGTTCCAGGCATAGAAATTTCTAATGGGTATAGTAGGGGTGGGCATGGGTCGGTTTGGTTCGGGTTTATACATAACCCAGAACCGAACCAATTTTTTTCAGTTCCTAAAATATAGACCCAGAACCGAACCGATTTTAAAATTTCGGGTTGGTTTGGTTTGGGTTTCGGTTCAGCTCGATTTGGGTTGGTTCGGTTCCATTTTCAGTTTGGTCAATCACGAGTTGGGTCGGGTCCATCATTACCTATTTCTCACTTAAAAAAAACGAATTCACAGCGAAAGCAGCTTGGAGAGAAAGAGAGATGCGAGTGCGATCGACAAAGATGTGTACGCTGTGCAATCTATGTTTGGAGAGAGAGAGAGAGAGAGAGAGAGAGAGAGAGAAGAGAGAAGATGAGTAGAAAGAGAGGGGAAAGATTAAAGGCTTGAAGAGATATGATAGATCCGGCGCAAGAAGAGGCTAAAAAAAAACCCTAATTTCTTTTTAGTTTTATATATTTAAATTACATAATAATATAAAAATTTATATATATATTAATTTTTCGAGTTGGTTTGGGTTAATTCGGTTTAGTGTGGGTTCGGTTTGGTATTGGTTCGGTTTCGGTTTGGTTTAGATTCAATATATGCTAACCCAGAACCGAACCGAAAAAATCGATTTTGCAATTCTTCAACCCAGAACCAACGCAAAATAATACAGACCCAAACTAACCCAAACCAAAGTGATCGGATTGGTTCGGTTTTCGGATTGTTCGGGTTCTTTGTGCACCCCTAGTAGCAAATGATCATCCAACTTGTATAATTTTAATCAAATGCCATAATTTTTTTTTTTTCTAAATATCTTTTAAAAAGGTTGATTCTCAATTTTGAGGGCTCCCACCGTCCCTACCTTGAGATTTGGTGGAGGAGGTAAATCGCGGGATGTGCCTCAGTGGAGCAGGGTGCGAGGGTTTGCTTTAACTAATCTAACAAAGATTCGAATCCTTGCGGCAGTTAGCTGAGATTTCTCACTCTCGCCCTTTCACTACTGAGTTATGCCTCGGAGGCTAAATATCTTTTAACCATTGATCAATAAATATCTTTTAATCATGGATCAATATATTATTATTTTGATCAAACGATAGCTTCATATATATTCTTAGAACACTTACGTGCCCAATTAACGAGTCAGACTCGAACCGAATTAACATTAAAATTAATAATGCAATCTCAAATTTGACTCTATATTAATTTTGAAATCTCAAATTCGTTTAATAAATCTCGCTTAACATATACATTTATTAGTTTTTATTAATTATTTCATTTTTTTCACAATTAAAACTAATTAATCAAACTTAAAATATTTAATCAATAATAAAATATTTATCGTTTGACTCTAACCAAACAAGTCACAAGCTTTCATGTTTGACTGTTGAAATGAAGCCGTGGTAGCATGATCACCAAGCATTATGATTAAAGAATAATTAATCCACGAGAATCTCCCGTTCTCGTGGATCACAAGCTTAATTAAATTAATCCACTGATTGTATATGGGTCAGCCACTTGCTTCTATCGTTCTGCCCATGGCATTAACCCCTATTATATGTCAAAAATAATCTTCCTTTTTACATCTCATTAAATAATAATAAAAAAAATGATCCAATCAAAGGCATCAACATAGGTTCTTATATAGTTATTTGTACAGGTGTAAATTAATGAATCGAATTAAGTCACCTAATGGAATGTATAAATTAATGAATTGAACTAGAATAATTCTTTGCTTGAATTCAGGTCGAGTTAAATTTGAATAGTTTAATAATTTATGTTATATTTATTAAAGTTTGGGTTCGGTAACATAATAAACTTAAAATTGTAATGTATATTTAGTCTATATATATATTAAATCAAACTCAAGCGAGCTTATTACGAAATCAAAGTAAAGCAAATTTTGAATAGCTTGATTTGTTTTGCTTGTGTATATATATATATATATTACTTGTGATAATTAATCAGGTTACTATTGATTAAAGATGAAGTGATAAACCAACATTAATAAACAAATCAAAAATGCATGATGATGGGTGACTAGAAAAGAGAAAGAAATTAAGACAATTAACGGTATCGTCGGCATGTCCAATTAACGCAAGTTCCTCACCCTCTGATCCCTTATTATAAAACATAAGGAGGTTGATTATACAATTAACATAGAATATGTAATGGAGATCTAATCAACAAATGCTGCGTCATTATCTTAATTAATGCTATATAATTATTTTTCAATTAAGATGAGATCTGACAAAACATGAATGCCAAGTAACTGCGTATAATTTTATTTAATTTTTAATCTAGGTCGATCGCTAGCAAAATAATATATAATATATTCCACCTTTTTCCCCATGATTTAGAGTCATCCATGACAACATATGGGGGTCTAAACACTCACTACTATGCATATAAATTAAGTAAACTTTGAATACTGTATATATATATATGTATGTATCTTATATATATATGAATCAAGGATATGGTAGTTAGGATACGGTTGGAGGGTTAAAAATAAATAAATGATTTATGCTAAACAACAATGTGGGGGAAGAGAAAGGAATCTCTAACGATAATCTGAACATAAATTCTTCACAAACATATACAATGAATGGAGTGTGATTTGTTTGTAGATAGAAAATCTTCTTCCAAGGGACTGGCAATTCCATTATATAAGGTAGCTAGGGCAAATTTGTCTCACAATTTGTGTGCATATATTTAAATATTTAAAAAAAATAACAAACATATTTAATAATTATTTCTCTATAAAATCAAATTAAATATTCAAGTTAAGTCAGGTTCATATTTTCTTTTATACGTCGTTTGGAATGGTAAATTTGATGAGATTTAATTTTATTTGATAAGAATTCTCACTAATTCTTATATTTAGAATTAAAATAAAATTTTATAAATTGGACTTGATCTTATTTGATAACTTAAATTTTAGGATTTTTGTATAATTTGAAATCTGATCCAAAGCAACAGAATTTGATGAGAATTTATTTTTTTTCTTAAGTCGTTTAAGAAAACAGACAAATTTATCCCCACATATCATATTTACCATACTTTTTATTTTTCATTAACATGGTCAAATTTGTATTTCTTTTAAATCAAATCAATTCGATTGTTAAACTTTAAATATGTTCTAAATATAAAATTTTATTTATATTGTAACAAAAAAATATAAAGACACGTGGCAGCTTTTAAGGAAGGTTTGCCGAGCACGAGTGTATTTGATATTATGCATTCCCGACCTCGAGAGCTAGGTCCCACCGAGTAAACTAAATGGGAAGCGATAGGCTTGGTTTATTACTAACTTTCTAGTTCAAATATAATCAGATAATTTCATTTAACAAGCTTATCATCATTAGATTGGCAGATTGATGTAACATTAAGATTTACCTAATGTCTAAATATTCAACTAAAGCCGATTCATGCCATGCCTGCATTAAATGCTATATGATCGGCATTTAATGCAAAACAATTCACCACATGAGTTGAGCAACCAAATTAGAAAAGAAATGATTTCCTTAGACGATGAATAATATTATTTTACTCACACTTTCCTTACTATAAATACAATACTTAACTATTAATTTAGGCGTGCACTTTATTGTCCTCACAATTGTTACTACGTTCTCTTAATTTTCTTAGAAGTATTCACTGGTTTTACTATCAGAGAGGTTTTGATTGAAAACTCTCCTTGGCCAATCCTTCTGACCTTTATTACATTGCAGGCTTATTTCGTTGATTCTAGTGGACATGGAGAACAATTCCAGCGATATTTTTTATTACCAAACAATTTAACAAATTAGATCAAATCAATTTTTTTATTTTAATATCAAATCAATTTTAAAACAGAAATGTTTTCAAATGAAGTGTTTGTGATTTTCTAATATTTGTATCAATTTTATTTGCATTGAGTTTGACCCGTATTTTTTTATTATGTTTAATATTACTACACTTAATCCTTTACGTACCCTCCCGTCAAAGGGTAAAGCATTTATTAATCAGGTTTTAGGATGGGATTAGGGAACTGTTTGGTACAGTGCAAAAAAAATACTAAAAATCGTTAATTTTCTTTAATTATTTTTAATTACTTTCAATTATTTCTGCACAAACATTCTGAAAATTCTTCAAACCAGTAAAAAATAATCACGCCAAGAAAATAATAACAATACCAGAGAATAACGAGGAAACCCTTTCACAGGGAGAATAACCTCTTATTAACACAAATCCCTACTATCAACGGGTTACAAGATTCTACTCAGACTCTCTGCGAATCACTCGTACGAATCCTTTCGCAATCTTGCTCGACTCACTCGACAAACCCTACAAGTAGGGCTTTCTGCTTCACACAGAAAGACTCAAGTACAATGAATAAATCAAAAACAAATTTAGAGAAAGAACGCTCAAGCTCACAAGAATAAAATCTTTCTCTCTAGTTCTCTATATTATGTCCCCCTCGTATCCCTTCTTCATTAAGGCTGGGTACATATATATATAGTTACAAAGGTTGCCATAATCTGGCAAAATAAGAAATTAAATACGAATACGAAATTCACTGCTCGCACCCTCGCGCTCCCATCCCCTAACTTGCGGGGTCTACTGGAATAAACCTGCAGTGTAAAACAACATGGGCGCACCCGCGCGCTCCCTGCGGGATCCCAGCGCCTAGCGGGCGCAGCCGCGTGCTCCCCGCGCCATGGCTGCGAGATCCTCTGGGATTCCTCCGAATGTGCTGCTTGTTTTCTGCATCAATTAGAATTCCGCTTTGACTTGATTTTGGAAACTTACTGATCTCTTTTGAACTGATTCTCAAATTATATTTTCTTATCTATCTTGGTATTGTGTGTTTTGGAAGATTCAGAATTCTTCATCAAATGGAAACTTGATCAATTAGGAAACTCTTTCAAATCTGAATTCTTTTTAGCAATTTCTTTTAACTTAAAATTGCATATAGAGTTGCCATTAAAATAGACTTCACATAAACTCTGGAGAATAAGATGCTGTTATTTTTTTGATGTATTTGTAATTTTGTCTTTTTTGTTCTTTTTTCATACACTGTATATTCTTGTTGATTATTTTTTCTTTTTTTTTTTTTAATTTAGAAAATAATTATATAAGTGGCAGCAAATTTTCTTCAAGAACTTACCGTCAAAATTTCATTGTTGTTAGCAACTACACAATTTCAGAGTTTACGATCATGACTTTTTTTTTTTTTATCTGGTTCAACTATTTGCAGAATACTCTTATTTTCAAACTCAAGGTGGTTTAGAATATTTTATATTAGGTTATCAAATATTCTTTATAAATATTGCTTATATTAAAATATTCTATATATTAGTTTTTAGTAAGTAGTTGGGTTTATTTTGGTGTACAGGTTATTACCATATATACATCTTATTGTAAACTTATTTGAAAGGCTCTATTTAACTTTTATGACGTATGATAAGATGTAACATTTATATTTCCTCTATCTAATTCTATTATTTATTGTCTTATATTTTTATTTTTCAACAAGAATAAATCTAAAAAAATCAAATTTAAAAATAAAAAATTTAAGTACGTACTAAGCAAATTGTAAAATGGAAGAGAAAATTATTGTACCAAACAAATAATGAAGTTAAAAAAAAAAAAATTGATGTAATGAAAATTTTCAAATAAATTTGAAAGGAAAAAAAGATTTGGTACATAT
>JAVXUM010000001.1:24445195-24450195 GCA_035590655.1 Pouteria glomerata
ATTTATATATATATTAATTTTTCGGGTTGGTTTGGGTTAATTCGGTTTAGTGTGGGTTCGGTTTGGTATTGGTTCGGATTCAATATATGCTAACCCAGAACCGAACCGAAAAAATTGGTTTTGCAATTCTTCAACCCAGAACCGATGCAAAATAATACAGACCCAAACCAACCCGAACCAAAGTGATCGGATTGGTTCGATTTTCGGGTTGTTCGGGTTCTTTGTGCACCCCTAGGTATAGCATTTTAGAAGTCCATGTATCGTAAGTAGTGCAACTATTGATATCATGCCAAGTAAATGTTGAGCTTCACATAATCACTAGGAGCTTTTGTCACATAGAGTTTTTTAGTTCTTTCATTCAAAAACTGTTCCTGCTCCCTCTCTTCCCCAAAATTTCTAAACTCAAACCAAGTCTTACCAACTGAATAATCTTACACTAAATTGTTGGTCGATTTTCCGAAGTGGCATTGAGTCGTCATTTTTACTAACACTGATAGAAAGTTGTTTCGTCAAAAATTAATGTGACAGGTGGCAACAAGATGTGCATGCCAATTACATCTACTAATTGAATAATCTTACCCTAAATTGTTGGTCGATTTTCTGAAGTAGCATTAAGCCCTCATTTTTACACAGACAAGTTTTGTCAAAAATTAATGTAACCGCTAGCAACAAGGTGTGGGTGTCAATTGCCACGTCAACCTTACCTCAGATGCTAAGTCAACATAAACAGTCTAATACTTCACGTCCAGAATTCACTGTGGCGTGGGCATTCTAGGACCACCCGACTGGATGCTAGGGTCAAAGTCCTCCAGCCATGCCACGCTATCATCGGGGCTATCATCTTCCATCCATAAGACATGACAATAGGGGCATTTTGGGCCCCCAACATCTCCAGAGTTCTCCTAACACAGTAAATTCCTGCAACCCTTCTCCTTCAGGTGGGAATTCCCCACATGTATTCACACAGACCTCCACGCTTAGCTCCAGCAAAAGTCAACTATCATCCTATTTAGGAGAAAGGCCCAGGTATCTCCCACTAGGGGAACACTCCACCTAGGGGTATGCAATGGTTGATTCGGTTTAGGCTCACCTTAAACTCAGAACCAACCAACTTTTTATTGGGCCCAAAGTTTTTGACCCAAAGCCAAATTTCTCATCTTATAGAACTAAAGCAACCCAACTCAATTTTATCAGGTCAATTCAAATTGGTTTGGTTCCATAATATAGTACTCGACTTTATGAAAAAAAAATAACAAAACATGCATGCAAAATCAGGTTGGATTGGATTTGTTTGGTTCAATTCAAGTCCAAAAATATGCAACCACAAATCTGAACCAAAATAATCATGTTAACAACTTTTAGACCAAAACAAAACTGAACCCCTAACAAAATTAAACCAACCTAACTCAAGGAGGATAGGTTGGTTTAGTTTTCGAGTCTTTCTGGTACTTTGTGCACTCCTGCCTCCACCTATGAGAACTTCTAATGGTTGCATAGTCCCATATCCACTTGTGAGATCACTGAGAACTAACAGTTTAGTGGTAAAAGTTAAAAGATCTATAAATATTCCCTCGACCTATTTATACAGACACTATCAAAAAAACTACCTGCACAGTACAACCGCGATTTTAAGGCACCCAACCTTAGGGGAATGTCTCCACTACTTGGCCAGATTGTTCATCTACTAACAGTAGGTCATCCCAAATAGAATTAGGTGTCTTGAGGACCACCTCCCTAGGCGTCAACCCCCTCGATCAACTCTCCAAATATAAATGCACTACATGTTATTTTGAGTGTGTTTGGAGTGAGAAAAAGTGAGATAAAATGAAATAAGTTAAGCATTCGTAATTTGTGCAATGAGATAAAAAGTAAATAACTTTTAGAGATTTTCAGAAACTTTCAAAGGTTTTCAGAGGTTTACAGTAAACCATATGGAGCCTCTATAGGCATTCTAACCCTTCACTATAGCCGAACCTCTACTTTAGCCATGGACGAAACTAAGCTTTGACTAAAGGGTGCCCTGGCTCCCCCCAACATTTGGAAAAAAAAAATTATATATATAGTACAAATATTTTTATAAATATTTTTTTTTTCAAATTGGCACCCCCAAACTCTGTTGTTTTGGGCCATAATTTTTGAGTTGGGCCATTAATAAAATATAAGACTTAGATTCTTGAGTTGGGCTATGAATAATCTAACCTAATCGATTAAATAATTTTTGAGATAAGCCTTTGAGATTGCACACTGACAAAAGGCAAAAACTAGGATACTTCTTCAGTTGGGGTTCTCTCTCTCTCTCTCTCTCTCTCTCTCTCTCTCTTTTTGCATTGAAGCTAAGCTCAACCCTGTTTCCTCAACCCTGTAAGTTTCTCTTTTATTAAAGCTGAAATTCAAAACTGATAGGAAGTTTGAATGCTTGATATACTTTTTTTGTTTGATTTTTCTCAATCAACACATTTGGCTTTAAGTCCCCTCAATTAATAAGTGTACCCATTGTTTGTTTGTTGCCCTTTTTCTTTTTTTTTTTTTTTTTTTTTTTTTGTGCAATTGTGTTATTGGGTGTATATATGAGTAAGACTCAATTCATTTGCCTTTTGGTCCCTTCAATTTGACAGCCACAGGTGCAATAGTTAGGGGCATCAATAAATAAATGAGTACTTCATTCATTTTATCTTCAATTAGGGAAGAAACTTCTAACTCCCATGAATTGTTCATCTCTCATTCTATCATTTATTGTAACCCATTCATATTTTTACACTTCTTATTAGTGCTACCTTGAAATGTATTTGAAAGATGAATTTTCACAATTGTTCATCTCTCATTTTATCATTTATTGTAACCCATTCATATTTTTACACTTCTTATTAGTGCTACCTTGAAATGTATTTAAAAGATGAATTTTCACAATTGTTTTACCTACGAATGATTACATATCCAATTATTCATTTATATTACTTGAAGACCCAAATAGATGTTCAATTCTGATACTACATTTTTGAGATTAGGAGAGAAATATTAAAATTTATAAAAATTGGCTCCCTCTACTGAATTCCCGGTTCTATCCCGACTTCAATGAACTCTTTTGCCTCCAAACTATTCTAACTCTCACCTTACTTACATCTCATGAGTCCCATCATTAAAAATTATCAAATTATTTCTAGCTAACCGAAAAGCCCAGTCAAGTCCTGGTCACCCAAATAAGGAAGAGATAATACTATTAATAACGAACAAAGAGTTCATATTTTTTACATTGGCCTTCACATTGGCAACTCTGACAAAGATGACATGCCAAAAACATCACTATGATTTGTCTCACATAGTCATCAACATGCAGTACACAACATTCATGTTATAGTTAAAATGGCATGAGCGAACGTGTTGAATGATTTGGAGAGATCCATTTATACAGACCATCAATATACTATTTTAATTATTTCTATTAGCTTAAATCACTCAAAATTATTAGTTCAATTATTGCTCGCACCTAAAATTTTAATTTTAGTTATAACATGTTGAAAAAAATAAATAATTATGGCATGTTGGAGAAATAATGCAATTTGAGCTTCTAGAATCAGAATGGAATTAGAACAATTCATATACCAAATAAATTAAATAGAAAATGTGAAGTAATCATTAGATCTAAAAACATAAAGATAAAAGCGTCTAAATGAAGGAAATAAGGGTTTGTGTTGGTGTGAAAAAAGTTACGGGTTTAAAAATTTTATCTAAATGGAAATTTTTCTTACGGAAAGTTCTAGAAAATATTCTGCCAAAAAGGATAAATCTATTCTAAAAACAAATAGAAGTGATTGGTGACTATCCCAGATATGGTTCTGCTATGGAGCTAACATATTTTTGTGGGCTACGATATAGCAAGAGATGAGATTGAGGTTAATGGCAGTGATGAAATATCTTTAAAAATTGACTTGTTGATTAGAAAGTTAACCATGCTAATTCTGAGCTAGCTTTGAATTTTTTTTACTTAGCTATTTAAAGATCCTTACAAATAACATTTACGTAGTCTCAAGAGCAAAATAATACCTACATAAAGAATGCTTTTACTTTTGTGGATATTATATTTGTAGGCAGTTTAGTTTGGAACAATTACTTTTGGAGCAAGAAATTATAATTGACCTTAGAGGAGAAGATTAAAAATTTCATGAGATTGGAATTTATTAATCTTCTTGTTGAGAATTATAATGTAAATTCACTTTTTGCAGAAAAATGAGATGGAATTTATCAATTCTCAAAAGGTGGAGAATTAATATTCAAGTAGACTGATTTTGTTGGGATTCAAACAACACGAGATTAATAAAAGATAAGAAAATAAAAAAGTTTAAATAATAAAAATATTTTTTTATTTTAAATGATATCAATCTTTTTAAACAATCTTAAAATTAATTAATATTGAATATTTATTTAGGTAATATTGTTGTAATTCAAATAATTTTGATTTTTAATGAAACTGAACATTAAAATACACCAAAAGAAACTGAATGATTAACACTCCTAAAGATTCTCACATTCGTATATGGTACAGATTTAAACTTCTTTTTCCTCCCCACATTAAAGGCAAGCTTGAGAAACTTATGAATGGTAAAGACTTACATCTATTTTTTTTTTTTTTCAAGCGATATGTCTTATGCACCTTATTTATAGCTTAAACAAACAGAACATATTTGACTGAGAACTGAAAATGTTATACATTGTTTAGTACACTAAGAGAAACAGCAAGCAGGAGAAACGTCTTATAATCATGAACCATTCAAGATGTTAAAATAAATCTGGACAAGCAGTAAGATGCTATAGAAATAAAAATGAATGTAAAGGCAAGAACAAGAATAGCAAATATAAGAAAGCTCTGTCAAATATGCTATCCTCAATCATCAGTGAAACTGTTAATGAAATTACAGTTCAGCCATATCCTACTAACGTTATCGCGTGCAGACATGAGACATACCTTCCAGGGAGCAGCTGTGAACTGGTCACAAGGCCCTTAG
>JAVXUM010000001.1:24452695-24455227 GCA_035590655.1 Pouteria glomerata
AAAGGAAAAAAATAAGTGAAGCTGAAACGAGTTTTGTGCGGTACTTTGCTTTCTAGAAGAGACTCCGTCAACTTGAGCTTCTCTTCCACCTTTGCCAATTCTTCAGTGAGCTATGACGTTGAAAATCAGAGAAAAGAATATCAGCTTCATTACAATTACATAACGCAATTCTATAAATATTTATTAAAAGAACAAGAAAGCATATTTAAAAGAAAAACTCTGCAACACATCAATAACCCAGATCAATAAAATAATTATACATTTAGGTAATAATTACAGACTCTGCAACACAGCAACAACCCAGATCAAACAAAATAATTATACATTTAGGTAATAATTACAGATTCTGCAACACAGCAATAACTCAGATCAAACAAAATATTTACAGTGTAAACACACACACACACAAAACACAACTTTCCATGGCTTTGGGATATCTACTTAAAAAGGTGTTTTTGGCATCCCCAGACCTCCTTATTCACAGTATGAGTGTTTATCTATACACATAAATTATGTCTAAACATAATTAAAAGTCAATATCAAACAAGCTACCAAAATTGCCCAACTCATACAACACCAAGAAACAAAACAACGTCAAAAAAAGAAAGAAGCAAAGAAAGGCACAAAATCGCACTAAATAATATATGCATCAAGAAACTGATAAAGTCCAAAAATATTGAAAAATCATAAAAATTAGTCTAAGAAAATCCAACTGCTGCTTCAGAGCAATTAAAATTTAGGCAGACATAAGAGTTGATCAGTGAAAATTAAACATAAAAAAGTAACCCCACCCAAATTCCATATTCAGCATTTGCAAGGTATTGCAACAATCTACATCATAAACAGAATACATTTTTAGAAATTGTGTGCTCCCCTAACCAACCCAACCCTTTGTTTTGGCAGGTAACCAATCCTAGTTATAAAACATTAACTTGATTGTCTGGTTTAGATAGAAATAAGTTCAAACACGTTATTGGCTTTAAAATCACATCAACAAATTTGACTAGTGGGACTCACAATCATCAGGAAACATTGATTGAACAGAGTAAACTCATGCTTGAATCAGCCGCAAGGATGAATAATATAATCGCAGCCTAATAGGTAATATCAAAACAAAACGATGAACACGGAAGTTCAGATTAGATTAAGTTTTATAGGAAATAGAAACCAACAGCCCCTAACCGAGTGTACAACTTTAAAAGTATACCGAGAACTTCATTAGTAACAACACTAGCTAATTCAGAAAAACTCAAGCAGAGTGTATAAGAACACAACACAAAAAATCAGATTTCCAGTAACATATCTGGAGTTCCCAATTCAGATGAACTGAGGACCAGCCTACAAAATTCAAAAATTAAGCTCAGTGTAATTGGAAAAACCAGTGAAAACCAAACATTTAGAAAGGAGATTCAGAACCTCTTCAACTGCTTTCTCTCTGAGGCGTTCAGACAACCTCAATGCCCTGATCTCGGCATGCGCTTCCCCCAATTCTCGATCCTTATCTGCACAAACGAACACGACAAACGAACAAACCAAATCAAACAACATCACATCCAAAATCACATCCCAAACCACCGGATCAACAGGCATTCTCACCCCTTACTCCATTCTCCAACCGATTGAGCTCTACCTTCACCGGATCCGACCCGTGCAGCAAATTTATAAACTCGTCCGCATCCAAACTCGGCCGAAGAGGAGCTCGCCTCCGGGAACTCTTCCCCTCCTTGAACGATCCCGACGCCGTCAACGGAGTCGGCGTCGCAACCTCTACCGGCCGCACATTGCCACCGTTCTCCCCGAAACTCATCTCGGTCACAGGCCCGTCGCCGTAAACATCCGTCATCTTGGATCTACCACTATCTCACATCAAACAATCAAACTTCCCCTCGCGCCCAGTAAGTGAAGAAGATGTGAAAGGGGTTAGAAAGTTTGTTTCTCTCTCTATAAATATGGTTAGATTTTAGAGATAGAAAGAGAGTACAGATTAGCTGTTTGATTATTGTGAAGAATAAAAATGGCTTTTTTTTTTTTTTTTTTTGGACTGATAATTTTAACAATATTATAAAAATACTATCTAAAAAAAATTATTTAGGTAAATACAGTTAATGAAAACGTGGTATAATACCGCGGTTCATTCCAACATTGAAACTGCGATTTCAGTTCACGTTTCTTTACCTTGTCTGTAAAACTGCGATTTCACTTCGCGTTTCTTGATGATTTATCCCTAAAAACGCGATTTCACTTCACGTTTTTCATTCTGTTCAATAAATATTTTGTATTTTTTCATATCTAAATCATGTATTGGAATTTTTTGTTTATATCTATTATTTTTATATTTTTTGAATTAGTTAATAAGATGTTAATTTATCTTTCAATAATAGATTTTTTAAGAATTTTAACATATCTCTTTAAATTTCTAAAAACGCGATCGTTTTTCACTCTGTTCAATAAATATTTTGTATTTATCTATATCTAAATCATGTATTGGGAGTTTGTGTGTATATCTATTATTTATATATTTTTTGAATTAAT
>JAVXUM010000001.1:24479730-24499158 GCA_035590655.1 Pouteria glomerata
TCGGCTATATGGATTTGACGACGCCAAGAAAATCTATTTAGAGCCATGTCCTCTATTAACTCCATGTAGGTAAGGTCTGTTTAATAGTTGTTTTCCAACTGTTAATTATTACAACAGTTAAAAAAAAAAAAAAAAAACTTATATGATGGCGTTTATCCCTTCTTGTTTGTCTTAACCCTGTGATATTATTTCTATGTTTTTTTTCTTGGCTTTGAAATCACATATTTTCTGTGTCATATATACAACAATTGCGCTAATACTTTCTAGAGACTATAAAAAAATTTATTAACTATTAGAATGCTTTTTTTTTTTTAAATTTTTCTTTGATGGTAAAGTCATTTATGTAAGAGTGATAATGAGTACTGATTTATGTGAAAAAAATAATAGTAATAGCAATAGTAATGTTAAGTCATCAGTTGTCTTAAAATCTTAAACTATTAGGAAATGAGCTCAAAAATGTATATTGAACTAATTCAACACCCCTCCTCGTGTGCAACCTCTTTTTGCATGTGGAGCAAAGATAACTAAACCAAATCAAACAAAGTGCACAACAATAAATGGAGAATAACAAGATTCGAACCAGGACCTCTTGGAGTCAGAGCTCTGATATCATGTTAAGTTACCAATTGTCCTAAAAGTTTAAGCGGTTAGAAAATGAGTCCGACAATATATATCAAGCTGTTTCAACAAGTAACAACCACCATGGGAGTTTTTTTTTTTTTTTTTATAATAAATAACAACCACGATGGAAGTTTGCTTTCACTATTTCAACACCCCTCCTCACGTGCAACCCGTTTGTACATGTGGAACAAAGATAAGCAAACTAAATCAAACAAGATGCACAAGTACAGATAAATAAAGTGCACAACAATAAATAAGGAATAACAAAATTCGAACGAGGACCTCCTGGAGCCAGAGCTCTGATATCATGTTAAGTTACCAATTGTCCCAAAAGCTTAAGCGGTTAGAAAATGAGCCCAACAATGTATATCAAGCTGTTTCAACAAGTAACAACCACCATGGGAGTTTTTTTTTTTTAAATAAATAACAACCCCAATGGAAGTTTGCTTTCACAATGTTAAGCAATAGTGATAACTATTAGGATGTAGACAACAAGAGCAGCAATAATAATTAATAAAAAGATTATTTAGCTATTTATATGTGGTTTCAAAATAAAATTTAGAAAGAGTTTATAGATCTATTTACAATATATACTAATAAATACAAACCTTACTAAAAACTTGTGTCACCATTTAAACAAAAATAAAAGAATTGGAAAAAAATTATAACCATTTGTTTGGATAATGGGAATTAATTATGTGTTGCTATAGATGGATATATATATTTTTGATAATTAAAATTCAAATTTTACAACTAATTAACTATACTTAATCTAGCTGTAATAATTAAAATAATTAATAGAATATTATAAAATAACTATCACTGTACTTAAAATTTAAAAGATAAAACAATAATATATTAAAATTACAATAAAACACTGAGAATAAATTCTTTTGGTTGAACCTATAGAGTTTCTGTCAAAATACACTGAAGCTAAATCGTCAACAGAACTATGAAATTCATCGTGCACCCTCTGTTCCACTTAAATGAGACAAATTTTGTTGCCTACATGAATTTTGCCAATTCTTTTAATTTTAAAAATGTAAAGGACAGTTGGGCTTAAGTTAGGGAGTGAATTCATTATTTTTTTAGTGCAAAAGAATTGCCATTTTCAGTGATGATGGTATATTTGTTATATATGTTGTATGCTGAGTATGTCGTATGTATAATTTGCACATTTCTTTTTTTTTTTTTTTTCTCTCTCACTCATTTATATGAATCCTTTTCTACATTAGTATCTCTTGAAGTTTGTCTGTGTACTGCTTTTCTTTGTGTTTTCTGTATGTCAACTTCCAAATGCCCTCATGATCAGCTACTGTTTTTTTTTTTTTTTTGTCCTATGTCTTATCAGTTGTTATTAATTGTAGGTTCATAAATGCATAGCCAATGGAGGAAAGGTGCTCATTCCTGCATTTGCTCTTGGAAGAGCTCAGGTTTTCTTGATAACATGACTACTTCAGTCCACAGTACACTGATCCACATAACCTCTAGTTTAGTGTTTCTTTGTAGGCCCCTAGCCATTACCAAATAGGATTCTCTCTCGTCCCATATGCTAATACTTATTGTGGATTTTATCTGCTTCTATGATAACAAATGTTGAGGAACGTTAAGGTCTGTCATGCACACCTTCTAATACATACAACATCTTGTTTGCCCACTGCTGCACCTTATATGACGGAGGCACTGGACAATGGCCACTCTCGCCTACTTTTCCTACTTAGCTGCAGCCAATGATTGACAATCCATTCTCACACGTCTCTGTATTCACATAAAAATCCACCTTCAACAGCACCAGTGAATCTAGTTGAGGGGGTATTTCTGCCACCATCTGGTAAAAAGGGTAAACTCTCCTCTTCCTTCGAGTTGCTGGGTTCCAAATTTTCTCATCACGAATTCTGTCCATCCTTTAATCTAAGGTTTCAGAACATAGTTGAAACCCTCCTTTGAAGAAGCTTTGATCCATTCATAACACCCTCATCATTGTGTTTCCTCGCCACCAAAGGCCTCCTGCTATCTAGAGACCAGTACCTCATAAATCGACTCCCATTTGAGAGTGTTGAAGGTCCTTCCTGGCAGCCGCATGCCCATCTCAGTCCTCAGTCACTTAGCTTACAAATGGGGCCAATCCTCACCCTTCCACCAACTGGAATGTGTAACCAAGGCTATGGTCCATGAAGAGTAAATTGAACGTCTTTCACCCCACTTGAAAGATAGTCATCTTGAGTTTCAATGAAGAGATGGAAAGAGAATCCTTTACTTGGAGGATTTACCTTTAATCTTAATTTTCTAAAGGTTTCATGTTATATGTTCTCATCCAAGAGGAAAGCACCTCCAAATAATATTATTTCAGTTGGTTTGTGCTTTTTAGGAGAGAAATTCTGTTGTTATATAGTATACATTTTGTGATGACAATATTATATGTCTTCCAATAGGAGCTCTGTATTCTGTTGGATGATTACTGGGAGCGCATGGATCTTAAAGTTCCTATTTACTTCTCAGCAGGTTCATGCTTATTATTCCTTTAATTACCTATTTAACAATTTTACCATCTTGGTCTTTCAAACAGATATCTTTTATCATGTACATTATCAGTTCACGACGACCTTGATTTTATGAATTTGCTTTCTTGCTAATATTGTGTCAATCGTTTCATAACGGTTCATGAATAGTGGAGGTTTTATGGAAAATAACAAAACAAATATATATATATAATACTGCCTATAATTACTTTGATATTGCTAGATAAATTTTGTTATTTTAATTTCTTTAGAACTTCAAAGTATAAGTTTGATAGCAATTAATCTATAATGTTAGGTATCACTTTCTTCCTCTGATCGTCTTTTGTCTTCTTTCTTTTGTTCACTATCCCTTCTTTTATCTTTCTTTTAGCTATAGACAAATTAGCAAATCCTTTTGAAGTGCAAAAATTTTGATTGCACTGTGCAGCCCATATATACAAGTAAGCATCAAGGAACAGACATGTGAAATGGACATGTCATGGTTAGAACATGTAACACAAGAATTTTAAGAAGGGGTAATATTTCATCTTTTTGTGGTTTGACAAGAAAATACACGACCCCCTATGATTAAAAAGTGAACACCTAAATCCGCTTAATGTTTCTAATGAAATGCCAAATGGACTGTATCTATTAAATTTAACAAACATGTAACATTTGCATGTTATGTAATGCTCTGTTACCTTTTAACTATCAAAGAATGATCATTTGATCACCAAAAAGACCAAAATGACCTTTATAAAAGTAACGGTGCCAAGGAAAACTAAATTACAAAATTCCTTGTGACTTAATGACCATTTTTTAGCGGAAAGGAAGACAACAATATTGCATAGTTTGTGCGTATTACATACTCAACTCAATAAAACTTGGTCCCAAATTAGTTGGGGTTGGTTACATGAATTCTTTTTCACCATTCATTTCTATTAAGGGTTATATTTTCTGTGAGGGTATTTAAAATTTGATCTTTCTTCACAATTTTAGTCCATGTAGTCTCAGGTTTATCTTTATTCTTTTACACCTATTTTAATCTTGCCACTCTTCTTTATTGGTGCATTTCTAGGTCTACATTGGATTTTGCTAAACCATGTTTAAATGAACATTATCTCAACTGTTGTTCTATCAGTGCTATTTTAATTTTGAGGTTGCCTTTATATCCCCCGTCTTAGGGTAAAAATTACCCACATCTCTTGTTCCTTGTTATTCTACAGTAAAATCCCCTCTACTCGCTACTAGAGTAAAAAATTGGATGGAAATGTTGAAGTTAACAGTGCATGAGATACACACATATAAAAAGTGCTAGTGTTCAATATCTAACAAAATAAAAGATGAATAGACCAAAATGCCCCTCCAAGCAACACTTTCATTTTCCAAGCCTATGTTGCTAGAGAGATGGCCTTCGACAGCCATGTCACTATTTGAACAATCAAGTTTCTGTGAGCTGAAGAAGAAGAGAAACCAGAGATCGTAATAATTGAAAAATAGAACACGACAAGGAGGAGGAAGAAGAAGAGAAAAAAGAGAGAGAGAGAGAGAGAGAGAAGGTACATGTGAAGATTGAAACCCTTAGTGAACTCCCCAACCAAATCTCCGTTCTCGTGGGCTACTTCCCCTCCAGCTTCAATCCTCTTGGGAACCAACCCACCGGCGAGGAAAAACCACCGCAACTCAAACTTGGCACGAGAGTAACATATATATACATATATAAAAGCAGCTTCCTCAATTTCCTAAGATAAATGTGATTATGGGTCATATAAAATCTTCACGAAAACTGCTTAAAGTTTCATTTTTTTCATTTGCATCTAGCTAATCCTATATCTATTTTTTTTTTTTTTTTTGGATAAATGGGTATTGTTTCAAGAGCAGGAGGTTGAGGAGAATCATGGGGATTAGGTTTGTTGCTTTGTTCGGAACTGGGATTTGGGTTGGGGGGTGGGGGGCTCTTCAATCAACAAAGGTGCTATTGCTATCACAAGATTGAGAGGATCATTGATTTCAAGAACTCTATTTCTTATTTTACAGGGCCGTTTGTGTTTTATATATATTGTGGGGTTTGCGTAGATTTCGTTTCTTATATATCATCTGAGAAAAATTTCAAATTTGAGAAAAATATTTTTCTAGGCTTATGATTATATGCTTGGAATTTGAAGAAGATTTATTGAGTCAGTAATGGTGAAAGCTGTGTGGAGAGAGAGAAGAGACTCGCAAAGGAGAAGAGGGTAAATTTTTATTTCTACCATTTAATGTGATGCATTCCAGTGCTTCACTTTAGTCACGGGTACAAGGGATATTAGTGTAGAATAACAAGGTACCGGAGTGTAAGTGATTTTGGCCCTGTGGGGGCATTTGGATCCCTAAGTTGTTTAAAAAAACTTCAAAAGTTTTAAACTTCTTCCAATTAAATTTTGCAACGCATTACTTTTACATCATTTCATTAACTTTTGGTTTTGTTTTGAACTTTTTCGAAACTCCAGAAGCAAGCCCCCAAGTATAAGGGTATAAAGGCAATTGCACCTTTAATTTTCTTTCAAATATATTCATTTTTTATCATTTCTTTTCTTGTATTGCTGCATATCTATTGTTATATCCTTATTTCTGCTACATTCATCTTATGAGATTGTTGTTTCTTAATGAACCAATATTTTGTATGTGCATATTACATACAGATACCGTTTATTTGACATTTCAATCCAAGTTGAGCGGCTTATGTGTTCAATTTTTAACCACAAGGGTTAAAGTATAATTACCCTTGATGTGGACACAACGTGGTTAAAACACAAAAAAAATACTTTTTTTTTTTTATTATTTGTATATTAATATAATGAATAATAATATATTTTTTCATTGTTGGATTTTATTGATCATATGCAGGATTTGTTTAGTTTAGCCCTTTTTTTTTGGGGGGGGGGGCAGCTAGTGTGGTGATAACATCCACAAATTACCAAAAAAAAAAAAAAAAAACAAATAAAAAAAAATAAAAAAATAAATTCTAGTTCAATATTTTAGTTCATGAACATCTCTCAATTTACAGAAGTGACAAAATACGAGATAGAACATCTGGCGATTTTACTGGTTTTGGCTAATCCATCCCACACAGTGCATAATACATACTTTGGCATGTTTGATGAGTAGGTATTTCCAATAGATGTCAGTCGTAGATATAATACTTATTTTAAAGTGTTCATACTTAATAAGTGGGTGTGCATGATATGTACAAAAGAGGTCAAATAAATAGTTATAGTGTCACCCAAGAAGTTGACAATAGAGGTCGTAGACAATGGAGAAAACTGTAATTCAAGGAATAAAGCTTCATCATGATAATGCTTTCAATGGTGTAAATAAAATGCCAACCATTGTTTTATTTCTTCCAAAATGCACGGCATCGGACATGAAGGTGTTACCTTCCTAACCCCAATAATTCCTTCCGTCTTGTGCATTGAAACATATTTTTTTTCTTTTTGGATGAACTCAGCATGACCGAAAACACTCCTAATGACTAAAGAAATGGACTCCACAACTCCAAAGCAAAGTCATAATGCTAATGTATATTAGCAGTAATCATATTGACCCCAAAAGTTATAATAGTTTCTTTCTGTGGTTATCAGTTGGCTGCTCCAAGGCTGTTAAAATCAAGATTATACCTAAAATCAGTAAATGGTTTGAGAAATCAAATTGCAAAATTAGTAAAATTTTACCTACAACATATAAAGTGAAAATATAGTCTTTTATACAACAATTTCTTCATTGAGAACTTCCAATATATCTTTTGTTAAATAAAAATTTTTATTAATAAGAGAAGAAAGCAAAAATAGATGAAAAAAAAAATTCGATGGGCAATCAACAGAACTCACAAAACATTCTACTTCCGGTTTTATACCCCTTGTTACTGAACTAACAATTGAGAATTTTAAAGTGTTTGGTGTGACTTATACAATTGATATTAAAATATTAACTTCATTTTAGTTTTTTGTTGGGTTAGAAATGTATTTGTAATATTTTATTATAGGTCTCTTGGTTTTCATTCATTTTAAGTACTACATTAATTAATGGTAGTCAATTTTGTGAAACAATGCGTATGGATCTCAACTTGTATAGTATAGGAAAGAGTAATGCTACCATGGTTTTTGATTATGATATCGGTTGCCATAATGGTAATAATTGCGGTGTAATGTTATTACATCAATTAAAGTGTAAATGGAATTGGATGGCAGAAATGTGAATTTTTCTTTTGTCATTGGCAAATCTCTAAATTTGAAATGATGCCCTTATTTTCACCTTATATTATCTTATGTTATTTTTAGTAGTGTTTAGCCATTTACAACCACATATAAGTGTGTTTTCTTCTAATAATTTAATATAACTAGTAAAATAACTATTTAGTTGGAAAAATAACAATAAATAATAAAATGTTTCCATAATAAACAACTCAAACAAGCATAATCAACAAATGAAAAAAGGTGAAAAAAAAAAGTAGAAAATTTGCATAGAAAATTTTAAATATCCGAAACAACTAAAATCAAATCTAACAGGAAAGAATTGCATCTTGGGAATATTTCTCTACTCAAAATTTCTAAAACTTTAGAGTGCAACTAGCAAAGGAAAAAAAAAAAAAAAAAAGGAAAGGTGTGCTTTGAATAGTTTTGAACCATCTTGAGACCTAGTTTGGCTTTAGATCTTTAAGATTTCCGCTTCAATTGACAAGTCCTAGGGACGATCATGGTTTCAACATTGGAGGAGAAAACGAGACCACACAAGGCCTTGAATTGCAAAAGAAATTAAGATTTGTACAAGGATTTGCATGTTTTATGATTTCTCGACTCGAACCGTCGATTTTTATACAAATCGGTAGTTTCTTATAGAGAATTGGTCCAAACCAGCCAATACAGACCAATTGGCTACAAAATTGACTGATTCGACTGTGATTTCTAATGGAAACGATAAATTAGCGTGTAATGGTAATGGTAACCTAAAAACTGGTACATAACAGCCAATATTTAAAACTATCAATGTTACACAATCAGAAAAATCTACTAGAAAAATTAACAAATGGAACACTTGTGGCCTATCATTTGGAAAAAAAAAAAACCATAAAAATTTATTTTGTTTAACAAAATTACATAGAAACCTTTCAATTTTTAAAATCAAGATTTTTATCTATCTTACCCCCATTGATGTGATTGAACAAGTTTTCTCACCCTAAAATTGTAAAATTGTAAGATCTCAAGATTTAAATCGAAATTTTGACAACCTTAGCCACTCTTCATAGGCATAAAGATTGCATCTTTTTTTTTTTTTTTTTTGCCACCAAGTATGTGCATGCCGTTCTTTTGATCAGAATGGATGAATATGAATGTCTATATGCCCTCTTCATATGCATGAAGATTGCATCTTTCTTTTTTGGCCACAAGTATATACATATCTTTTAATCAAAATGGTTGAATATGGATGCTTGTATGCCTTCTTTTGACCAACTTATATGTCTGTACATTAATCGGAGACGGCCCCAGGCTCATGCCCACCGCATTTTTTGGTGCATAAAAAACATGTAATTTTGTGTATCTTCGAATCTGTTAATGCCATACATGCCGTGGTGGATCTGGGATTTTCACTAATGGGGGGCACTAGGCACCAAGCACCTAAGAATAGGACCACGAGTGAGGACAACAAGTCACGTCGGGGTTAAGAGTAGACGATAAACAATGTTATTTTTAGGGAGAGATAAAATTACTTTTGGATGTTAAACCAGTTAATATACTTTTTATAATTTAATGGTTAACTGATTTGTTTAGCAGTAGCTGAGATTTATTAGGAATACTTCTTATTACTAAAACCAAACCAAATCAAACCAAACTAAGCCTTTTCCTACTAGGTGGGGTTGACTATATGTTATTACTAAGTTTTTACCGTTTATAGAATTTATTATGCTATATGTTATATTTCTTGATATTATGGACAAAAGTATTTAATAGTGTAGTGGGAGAATTTTATTTCACAAAAGATAATTGAGTTTGATTCTTATAAACTCCATTTATGTTGAAAAATTTTCAAATAACCTTAATTTTTTAACAAGGCCAAAATACGCTAATTTTAAATTAATTTAATTTTTTAATAAAGTAAAATATCAAGGGTATTTTGGTAATTTTATGTCCAAAATCAAGTGGGCACCTCGAGGTAGGTCTACCCTTGCATACATGCGTGTGTTGGCCCAGGCAATTGATTGGTATAACCATATTGGTCTTTGTTTGTCCATGTAACGTTTAAAAGGCCTTGAGACAGGGTAACATAAAATCATGGTTGCGTTGCGGGTTGATCACAAAATAACCTACTACTCTCCTTTTCCATGGAAGGCATACTACCCTTTCATTATCATTATATAAGGGATCCAATTCATCAAGTGTGTTAAAGTGTTAGCCACTATCTCACCTAAAAGTTTAAGCTATTAGGGAGAAGGGTATCCTCATTATTTATGTTGACTTGTTTTCTCTCAACACGTCTCCTTACGTGTGGTGGAACTGACTTAAAAGGGGCAAAACACATAGGACTATTAAGTTATTTGGGTGGTGGTAAGGTTTGAGCTAAGGACCTTTGCCTGCTCTAAAACAATGTTAAAGTGTTAGCTATCATCTTATCTAAAGGCTTAAGCTATTAAAGAGGGGACTTCTTTATTATTTATATTGATTTATTTTCTCTCAATACAGTGAAAAGTAGAATTTTTGGCATACTGCATTGCTAGATCCTGTCTATAGTTTTTTGAATTTGCAAAAGAGGATGTGCAAAGTTTATACTTCTGTTTTGTGTATATCCTGTATGCATGAGGAACTGGTCAGTTTTTGAAGTCTACTTTTAATTAAATATATTCATCGAAAAGACGGATGTAGTACTTTCAGTAGCCTAATTGTTTTTGGATTAACTGTTTGATTCTTTACTTGAGGAAGGAGTTACTTTGTTAGTTGGAGAGAAATTGATCAAATGGATCGATAGCCAATTGAATTATCTATGATTTGTATTTATACACATGGAATAAAGATTTTACATATTACATTCATCATCTCTAGACTAGATACATCACTCCTAGACTAGATATATAAATACAAAGATACATGAATATACATTAACTTTTCACAATATCTAGAATAGGACTTGGAAATCACCAACACTCCCCCTCAAGCTAGGAATGTAAATGTAAATGTTTTTCATTCCTAGCTTGTCTAGAACGCTATGAAGAGATGGACTTGGTAGACCTTTGGTAAGAACATCTGCTAGCTGCTCTTTGGTTGAAATGTAAGGCATACATAGTATTCCACTTTCCAATTTTTCTTTGATGAAATGATGATCGATCTCTACATGTTTAGTACGCTCATGTTGTATTGGATTGTGAGATATGTTAATAGTAGATTTATTGTCATAGTAGAGCTTCATACTTCCTTTCCAACAGATCCCCAAATCATCTAAAATAATCTTCAACCATAAAAGCTCACAAACTCCTAATACCATAGCGCAAAATTCTGCTTCTACACTTGATCTAGCTACTGTTGCCTGTTTCTTATTTCTCAAAAATATAAGATTTCCTCTCAGAAAGATACAATATCCTAAAGTTGATCTTCGATCCACTACCGATCCTGCACTATTTGCGTCAATATATGCTTCAAGATTAAGTGAAGTGCCTTTCTTGTAGAGAATTCCTTTTCTCGGAGTGCTTTTCAAATACTTCAATCTTCTATAGATAACTTCTAGATGTCGTTCTTTTGGTGAGTGCACAAATTGACTCACCACCCTTAATTGCATAAGCAATATCCAGACAAGTGTGTGACAAATAAATTAGCGTTCCCATGAGCCTTTGATATCTCCCCTTGTCTTCCAGTGTATCATCTGGTTCTTTATCCAATTTATGAGATTGCTCAATAGGAATTTCAGATGGCTTGCACCCAAGCATCCTTGTTTCTTTCAATAGATCCAGGATGTACTTTTGTTGAGAAATGATTATACCTTCTTTGGAATATGCTACCCCTATTCCCAAAAAGTATTTGAATTTTTCGAATTCTTTAACTTTAAAATCCTCTGCCAATTTGTTTTTCAAGTTTTCCAATCTCCATAAGGTCATCATCTGTTGTAATGACATCATCAACATACACAATTAAAATTGTGATTTTATCATTTTTGGACCTTTTAGTGAAGAGAGTATGTTCTCCTTGGGACTATTTAATATGCATCTTCTTCATTGCTTGGGTGAATCTCCCAAACCATGCTCGGGATGACTACTTTAATCCGTACAAAACTTTCTTTAATATTCATACACGCTTTCCAAAGGTGTTACTGAATCATGTTGGTGCCTCCATATAAACTTTTTTCTCTGAGTCACCATCCAAAAAAGCTTTCTTTACGTCAAATTGCAGTAATGGTCACTGAAAGTTAACTGCTAGAGATTGAAGTATTTTGACTGTAATTATCTTGGCTACTAGAGCAAATGTCTCCGAATAATTCACTCCATACATCTGAGTATATCCCTTAGCTACAAGCCTTGCTTTGTACCTTTCAAAGGAACCATCTAGCTTATATTTAATAGTATACACTCATTTACAGCCTACCAATTTCTTCCTTTTTGGTAATTCCATCGTATCCCTAGTTGCATTTTTCTTTAGGGCTTCCATTTCCTCTATCATTGCCTTCTTCCACTCCTTATTCTGTAATGCTTCATCAACATTTTGTGGTATTCTATCCACATGTAACTTGGCAAGGAAAGATCTATAAGATGAAGAAATATTCTCAAAGGAGATAAAGTTAGCAATTGAGTGTTGTATGCATTTCCTTATCCCTTTCTAGATAGCAATAGGAATTTCAAGATCTATTAGATCAGTACATACCTCTTCATTACCAGCCAACGATTCAGATAACCGAGCATGCCATGGTTCAGGATCAGCTCTCCTTCTTGAATAGACTTGCAGTGGTAAATTAGGAGTTTGGTTCCCTATTTTGTCATTTTTATCAAGAGTCAGGCAAAAATGTGGCTGATCTGAATGGGAGACTCTGAAGGGAATATATTTGGATCTGTATTAGGGAGAAGAGGTTGCTAATTTGGTAAAGTAGGCTACTAGTTTGATGGCTATTCTGGTTGCTGATTGTTTGGCTAGAGTGGATGAATTGAAGACGTTTGTGGCTGGACAAATTGAGGATTTTGTGACTGATCTGAAGGCGTACTGGATAGATCCGATTATTGGGAGTCAAAGCTAGGGGAAAAAAACAAGTTAAGGGGCAAAAATAGGTTTAGGTTCTTCAAAGGAGGAGGCAATCATCTTATCTTCAACTGAATACTCCCCTTGAAGAGAAGATGGGACAAAAAAAAGATTTATTTCCTACAAAGGTAACATCTTTTGTGAAAAAGATATTCTTAGTTGGAGGATGGTAGCATTTACATCCTTTTTGTGTGGAAGGATAGCCAATAAAGATGCACTTAAGAGCTCTTTGATCTAACTTGCTACGATTGTGAAAGTGAATGTGAACATATGAGATGCACCCAAAAATTCTTAGTGGAAGTGGATGAGACATACCAATGTGAGGAAAGAATTGTGGGAGAACTTCAATGGGGTTGTTATTCTGTAAAACCCGTGAGGTGACCCTATTTGAAAGATAAGTGGTTGTTAAGGAGGCTTCCCCCAATAATGTTTAGGAACATTTTTTTAATTACCAAAAAAAAAAAAAAAAAAAAAAAAAAAATTTTTTTAAAACAATAGGGCCTGGATTATGTCAAGCAAATGTCGGTTTTTCTCTTGACTACTCCGTTTTGTTGGGGTGTATCAATACAAGATGATTGGTGTATAATTCCTCTTTGTGTATGATGGGTGTTAAGATTTGGTTGAAATATTCTTTCCCATTGTTTGACCTGCACATTTTAACATTGGCATCAAATTGGGTTCGAATCATATTAAAAAATTTAGGAATTTGTTTTTCATGATAAATAACCAAGTGATTCTAGTGCAATGATCAATAAATTTAGCAAACCAACGAGCTCCATTAAGACTAGCAACTCTAGATGGACCCCAAACATCAGTATGAATACCAGAAAATGGAGCCAATTATCTACTATTAACTGGGGAAAAAGTGGATATTTGATGTTTAGCATATTGACATGTTTTACATTGAAAAGAAGATTCATCAATCCCTTTAAATAACTCAGGAAACATGTTCTTGAGTACATGAATAGATGGATGTTGTAGTCTAAAATGACGGAGCCAAATCTGTGATTTATTTAATGATAGGTTTTCTGACAAATCAGATGAAGGTACTTGAGCTCCCTTTCTACCACTGCTGGTTTCCAAGAAATACAGCCCTTCCTTTTTCCTTAGCAAGCCTAATCGCCTTCCTCGTTGTTGGTTCTTGGAAAAAAACATTTATCAAATGAGAATACCACCTTAAAATTTAATCTTTTGTCAATTTTGGAATAGACAACAAGTTTATTGACAACTTAGGAACATGAAGTACAGATTCTAAGGTGAAAGAGGGAGTGATTGAGATAGTTCCTTTTCCTGCTATAGGAGCCAAAGTTCTATCTGCCACCCTAATCTTCTGATGCCCTGAACATGGAGTGTATTTGGAGAATTGATGGGCTGAATTGGTCATATGATTCATAGCTCCTGAATCCACCACCCATACCTCACCATGTTTGCTGTCCAATGAGACAGTGAAAGCTAGAGCATAATAATTTCCTGCATGTGCCAAGGAACAAGAGCTACCAGGTTTGTCAATTGTGGTAGGCCAACTTCGGATCTTCTCAACCTCCTCCTTATTAAGTACAGTTAGTTCCAGTTGATCTTTTTGATCTGTTATCTCATTTGCCACAGCCACATTTGCTTGTTTATTTAATGGTTTCTGATTCAGCTGATTTGGTCCAGTAGTATTCGAATTGTTGTTCCTGTGAAATGGTGGTTTGCCCTTCAATTTCCAGCAAGTCTCTTTCGTATGTCCAGGTTTCTTACAATAATTGCACCATAAGTCATATTTGTTGTTCTTTGAAGGATCATGATTGTTTCGTTTTAATTGGTAAGTAGTTTGACTATTGGTCAAAAGTGCAGATCCTTCTGGTTTGGGGAACTTTACCATAACTAACCTCCTTCCTTCTTCTCCTCTAATTGTGTCAAAGACTTCGCTAATTGAGGGAAGTTCTTATTTTCCCAGGATTTGGATTCTAACAGGATCATATTCCATGTTAAGATCCGCTAAAAACTCATAAATCCACTCCTCTTCAATGAACCTTAATAAAATAGCTGCATCTTCACTGCACTTCATGTTGATGTTATGGTAGCAATCAAGTTCAACCCATAAAACGTTCAAAGTAACTAGATAGGGTACCTTGCTTGGTTGAATGAATTTTAGTCTTAATTTCAAAGACAAGTGCAGCATCCTTCAGCTTAGAGTACGTTCTCTTCACTATTTCCCAGATTTCCTTAGCTGTGGCTTAAGAACATACAATTCCCACTGATTTCAGGTTGCATGGAGTCCCATAGCCACGACATAATCAACGAATCTTCAATATCTCAAGCTTCAAACTTTGGATCATCCGAATCTGGTCCTGGTTTTGTTAGATGGTGAAGCTTCCCCTTAAAGGAGAGTTTAGTGCGAATCACTTGTGACCAGGTTAGGTGATTCCTTCTGTTGAGACGGTAAAATGGCTGAATGATACTTAAATCATTTGGATGAGTTGGCTGTTGCTAAACAGTTTTGGTTGACACAATTTTGGATGATTCAGAAACTGTTGAGATGGTAAATGGCACAAATGTACACAACTGAATTGGATTTGAAGGCTGAGTGTTTATATGGTAATGAAGGCCTGTTTTATGGCAATGAAAGCTGAAATGAATGCTCTGTTTTGATGTCCAAAAGTAGAGTAGAAACACAGATTTTTTTCAGCAATGAACGAGCCCAAGCGAGAGGAATTAACTTGGTTCTGATACCATGCAAGCTGGAGAGAAATGGATTGAATGGCTTGATACCCAATTGGGTTATCTATGATTTGTATTTATACACAGAATAAAGACTTTACATATTACATTCATCACCTCTAGACTAGGTACATTACCCATAGACTAGATACATAAATACAAAGATACATGAATGACAACAATACATGAATGTACATTAACATTTCACAATCTCTAGAATCAGACTTGGAAATCACCAACATCCTGAATACTGTTGATTTTCATGGACAAGAATGATTGCAGGATGCACTGCGTTACCCGCCATCTTTCCTGTTAGGCCTTTGCGATGAATTTCCTATGCATGTGCTTCTCTATTTGTTGTGACTCATTTAACCAAATAATTTTCTAATTTTTCTTTTCTCTTTTCTGGGGCAACTGGATTTGTAGTTTATCCATTGAACTCTTATTTGTTTCCTTCATTGGTGGTGACTCCAAAGCTGTCTAATGTACAGATTTTTAGTCCTTTTTTCACGTTCACATCTCATGTTGGGACTCAGGATCATTTTCTGTGTGACTTGGATCTATCCTTCGTCAAAATTTGACATTGAAAATAATAACAAACAATAACAGTTTGTAGAAAGAAACTTTTTCGGAAAGAAAAATGGCAAATCAACTATTTATGAAGCAATATTTCACAACTCTCTCCATTTGAGGAGTATGTACAGTCATGATGTGCTGCTTGCTCAATAAGAATAAACAATTAAGAGAAATTTTAGTTATGAGCAGCATCCTTGTGTGCTAGAACTCATTTTTATTTCAGTGTATTCATTTTTTAATTCTTGCGGTAGCATTTTAGTCATTCTAACCATTAAAATAACAATAGTAGTTGTACTGTTAATAGCAGTATTTGTTTGCATTAGAATCCTCTTTCATTAATCATGCTTTAGCAGCGTTCTTGATTTTGGATGATATTTTTGTTTTCAGGTTTGACCATTCAAGCTAATATGTATTACAAAATGCTCATCAACTGGACTAGCCAAAAGGTGAAGGATACCTACGCTTCTCGCAATGCATTCGACTTTAAAAATGGTATTCCGACAATTCTAGTATTTCAGTTTAGAAGTTCGGACACAGTTGTTCCTTAATTACCGAATTGTAATATTGTTTTGGGCATCACATACTTTCAACTATGACTAGGGGATATTAGCTGGTGTATTAATTAAGTTTCATTGTCATATTTTAAAACAGGGTTGCTTGTAATTTCTCATGAAGTAATTAGCAGCACTGCTATATTTGATGTTGAGCCAAATTGGAAGTCTGTGAGCCCACAATTTCCAGACTTCAAATTGGTTCCTGTCAAATAATCAATATTGTACAGAACACCACCTATCAAAATCAAAATAAAAGGCCAAAACCTTAAAAAAAAAGGGTTCTTTGTCCTTATTCTGAAGTGACTGATAAAATAACCGAGTAAGCCTAAAACTAGAGTCTCTTGTCCATATAAGCCTAAAACTACTGCAAATACACCCATTAAGAAAGTATGGAAGATAATCGAGATGAGGAAGAATGGCAAGAAGTGAAAAAGATTGAGGCAAGAGTGTTCCCATGCCTAGTGTAATTAAGGAGCAAGAAAAGAACATATCTAAACCATCGTCTTCCAACATATGTGAAGTTTTGTCATCATGCCAGTCAGAGGATTACTTATTGAAAAAAGAGGATCCCAAAAATGAAAAGCCCAAATTGGTGATGGAGGTGGGACAATTCTTTCAGGACAGCAAGAATGTAAGACTCCAAGTCCAAATACCATTGGAGAAGGAGGTGGGGTAATTCCAGAACAACAACGAAGTATGACTTCTAGTAATTCTCAAGCTTGGAACAAAAGGCTATTATTAAATAGAATCTAGAAACTCAATGTAGCTAGAGGACAAGCGCTAGCCGGTCTTTCTTTTCTCAAAGGAGCAAATTCTATGTATGGTAAGATAGTGAAAAAATGAATTGAGATATTGGATCTTTTGGGTGGGATTGATATGACCTTTCCACTTGGGTTGTAAGTGGAATATATTCGTGGAAGAGGTTGAGAGTCTTTTGTATCTCTATTCCCCTTATGGAGCTTGTACTCCCTTAGGGAGTTGTACTGAGCATGTTATAATATTCAAAATTTTGGTAATAAAATTTAATCTTACCTACAAAATAATAATAATAATAATAATAATAATAATAACCAAGTAGTTATATTTTTTATTGCTTCCGATGCTTTGTGCAGATATTCTATTTTTTTCTCTAGTTAAACCTAAAAAGCAGCACTTCATCAAAAGTTTTCCTTATATTTGTTTTATTGGAGAATAGTTTGTGGAAAGAAAGTAATAAAGGAATATTTTTAAATCAAGAATTGATGGTATTACTGTATTATGGGTTAAGAATTATTATTTATTTACTTCTTCTGAACTCTCTTGTGCTTTGCCATTGCACCATATGCTTTCAGGGTGGGCTTCAATTGTAGATGCTACTTAAAATTGCAGTTTAACTCACGCATAATAATCTGCTTGAACTTTAATTTGTGCTTTGATTCTTCTTATAGCATCTTTATCCAAACATGAAATGGGTGCCTGGGCTTAGCTGTGGAGTTGCCATTATGTAACTACATGCTTAGGAGGTCTTTACTTCGGGTGTGTTTTGAGTTTCATTTTCCTCTGATTCTTTAGGATAGATGTTGCGGTGCTATCAATTAATTATTTGCAATTAGATTTCCAGTCAACTGAACAATGCCTAGCAAAATTAGTATCAAGTTTGATCAAATTGATATTTAGTATTTTAATTATATTGGAACTGATGCCTGTTGTTTAATGGTTCCCTCGATGTTTGGTGTTTGGATTTTGCAGTTTGCAATTTTGATCGTTCCTTGATAAATGCTCCTGGACCTTGTGTTCTCTTTGCTACACCGGGGATGCTCAGTGGTGGTTTTTCACTTGAAGTTTTCAAACAGTGGGCTCCTTGTGAAGCAAATCTTGTTACGCTGCCAGGGTACCCCTCTCTATTACTTCAGTATTTAGTTAAGCCTATGTATGATACAGAAATGAGAGAAGTTAACCTATACTTGAGTATTACGACCTTGAAAATGTTCTAATTTCTCATAGCCTAGCAAACTGCTGGGCACAGAGAAATCCAACATCCAAGTGACTTTTTATTTGTGGATTTCTAGCTTCAATTTTTATGGAAAAAGAAAGGTTGAAATGCCACAACCCCAATAGTATTGGCTATTCAGGTGTTCTTGATAATGTGGAACTCTTGTATGCTTTATCTTTCCAAAAATGCCATAGAGTATCATCAGGCATTTAAACTTCCAAAAATGATTTTTTAAGTAGGTTCTTACACGGATTACTAAATGTGGATGATCGAGATGCGGATGGATGCTCTATCCGTTTGGGAACATTGCCATACGTCGTCAATAGCAGGAAATCACCGAAGGCAGACGGGGTTAACCTATACTTGAGTATTACGACCTTGAAAATGTTCTATTTTCTCATAGCCTAGCAAACTGCTGGGCACAGAGAAATTCAACATCCAAGCGGCTTTTTATTTGTGGATACCTAGCTTCAATTTTTGTGGAAAAGTCAATTGATGTTTGGTAAGCTGGCTTTTTGGCATTTCTAGAGTTACTTTTTGCCCAGAAATGGAAAAAGAAAGACTGATACGCCACAAGCCCGATAGTATTGGCTGATGATACTATGGTATTTTGTGGAGTTGATATTCTTCAATTAGGACATTTGAGATGTATACTGCTGGGCTTCGAAGCTGTGTCTGGGTTGAAGATTAATCTTAGTAAATCAGAGGTTATTTCTGTCGGTAGGATTCCAAATTTGGACAGGCTAGCTGCTGTTCTTGGCTGCAAGTTGGGCTCTCTCCCGACTACTTATTTGGGGATGGTGATTGGAGCAAATGGTAAGGAGAATCAGATTTGGGAACCAGTGATTGAGAGGTGCAAATCCAAATTGGCTTCTTGGAAAATTAATTATCTTTCTTCGGGTGCCAGGATGACATTGATAAAGAGTGTTCTTTCCAGTCTCCCCACTTACTATTTCTCGCTTTTTCCAGCTCCTAATTCTGTGATTAAGACTTTGGAGAGACTTCAGAGAGACTTCCTTTGGGGAAGGAGTGAGAGGGTATTCAAACATAATCTTGTGGATTGGAGGATGGTTTGTAGGTCTCGGAATTGGGGGGGCTGGATTAAGGAAGCTTAATAAGCACAATGAAGCGCTAATGGGGAAATGGCTTTGGAGATTTGCTTATGAGAACTCTAGTCTTTGGAGAAAATTGATTGTTTCTAAATATGGAGTGGATATTGGAGGATGGCAATCTGATTTGGGTCCCTCATATTTTGGTGC
>JAVXUM010000001.1:24499258-24517128 GCA_035590655.1 Pouteria glomerata
ATTAATGAGAAACGTGATTATTCAAATTGTGATTATGAAATTGGGTTTCAATGAATAAATGTTATCTAACCCGAAAATTGAATGCCAAACCAAGACCTTTGCTTCTTTAAATTCTTTAATTATTAAGTGTTTGTTTTTGTTCTTGTTTAAGTGTTTTCGAGTTAATTGTTGCGGTTTAGGATAGTCTACACAATTTTCGACCAAAACTCAGATTTACTTTTTGCAGCATTGAAACTAGTTGGCTACGTTAACCTAGAACTTGGGTTATAGGATTCCCTGTGGATTCGACCTCGGACTCACCGAGTTAAAGCTACACCGCCAGCCCTTATACTTGGGGGTACTTTTAGACGCACATTCTAAACGCGGTCACATACTATCACATCTTTTAACCGATACTTCTGTTGGACGTCTTCAACATAATTGAACCTTTTTAGTCGATTTTCTCTCATTTTATCTTCAATCGGTGCTATTCCTACTTTGCCCCTAATCTCCTCGTTCCTAATTCTATCTCTCCTTGTTATCCCGTACATCCTCTTAATATTCTCATCTCCGCAATTGCCATTTTCTGAACATGATTACACTTTACTGTCCAACACTTTGATCCATATAATAACGCTAGTCTTACTGCTACCTTATAATACTTTCCTTTTACCTTGAGGGGAACTTTTCTATCACACAAGACACCTGAAGCGCTCCTTTGGTCCACCCGGCCTAAATCCTGTGACTTACATCCGTTTCAATCCTTCTATCATGTTGTACCATAGATCCAAGGCACCTAAAGTTTTTTTTTTTCTACAATCATGTGACCAAATTTTTTTTTTTTCTACAATCATGTGAGTGACCAAATTTACTTCTATACTACTAGCAGTCCTATTTTAACAAAACTTACATTCCATGTATTCCGTCTTGCAACGACTTAACATCAACCCTTTTATCTTTAACGTTTCCTGCCACAATTCTAGTTTAGGATTCACTTCTTCTCTCGTCTCATATATTAAAACAATTTCATCTGCAAATAACATACACCATGGTACCTCATCCTGAATATGTCTAGTAATCTCATCCATAACTAGGGCAAATAAGTACGGGCTTAACGCTGAGCCTTGGTGTAAACCAATCGTAATAGGGAACTCCATAGTCTCTCCGCCAACTTTTCATATAGATGTCTCAGTTCTATTATATATGTCATTTATCACCTCAATATATACAATACACACCCCTTTCTTTTCTAATACTCCCCATAGAATCTTCCTAGGAACCGTATCATAAGTCTTCTCTGAATCAACGAACACCATATGTAGATTTTTTTGATCTTCTTTATACTGTTCCATTAACCTCCTTAGGAGGAAGATAGCTTCTATGGTTGATCTCCCTAACATGAAACCAAATTGATTCTCTAAAACATTTGTTGCCTTTCTTAATCTTCTCTGAATAACTCTCTCTCATAATTTCATCGTATGGCTCATCAATTTAATCCTTCAATAGTTCCCACGGTTCTGAATATCTTCTTTGTTTTTGTATATGGGTATAAGGATACTTTTTCTCCATGCATCAGACATCTTCTTGCTTTTTAACATTACATTACAAAGGTTCGTCAACCAATTTATGCCATCCTCCCCCAGGCACCTCCAAACCTCAATAGTGATACCATTTGGCCCGACCGCTTTCTCATTATTCGTCATTTTCAATACTTCTTTTACTTCTTCCCTACTGATTCTTCTATAGCACATATGATTCAATTCTTCCCTAGAAGTGGTAAGCTGCCCCAATTGTACGTCATTATTGCTGTTTTCGTTAAATAACTTGTAAAAGTAGCTCTTCCAACGCTCCTTTATCTCCTCTTCCTTTACTAATACCTTTTCATCCTCATCCGTAATGCATTTAACTTGGTTCAAGTTTTTGGTCCGCCTATCTCTGACTTTAGCAAGTTTGAATATCTCTCTTTCGCCTTCCTGAGTGTCAAGTCGCCTATATAACTCCTCAAATGCCTTTGCCTTGACCTCACTACCTACCTTTTTAGTTTAACGTTTAGCTTCCTTATATCTCTCCAAGCTAACTTCATTTCAATCATTTTGCCAAAATTTAAAACTCTCTTTTAACTCTTAACTTGTCTTGAACAATCTCACTCTACCACCAAACCTCTTTCTGTGCTGGCGCACTCCCTTTGGATTCTCCTAAGACTTCTTTCCCTACTCTCTTAATACACTCTGCTACCTTATCCTACATAATATTTGCACTCTCATTTATTACCCAAACATCTTCATCTAGTACTCTTTCCTGTAGTGTTAGTGACTTATCACCTTTCAAGTTCCACCATTTTGTCTTTGAATATCTATATATCTTCTTTCTTTTAGTTCATATTTGGAGCTGCACATCTATAATCAACAGCCTATGTTGGGAAGTCAAGCTCTCCCCCAGTATAACTTTACAATCTTCACAAGGTAGACGGTCTCTTTTCTTAGTTAAGAAGAAGTCAATCTGTGTCCTTCCCTTCATTTCTATTACCGTTTTTGTATCCCCCATGTACTTCTATGTATCCATTTACATCGCGTCCTACGTGACCGTTTAAATCTCCTTCTATGAAGACCATCTCTCCCTGGGGTATCTTTAGTAATACTCCTTCCAAGTCTTCCCAAAACTTCTCGTTGTGTCCATACCCTAGACCCACCTGGGGGGCGTAAACATTAATTACGTTTACTATATCTTCTCCTAACACTAACTTAATTGCAATAATTCTATCTTCACATCGCTTAACATTAACTACATCTTCCTTTAGGTCCTTGCTTACCACTATGCCAACCTCATTCCTCGATCTATTAAGTCCTGTATACTATAACTTATACTCAGTCGTCTCAATCTCTTTAGCTTTCTGTCCTATCCACTTCGTCTTTTGCAAGCAAGCAATTATGATTTGTCTCCTTTCCATTGTATCCACTACTTCCTTAACTTTTCCTATTAGGCTCCAAATATTCCAAGTACCTAATCTTAGTTTTCTATTTTGGACTAGCTTCCTTACCCCACCTTACTTGTCCAAGAAAGTGTGAGGACCCTTACCTATTTAACACTGCACTCGGGCACCGATGCAGCGGTCCTTGCATATTTATCGTTGTACTTGGACCATACAGCACGTCGCCGAATAGGGTACGCCCTAACGAAATTTTATTAGGTCTCAAATCTATTAAAAAATCCGACTGAATATCGTGCTGACTGTCGGCTACCCAATGCACAACCCTCCTCCTTTTTCCAGACTTGGGACTGGCTACGTCAAGAAAACCCTAACATAGGCGGAGTTTAGTTTGGTTTGGTAAGAATTCTAATAAAGCATAAATTAAAAATATGTATATACTAATAGCATCTGAATTACTTTTTGAGAAGTATTATTTGCGTAGAAATATAATATAATAAAGAATTTCGAATATTTTATAGGTAGTCAAGGAGTGTTCGTTTAGGATTACCTAAATCCTAGGGTATATACTCACTTCGAATTCTATTCCTCATTGGTCTAGCCCTAACCCTTTTATTCAAATCTCTATTCCTTCGTGTTGGGATCAAATTGAGGCAATTACATTGGCTTCTGGGTCAGTTTGAGTAATCATTAGTAAGTCAACGATTATTCTAAAAGTTTTAAGTTGTTAGGAAATGAGTCCTCCCCATACAACCATGTATTGCGCATAAATTGGAGAGGCAAATGACTAAACCAGTTCGGTGTACCAACAAAAACAGAGATGTTGCATGATGTCTAATGGGGAACAAGTATAGATAATGGGGTTACACCGTCTTGATGTCAAGTCAACAATTGTCTAAGGGCTAAAAGCAAGTTATTAATAAATATGTCCAACAATTTATATTAAGCTTTTCAACAGTCATGAACAATTGAATGTGAACGAGTTTACACTAAGAGGAGAGTGTCAAAGGAGCTGGTAGAAGAAAATAGAGAAAGAGTGAAAGAAGGGAGAACAAAGAATTGTTTGAGGTGATGACCTTGGAGAGCGTAGATAGAAAGAAAATGAGAAAGTAAAGAAATGGGGATGATGGTGTTAGTGGGTCATTTTGGATTTCCCAACAGTGATGGGAGGTATTAACGGGTGTGGTAAGAGAGAGAAAGAGGTAAGAGGATGATTAGGTAAAATACTCACTATACTACTTTCAAATCAAAATTAATTAACCAACAAATTATGAGTCAAACTTTATATTTGAAGATTATGGGTACCTGATTAGCGGATGGGTTAAGGGATGACAACCAATTAAAAATACTTGCCGGGTAATCACATAGTCCGGACACCTTTTTACTTGCCGGGTTTTGGTATGGTAGAGGCATGACCGAACCCCGATCCAACCCATTGCATCCCTATCTCCAAATATTTGTCATTGAAATTAGTTTTATGAATTTGTTTATGTACATAAGATTTTGGAACTTGTGTTTGATTTGGATTTGCTTTTTTCTTTTCTTTTTTTTTTGTTTTTGTTTTTCTATTTTTTTGTCTTTTTTATATATTTATAGAGGAGCTTTTAGATTCATTTCAAATTTTATAAAGAAGTTATTAATTGTTTACTGACAAGGATTATTTGCTAACATATGGTCAGCTACTTTTATGGCACATTATATTGTTGTTAATCATGTTGAGTGTCGCTATCTAGTATCCCAGTATTGGAAATGTTACGTGCTAAAGATAATGTGGGCAATTATTTCATAATCTGTTTATCCAATATTGAATATGTTATGTGCGAAACTTAATGTGAGCAATTGTTTTAGCCATTTGATTTTGATTGTGGAATGGAATCTAGTGGTTTGAACTCATTTAATCACATTAATATTTGTATGACTAGTTTCTTGACTGACATCCATCAGATTGGGCCCTATCTAATTAATTATTATGCTATGTGATAAAAGTGGCTTATTGTATGTGACTACGTGCTGTTTGACTGAAGAAAAAATGTGCCTATTCTAGGCGGGTGTGTCCTTCAAATCTTTGTGCAGCTTAAGCTGTCGTTTGTTAGACAAATGTTATCTGCATATATTTTTCTCAAGCCTTGCAATCAAAATATGGTGTGTACAAAATGATGATCTACGTGAAGATAGAATAGACTGGGGAATAAATGAGGGGTTAAGTGTCTAGTTCAGAGGAAACTTAGGTGATGTAGCATGACATTTGTGAGGATTTCTTCAAACGCAAGATGGACATAGAGATGTGCAGATTTGTTTAACGAGCGAGAGACAATGAAAGGGAAAAGATAATGGAACATACAAGAAGAAAGAGAACATAGAGAAAAATGGAGATAGAGAAAGAGATAAAGAGAGAGAAGCTTTTTTTATCAAACTGATGTAAGAGAAACTCTTGTACCAAACTGATAGCATGGCATTCACAGTAACATGTTCATATTAAGATAAAGACAACCCCTCTAATCTATTTGTGCCTCTCTAAGCTCTCAAAATGCTGGCCTGCTTTGACCAATGCAAAATCTCTCTCTCTCTCTCTCTCTCTCTCTCTCTCTCTCTCTCTCTCTCTCTCTCTCTCTAAAGTTAGATAGTATATTGTTCTTTACGGTCATCCATAACAATTTCTTTTGGAAATTTTCAGATTCATCAGCTGTCTTTTAGTCCTCACACGGATGCCAAAGGAATTATGGATCTCGTAAAATTTCTCTCGCCCAAAAATGTTATTCTCGTACATGGAGAAAAGCCTAAGATGGATCTACTCAAAGGAAGAATTCAATCCGAACTGGGGATTCAATGTTACGATCCTGCAAACAACGAGACTGTCTGCATTCCTTCAACACACTACGTAAAGGCAGATGCCTCAAAGGCTGTCGTCCGAAGCTCCTCGACTCCAAACTTCAAGTTTCTAACAAGGTCAAGAAGGAACTCCAATTTAGGCGCTGCAGCAGACATTAGAGCCGCACCTGTGCTGGAGTTATGTGACGAACGAGTAGCAGAGGGAGTCCTAATTATAGAGGGAAGCCACAAGGCCAAGGCTGTGCACCAGGATGAGCTTCCAGAGACGTTGGGAGGGAAACATGAAGTTCAGTTTGCTTGCTGTGTCCCAGTAAATATTAGCGAATTAGAGGGGCTCACAAACTCGGACCTTTCGTCGAACAGTTGGAGTCCGCTTCGTCTGCTACATGCAAGACTTTCGAGTGAATTAACGGAAGAAGAGACCATCCAAGATTGCGGGAAACACCTTCGCGTGGAGTCGCTGCGTATATCTGTTTGCTTGAAGGACGACTGCCCTTACAGAAACACCGACTGTGTCGTTGATTACTCAGCGACATTGTTCTTTTGCTGCACTTGGTCGGTGGCAGAAGAGAAGCTTGCTTGGAAAGCAATTTCAATCATGAAGAACATGCATCTAACCTAACGCTCTGTTTGAAAATATTTATTGTCTTATAATTTATTTGAGTTTAAATTAAAGAAATAATTTGATTTTTTTTGATAAATAAAAATGTGTTTAGAATATATGTTCAAATTTATTATTTATGAGAGATGCCAAATTTGACCATATTAGTGAAAGAAATTATGATAGATATGATATATGAGAGTAAATTTATTTACTTATTTAAGTAGTTTATGAAAATAATGAATTCTTGTTAAATTCTATCGTTTTGAGTTAGTTTCAAATGATATAAAAATTTTAAAATTTAAGTTAATTTAGGGTATGTCTAGTTGGTAAAAGTTTAATAAAAAAAGTACAGTAAAAATATAAAAATAAAATAAAAAAGTGATGTAATAAAATTTGATCGGAAAAAATTTGAAAAGTTAGTAAAAGTTAGTGAGTTTTGGTTGGTTTTGGCCAATTAAACATCAGCTCACATAAAATTTTATTTTGATTTCAAAAATAAGAAGTGGTGAAATTTTCCATTAAATGAAATGAAATTCTATCAAATTCACCCTTCCAAATATGGTGTAGGTGAGCGAAATTCAATAGGCTCGTACGTTTAGTCCTGTGAAAATTAATCAAGCTGATAAGAATTTTTCAAATAGCAAACTCATTACTAAAAAGGTGATCTATCACCTTTTGGTGTGTATAGATCTTGGATTTGTTAATTCAAACTTATTTTTTCTATTTAATTATAGTGAAAGATGGTTGAAAATAAAAATGTGAAATTTGTAAATGAAATAATTAAAAAAATAACTAATAGCAAATGCTTTTATACAAGTGTTAATCATGTGGATTGCAAGACAGTTGCATTATAACTAAAATGACACGATAATCACATTATAATTAAAATAACATGACATGATTGAATTTGTTGACTGATGATTAGAGATATGTACATATAGAATATCAATATATTGTTTTAATTATTTTTAATAATTTAAATCACTCAAGAATTATTAATTTAATCATTGTTTACGAGTAAAATTTTGATTTTAATTAGAATATGTTGGAAAAATTATGCATTTTGAGCTTCTAGAATTAGAATGAAATTGGAGCAACTCATGCATAATAAAGTAAAAGTGGAATTAAATAGGAAACGAAAATGAAATCACTAATTATAATCTAAAAACACGAAACATAAAAATGTCTAGATGAGAGAAATAAAGGTTTGAGTTAGGTGTGAGAAAATTTGAAGGCTTGAAAATTTCATCTAAATGACAAATTTTCTTACAGAGAGTTTTAGGATTCTAACAACACAAATTTGACAAGAGATAAGGAAAAAAAAAGTGTTAAAATAATAAAAATAATTTTTTACTTTAAGTGAAATTCAACTTTTTTAAACTCTCTTAAAATTGATTACTATTTTGTATATTTATTTACTTTATTGTTGTAAGTCAAAATATTTTGATTTTTAAAGAAACTAATTGAATAAAACACTTCGAAAGAAACTGATTGATTATAGCACTCCTAAATATTCTCAGATTTGTATATGAAATAGATATATATATATATTTTGTTTCAAGTAAATATAAAGTAAAACTGTAAAAGTAATTAAAATATATATATATTTTTTTAATTTTAAGTGGAACTCATAAGGGATTCACCTATTCTCGTATTGCCCTTCTCAAGCAAGATAAAATCTGGAATTTTCATTAAATTCAATGCTCTGACATCCACATCTACAAAATATACACTAAAATTCAATATTTTGATATTGGCATCAACATATTACAATATTATCTTATATGAGTTTGGTAAGGTGCAAGATGAGTAATTTTCTAGATCATTCATCTTGGTATTACTCCTGCTCGAATACGCTTATACTTGGAATTCCTTATGCGTCCTGAATTTTTCACAAACTTAGGAGCATGAACAATAACCATAATTTACCAAAACTATCAATCTAAACTAATCAGAACTAATTATATTAATAAAAATAAACTAACTTCCAATATTAGGTAAAAAAAAAAAAAAAATCTATCTCTAGTCTCTTAAACTGAGATTTTACATAATAATTAAAATTCAATCAAAATAAATAACGAAACTAAATAGGTTTACAAATTTCTCCCTAATATATAAATAACAAACTACTTAAAATATCTATTTTGCCTAAAGTAATTCCATCACGACTTTCGTTGGGTGTAACATTCGCATCTGCATTTAAATTTTGTAAAGGCTTAGCACAATATAAAAATCAACTAATGCTAAAAAAAATAAAAATTAAATAAATTAAATACGGGTTCCCTATTATAAATATCTAACATGTCATGCCCTCATATAACATATATAAAAAATATTTAATTTGAATATTTTTTATAAAACAATTATTGCAATGAGACTACAGTCACAACTATTGGATTATATACTACAACCTGGTCAACCTATGTCTCAGCTATAGGATACCAAAATATTAATTCAATAATATTTCATAGGTTACTAGGCTACTGGGCATCATATCTAACCTCGCGTGGGTTCCTGGTCTTTCACCAGCGGAGCTTTTAGCACCAACTATTTATTCCCGTACCTCAACCCAAAAACTAAAATCGTAAAAATTAATGAATAAATAATTAATTTATTTATTTAAATCTAAATCATTCTTTAAAAAATATTTCTTTCCTTATTCAAGGCTTTCACAAAAAAATCTAAAATTTTTGTACAAACTCAAATTAATTTGTTAAGATCAAAATCAATTTATACTTACTTTTTAAATTTGCAAAATTATCACAATCAAATAATAAATCACGTAATAACAATTCAAATAATTACAAAAAATTATCAGATTAAATCACACATAATAAATTTAATTTTTATTTAACTTTATCCCTACCTCAAATTAAATCTAGATTTACTAAACAAAGAGCCAAATCTACCTTTACTTGGAACACAACCTGCCGTTGCTAGTAACAGAAACCCGAATCTGCCGTGAAGAAAGAACCAGCCTACCTTCTCAAACTTTTTAGCCACTTCCACCTTCACACTTTTTTTTTTTTTTTAGCTCTCTATTGCGTGAACGATATATATATACACACACTATACAATAATGAGTTTGACAGAATCCTAATTGGCTTAGAATTGTTCCCGTGGTCAATGAATCCCTAGGAACAGCCACTTATTAGTTTATTATATTATTATTTAATAGATATATATATACATATATATATATATATATTTACATTATATTAACGTGACTTGGAAAAAAATGAAAAAGTTTAAATTTCATTAGATTAATAATTTATCAAAATTTAACTTGTAATTCACAAATATATTTTTTTTAAAGATCAAAAAAAAATATCCTCAGTTTCTGATAAGATAAATATATAATTAATATCTCAAAAAAATTAAATTAATTAAACTCCTTGTTACCAAATTAATTTAAAAAATTCAAAATAAGAAATAAAAATTCCTGCGTCATTATATTGTATCCTCCTTAAAAAAATTTTTATCCTCGAAATTTAGAAAGTACTTGAATCTTTAAATAATTTTAGATATTTATTTCTCATCTCTGACTCTCATTCCCAAGTCGATTCCTTGACACTATGGTGCTTCCATAGCACCCTAACTACGAGAATGGTTTTCTTATTAGAACATGTTCTTGCGAATTTAAAATCTTTATTAGTCTCACTTCATATATTATGCCTGAGTTAATCTCAAGCTCGGTCTAATCAAGAACATGTGATGGATCAGCATTATACTTCCTCAACATAGATACATGAAAAACATCATATATACCTGATAATTGTGGTGGCAAGACAAGACGATATGCTATATCTGTAACTTTTGCCAAAATCTGAAATAACCTAATAAGTCTTGGAGATAACTTCCCTCTGCACCCAAAATGAAACACCCCATTTCGTGGTGAGACCTTTAAGAACATGTGATCGCCCACCTCAAACTCTAATAGTCTTTGTCTTTAGTCAACATAGCTCTTTTGGCATCTTTGCCTGTCTCAAGTCTTTTGGCAGATAATCTTGATTTTCTCTATTGCCTCTCTAATAAGCTCTGGCCTAATACCAATTTCAGTCCAACAAACTGGTGATCTACACAGTCTTCCATATAATGCCTTGAAAGGTGCCATCCCAATACTCGACTGATAGCTATTATTGTAAGAGAATTATACTAGTGGTAAATAGTCATTCCAACTACCTTGAAAGCCAAGTACATAGGTCCTGAGCATATCTTCTAAAATTTGAATAGTTCGTTCTGATTGTCCATCTGTCTGTGGTTGGAAAGCTGTACTAAGTGTCAATTGAGTCTCCATAGCTGCTTGGAGACCCTGCCAAAATCGAGCAATGAACGAGAATCTCTTTTTGAGATAATAGAAATGGGAACTCCATGAAGTCTCACAATCTCCTTTACATAAAGTCAAGCAAGAGTATCTATAGAATCAGTTAAATGAATAGGTAAGAAATGAGCTGACTTTGTCAATCTATTCATCACTACCTAAATTGTGTGACGACTCTTCCATGATCTTGGTAATGCAAAAATAAAATCCATTGTCACATTCTCCCATTTCCACATTGATACTGATGATGGCTATAACATATCTGCTAGTCTCTAATATTCGACCTTCACTTGTTAACAAGTAAGACACCTACTAATAAATTCTGCCATAGTCTTTTTCATTTATTCCTACTAACGTCGGTTGTGCCACTGTAGAAAAGAGAGTGGCATGTCCTTCTTCTTTTCTTATGTTAAGATCAAACTCTCCAATTTTCCAAATCATATCTCATTCTCTCATCGCAAGATTGGCTAAAAAACTACAAGTCTTCCTACTAACGGCATCTATAACCACATTTGCTATTCCTAAATGATACTACAATTCAAAATTATAATCTTTCATGTATTCCATCCAGCTCATCTGTCTTAAATTTAAATCCTTTTGTGTAAAGATATACTTTAGACTCTTGTGATATGAGAATACCTCAAACTTCTCTCCATATAAGTAATGTCTCTAACTCTTTAAAGTATAAATTATTGCTACTAACTTTAAATCATATACTGGATAATTTTGCTGGCGAATCTTTAGCTATTTTGATATGCCATAACCCTATCTCCTTGCATAAGCACACACTCTAATCCATCCTTAGATGTGTCACAATATACTGTATAACCCAATCTTTTTTCTAGAATCACTAATACTGGTGCAGAAGTCAACCTTATCTTTAACTCTTGAAATGACTTTTGACAAGTCTCATCCCATACAAATTCGCCTCTTTTTGAGTCAACTAGTCATTGGTGCTGCTAACCATGAAAAATCTTAAAAATACCTTCAATAATATCTAGTTAATTCCAAGAAACTTAGAATTTCAAACACGGTCTTTGGATGTGGTCAATCTATAAATGCTTTTATTTTAGATGGCTCTACTAACAAACATTCACTAGACACAACATGCCCAAGAAACTTTACTTATTCGAGCCAAAACTCACACTTACTTAACATAAAGCTTGTGTTCTCTTAAAGTTTGGGTATTGACCTCAAATGCTCCTTATGTTCTCCTTGTACTAATATTAAACCAACACATCATTAATGAATATTGCCACAAACTTATCTAAGTAAGCACTAAATATCCTATTCATTAAATCCATAAAAGCTGCTGGGGTATTTGTTAATCCGAATGGCATCACTAAAAACTCATAATGTCTATATCGAGTCCTAAACAACATCTTTGATATGTTGTCTTTTTTCATTCTCAACTGCTGTTACCTTAATTTCAAATCAATTTTTGAGAAGCACTGTAAACCCTTGAGTTGGTCAAACAAGTCATCGATCCTTGATAGTGGGTACCTATTCTTTATTGTTACTTTATTCAGTTTCTTGTAGTCGATGCACATCTGTAATAAACCATCTTTCTTTGCCACGAACAATGTTGGTGTTCCCCATGGTGAAGTACTAGGACGAATGAAACCTTTAGCAATTAAGTCTTCAAGTTGAGTCTTTAATTTAACCAGTTCTACTGAAGCAAGTCTATAAGGTGCAACTGGTATTGGCTCTGTGCCTAGAATCAAATCAATGTTAAATTCCACTTCTTGTTATGGTGGCAACTCTATCAAGTCTTTTAGGAATACATTTGGAAACTTGCACACAACTGGTGGCAATTTTGTCTTACTACTTACCTCTTTGCTAAAGCTAGGCTGGCAAACAAGTTATATAAATTAACTCCCTTTATCTAGAAAAGGCGTGACTAAGCATCTTTATGGTCACCCCTTAATCGTATTCGGTCACCTTTAGGTGTTTATAAAATCACTCTCCCTTTGGCACAATCTATTATTGTCTAATAAACTGATAACCAATCTATGCTAAGAATAATATCAAAGTTATTCATTTCTAGCACAATCAGATCGAGCAACAGATGATGATCAAATGCAGAGACCTCATCAGTTATAGTGATCTCACCCCTTCTACAGACCTAAGTCAAATTAGTATGACTCCGATTGGTGTCTCAACATGCACAGGTGGGACCAATGGTTCCACAATTAATTTCAGTGTAGATGCAAAATGTGCAGAAATGAAAGAGTATGATGCTCTAGTATCTATAAGTACTATGGCTCTAGAAGTAAAAATAAGAAGGGTATTGCTAGCCACAATTAGTTCAATAGGTCTGTCATCTTGTGTCAATACAAATACTCTACCCTGTGTCTGTTTAGCTGGCAGCTTGCTACCTCCTTGCTACCTCCTTACCCTTATTGAGATCCACTCTAGGTTGCCCTTAAAAATTACAGTTGCACTACCTGTGATCTTGATGGTCTAGAACTTTACTGATAAGAAACTAACTGATTGGGCTATTGCAGTCAAACAATACTTGACGTCCCATGTCTTCGTGGGCAATTTCTTTGAACATGGCCCTACTGGCCACATTTGTAGCATGACCTCAAGTCAATCCTCTGCTCAGCTCTACCTATCTCACCTCTTTGTAGGCATTCTAACTTTCGATGTCTGGGCTGCTTAAACTAGAAGTAGATAATTGAACCTTGTGAAGCCATCCCCACTGTGGAATAAGTAGAAGGTGTATTACTTAGTTGGTACTGTGAATCTTTTTTTTGTTTCTTTTTATTCCTCTTATCTAATAAAGGAGCTGAACTTTTACCCGGTCTATTGTTTGTCTGTTGTCTTATGTCATTCAGATCTTTCTCTACTATTATAGCTTCAAATGTCAACATTTTGTATTCCTCCAAATGTAGAAGTACTATCCTCCCCGTGATGGTTGGTCTCAAATCTCTCTCAAACCCTTGGCATTTGTTACACTCTGTAGAAACCAGCTCTGGTGCATACTTAGAAAGAGCAAAGAACATACACTCATACTCTAAGACTGTCATCGTACCTTGGATCAAATTTATGAACTCGTCCCTTTTCGCATCTCTCATCAGTAGTGAAAATAACTGTTTGCTAAACATCTCCTTAAATTTCTCTCAAGTTTTTTTACTTATATCTTGAGAGTCTTCTATAGATGTCTACCAATCACTTGTTCTTTTAGTCAATTGAAATGCTGTCTAAGACACCTTTACCTTATCTCAAATAATCCCTGCTATATTAAATATTCTCCCACACTGTGAGAGGAAACTCTCAACTATATTTGGATCTACCTCTCCATCAAACTTTGTTTGATTCATCTTCTTGAACATAGCCAATGCTGAAATGGAGTTGTCTTTTTATACTCCTCCTAACATCTTCATCATGACTGTGGTCATATTCCATATAAAATAAAGTTTTCTGTATTAACTGAAACTCCTTGGGAAATATTGGCCACTCTAGCCTGATCATTAGCAGCTTGAGGTGCATTAACCACCTTCTGCTGTTTACCTTCTACTTGAGGCATATAATCAACCTCTGGTGGAACCCCAACACCAAGTGGGACCTCTACTCCCTGTGATACATTGGCCACTCTTGAAGGAACCTCTACTCCAATTCCACATGTGACTACTAATCATGAGCCACTTCAGGCAGTATATGTACCTCCTCATTTGTTAGGACTTATCATCTGTAACATCCGGTATTTTAATTTGGCATATTTTTACATTATTTTGAGTAAATGAAATATCTAAATTGAGTTTAAATGGATTATTATATTTTTCCCTCAGCTGAGTTAGTGCGGAGTGAGATTGGGCTGGACTATGTGGGCCAGAGGCCCCGAGTATCTTTTCCTTTCTTTTCTTTCCTTCCCGGTTTTCCTTTTTTCTTTTTGTTTTTTCGGCTAAACCAAACAAAGAGAGAAAGATGAGGAAGAAATGAGGAGAGAGAGAGTTTTGGAACAAACGAATAGTCGATCCAGGGAATTCTTGACGCGGTGATCGTCGTAGTATGCTCTACTTCTCGAGATTTGAAGCGATGAGGAAGAAATCGAAGTTTGAAGTTCAGAGTTCAAAACTTTTTTTCTTCATTTTCTCCATTTCTCTTCAGATTTGAGGTAGGTGAGACTTAGATTCGTGCTCTAAACGTTGTAGGGAGCATTTTAGTATATATATATATGCATATTTTGATGAAATATGAAAAAAGTTGTATATATATATGTCTGTGTATATATACCTGCATAAACGTTGATGGATCTTGCATATTTTTTAATAATCTTTGAAATAGAAGTCATAGAAATTTGACCCAAGGAGGGTCCGGACGGCCGAGACCCTTTTGGGTCAGTTTGTCCATTTTTGCTTATTTTGTTCCCCAACACATGTTTTGATTCCCGGAATTATTCACATGAGTTTCCTAAGTATAAAATGAGTTTAAATCATGAATGAGAAAAATGTGGATGTGATTTTATATTGAGTTATAGTTTAATTCCTTGATTGAGCATATCATGTGCATTGGGATTGGAGTGGTTTCATCCGGTGGAAGTGATGTACAGATTGGTCAAGAGAGCCATAGATTGTGACATGCCGAGGCACAATTGTTATATATTTATTAAAATTGAGAAAATGGATTGTGATAACACCGGATGATCTCCAGATTTTACAAACGTGGCTAGAGCTTAGTCATGTGGAGTTGGAACATTAATATAGGTTTATGGATGTGATATTTTCCCAGACTACAGCCAGTTGCCTGCCTGGGATAGGCGGATACTCGACTAGAGGTGTAACTCGGTTCTCTAGCGAAAGGGTCAGAGGGTGTAACACTATTCCCCTGAGTCATACCTGCTTGAGATAGTGGATGCTTGACTAAAGGTGTAACTCGGCTCTCTAGCGAAAGGGTCAAGGGGTGTAACACAGTTCCCTTGAGTCTTACACCTGTGGAGGTGTAACACGGTTCCCCATATGGTATATTGAGATATACGTATTTGCCGTTAGCGCTGAAAATGGTGTGGTTGGTGATCCCGCGTGTCTTGACTGAAAGCCTTACTAAGTGTCACCCGTCCTAGAATAAAGTTAACATAGATGGAGACTAGAAATATGCACAAGCATTGCATCCCATCATATTCTTTTCATGAGATTACATGGATAGTGTTACATGTTGTGATGAACATTTATAATAATAATGATAATGTATGAGTTGTAAAAACTAGCGATTAAAATAGGAACTATGGTGACCTGATTCCCAAGGTGGGATACGTAGGCAGCTTAGGCATGTGTAGCCTAAGTCCGGTCTATACCGTAGATGTCAATAATTATTCTATTAAATGAGAATTTGTTTATTGGGTTTATAATTATGTGGCCCAGGGTGAAGGCCCGTGTTTGATGTTAGTTCCGGTTATGTAAACTTTGGATAATGTCACCGAGGTGTGGCTGTGTCGAAATTTATGATTTGTTATATTTCTTTAATATGGGAATGAGGGGCGATATTAGATTCACTGATGGTGATTATTATGTTATGATTTAACCTTGGTATATGTTTTATTTTTTTTTATTAATCCTTATTTTTCCATACCATCCATCCCGAACAATTTATGTTAGGGGCATAACAATATGGTATCAGAGCCCTAGGTTGCGAATACTTTGGGCCTTGGGTGGTAAGGCTTATACATTTTGCTATGTTTTACTGAACTTCTTAGTGTTTATATTGTGAGTTAAAGTCTAAATACTGTGATACCCTGCATTGTGGTTGTTTATGAATTACCGATTGTTGAATTCAGTAACGATTAAGAACAAGTATCCGTTGCTCAGAATAGATGATTTGTTTGATCAGTTGCAGGGTTCAGCTTGTTTTTCCAATATTGATATTCGGTCGGGATACCATCAATTGAGGATTCGGGAGGAAGACATTCCCAAGACTGCATTTTGTACCTGATATGGTCACTTCAAGTTTATGATTATGTCTTTTGGGTTGACGAATGCTCCTACAGTATTTATGGACTTAATGAATAGGGTTTTCTGACCATTTCTGGATTGGTTCGTGGTAGTGTTCATTGATGACATTTTGAATTATTCTTGTAATGAACATGAACACGAGCAACATTTGAGGGTTGCATTGCAGACACTTCGGGACCATAAGCTGTATGCGAAGGCTCGCAAATGTGAGTTTTGGTTATCCGAGGTGAAATTTTGCAGCATGTAGTTTCTGGGCAAGGAATTGCGGTGGATCCATCTAAGGTTTCAGCTGTAATGGATTGAGCACGACCGAGGTCTGTTTTTGAAATCCGTAGTTTCTTGGGATTGGCTGGTTATTACCGCTATTTTATTCAGGATTTCTCTCGATTAGCGGGCCCGTTGACTCAGTTGACTTAGAAGGGGCGAGGTTTGAATGGGATGATACTTGCGAGCATGCATTCAATGAGTTGAAGAGGATGTTGACTGAGGCTCCGGTGTTAATAATACTTGAACGTGAAGAGGGTTATTCGGTGTACTGTGATGCTTCACGTAAAGGTTTGGGTTGTGTGTTGATGTAAAATGAACAGGTAGTGGCGTATGGGTCTAGACAGTTGAAGCCGCATGAGAAGACTTACCCTACGCATGATTTGGAGTTGGTCGCGGTGGTTTTTACTTTGAAAACGTGGTGGCATTATTTGTACGGGGAGCAGTTTAACGTGTATTCAGTCACAAGAGTTTGAAGTATTTATTCACTCAACGTGATTTGAATATGAGACAGAAAAGATAGATGGAGTACCTGGAGGATTAGGATTTTGGTCTTCATTATCATCCAAGGAAGGCTAATGTGGTGGTTGATGCTTTGAGCAGAAAGTCACGGAATTTGGCGGTAGCAATGATTCATTCTCAGTGGCGTCTTCAGGAAGACGTTGGTGGGTTTAAATTTGGTGGGAAGATGACGATGAAGATGACACTATGTACTCTAACGTGAATTGTTTACAAGTAGTGCCGATGTTAGTGACAAGAGTGATTGAAGCCCAACAAAGGGACCAATATTGTCAGAACCTGAAATATTATCTGTCTTTAGGACAGGAGGCGGCATAATGTAATTTAGGTAATTGTGGACCGATTGACAAAGTCAGCTCATTTTCTACCCGTAAGGAATAAAGATTCTATGGAGGAGCGGTGTGATACCCCTACCTTTGGTATAAATGGAAAGGTTGTGAATTTGAATCCATTGAGGCTATGGGGTGAAAATTTTTG
>JAVXUM010000001.1:24524405-24534459 GCA_035590655.1 Pouteria glomerata
CATTTAATTATTTTTAATAAATAATATAATTAAAATATAATTAAATGTTTTTAATAAATAGTTTAATTGATTAATTTAATTAATCAAATTAAATTATTATAAAATATATTTTTTCAAATTCAATTGATTTTTTAAAAAATAATAAAATTAAATAATTTTGAAAAATAAAAAAAATTATTTACAAAATTACAATTTCAAACACAATTTTCAATTTTTATTTAAGAAAAAAATAGCAATAGAAAGCAAAAAATACAAAACATAAAATAAAAAATATAAATAAAAAAATGATGGTATTACCAAACGACTCCAAAGTGATCAGATACCTAGGAAGTGTTTAGTTTATCAAAATTCACAAATTTCTACAATTTGTTTTTAACTTATTTAATTAAATTTCATGACATATCATTTTTATATTAATTTTTATATTATTTTATACTTTTTGTCATTCAAATACCAACCTTGAACACTTCCAATTAAAAATACTTCAAGTTAATATTTTACAACATTAATGAAATTAATATAAAATATATTTTATTAAATTTAATTAATCCTATAAAAAATAAAATTAACTGCTGTAAGTAAAATTACATTATCAAATGTGTTTTTATTTTTATTTTAGAAAAAAGGTAATTAAAAATAAAAAGTTAAAAATAAAAATCATTAAAAGTATAAATAAAAAACATAAAAGTCTAAGAAAACTATAAACTACTATTCAACTAAAACAAATCTAAAACGGAAGCATGATGTCAGTCTCCTGCCATTGCCTTGAATGGCGTCACGTGTTCCTCTTTTATTTTTTAAGTTTAGTTCAACGTGCTGTTTTTTTCCTCCTAAAATTTAGTTTCAGTCCCACTAAATTTGAAAAAAAAATGTTAACTTTTTTTTTAGTTAATTATTAATTAATTATTAAAAAAATTAATTTTTTTATATTTATAAAAGAAAAAAATTAACATTTAGTAGCTATTTTTGCGCACAGTAATAGTAACACCTCTTTTTTTTTGACTTTTTTAAAATAACTAAATTTATCATCTTACATTTTATACTTGTTTTAAACATTAAAAGGTAAAATATAAAATTAACAAAAAAGTTTAAAAAATAGTTACTAAAATCCTAATTTTTTTTCCTTTTATAAATTAAAAAAAATTAATTTCTTAATAACTAATTAGTAGCTAATTACAAAAAAAAGTTAACATTTTTTTTCTCAAATTCTGTCCAAACTTCAGAAAAAAAAACCTAGTGTGTCGATTGAAAAAAAAAAAAAAGGAAAAAGAGGATAAAAAATGGAAACATGGCGAGCATCGCAAGCACTCCGGCACCATCGTGCGGTACCTGGGTAGACCTGACAATATTGTATTTGTACTTGCGGGTACCCGTGGGTGTACCCAAGAAAATGGGCACCGGGTCTATAAAAAAATACCCAAAAAATTTTGGGCATTTTTTGTACTTGGACCCATAGGCCAACGGGTCCACGAATTTAACCCCCGAGTATACCCGTTTATTTAATTATTTTTAATAATAAATAAATATATTTATATTACTTACTTACTAAATCTCCCTATTTCAAAACAAACCATCTAGAAAGAAATATTTAATTATTTTTTGATATTCTAAGGATAATTTATATTTATATAATGTCATACATTAATATATTATATTTTGTGTGTCAAGTTAGATGCATAGTTTGAGAGTGGATATACTTTGCAAGTTGCATATTTGATGGCACTGAACTGAAATAAGTTTTAGATTGAACGAGTTAGAAAATTAAGCTTCGGTTGGCATTCCTCTATCTACTCAGCTACTCAATTTTTTTTGTTTTTTTTTCTAAAATGATTAAACTTACACTTTTACATTTTAAATTTCTTTTCAGTTATAAAGGACAAAACTGTCAAATAAACCAAAAGCTAAAATTCTAGCTATTAAAAAGTTAGCTTTTTTCACTTCCTAAACATAAAAAAAAACTAGCTTTTTTCTTCCCAAACTAAGCCTTAGAACAATTGTAACTTATTTTTTATTTTTTTTCAAATAAGTGAAAAATAGAAATTAACCCGTGAGTTGTACTTGTACCCGCAAGTACATATACAAGTACATCTAAAAAGTACCCATTTATAAATGGACACTTTTTGTACCTGTACTCGTGTACTTGAAAATCTACGGACCCGGTCCGTGGGTACCCAATCCGGCCCGTTTGCCAGATCTACACCCGGGCGATGGCAGCCGCGTGACATCAGGAGGTGATGTTAGCCCCCCGCTTCTGTGATAAAATGTCTTGCTTTTAAGGCTGTTTAAAATTCATTTTTTAGTGGAGTTTCTTGTTCCTACTTATATAAGATGTATTATACATCAGTATTAAGTTTTGATTAGGGTTTTCAAATGTATGACCGACCAAAAATTGAGAATAAAGTGAGAATATTCTTTGAAGGTCCTTTTTTCGAGATTCTTTTATCTCATTCTTATAATTCTTTACCCCACTGTTAAAGTTTTTAGTGAATATTAGATTTCATCATGTTTGTGAATGTATGTGTATTGCTGAACTACCACCAGAATCTTATGTTATTTCTTATGATTGTTTTTTTATTCATTTATTTTAATATTTTCACTTGTATATTGCATGAAAGTAATATAATATTTCCCACAACATTTTGCAATTTAACTTCTCAACAATTATTTCTTCCGTTATGATTCTCTTTTATTTATTCAATTTGCAAGAAATAATTATTTATCACAATATTTAAATACTAGTATGTGGAAAGAAATAAACATTTAAATATAAAAAAGTTTCTGACAGTATAGGGGGTGTTTAGAAGAAGAACAAAATTTGACAAAAAAGTATAATTAAAATACAATTGATTTGATATAAATGTGATGTGTTAAAATTTAATTGAAAGAAAGTACAAAAAATAAGTTAAAATTTGGTGAAAGTTGGTTGATCAAACATGGCCATAGTAGAAGTCATATTTTATTTTATTTTTATTTTTTTGTAATTTAAGATGTCCAAACCAGTTTGGACGCGCCTTAAATAATCACTTGAACCATGATAATTTTTAGACATATTAAATATACTTATAAAAAAAATAAAATAAGAGAGTACATAATCGGTAAGAAAATCAATTATTTTACCCTACCTCGGTTCTCTTACTTTAAAGTTTTTTTTTTTTTTAATAAAGTTTTAATGAATATAATACTATATCTAAAAACTACCAAAATCAAAAATAAAATTTAAGTTCAGTTAAAAAAACACAAAAAAATTCGTGTCTTGTATGTTATTAAATGAAGCCAAAGATAAAAAATAATAATAATAAAGTAAAGTTAATTTTCCGTTGGATTAAACATAAAATAACATAATCCTTATAACAATTTTTTTATTTAATTAAAATATAAATATATATAATGATTTTATATTTCTCTATTTTTTCATAAATTTATTACCCATGTATCACGTGGCTAATCAAGGCATGCTCACAAGGACCGACGGTCCTCTATCCTTTCACAAATTTTCTCAAGAAACATTTTTTTCATAAACTATTGTTGTTAAAAAGAAATATTATCTCAAATATTGTTAATAAGAAGTATTATCTCAAAAAATGGTTATATACTATTACATAAATGAAACGCTAGAGATATTTAGTGAAATCTCAAATTTAATATAGTGAATATTTGTGGTTTCTTCCATTAATCACTTAAGCTCTCACAGTTAACTAATATTTTTAAAAAGATAAGAGTGAAGATACTTGCATTGTTCCACTCTCCTCCACTCCATAATATCATTGGCTAATAAATTAAAATAGTTTTTTAATAATTATCACTTAATTTAATAAATTTAATTTTGTTTTGTTTAATATTTTTTAAAATGCCTTGTTTAACCAACCATTACTTTTACCTTTATTTTTTTAATGTCACTTAATTTTATATTATTTAGTTAAATTCCATTTAAAACTAACTATTTGATCATTTTTACTAGTGTTTCAATATTTTTATTTTAAATTTATTTAGTGATTTAATTAAATTAAAAAATATATATTTAGTTGAATAGAAAAAAAATCGTACACAACATATGTGCACCTATATCTAATTTTTATTTAAAAATACTATTTTAAATAATATTTGTTAAACTCAGAATATCCAAAAACTTAATCTAAAAAAAAAAATTCCTAACAAGTGTATACACTCAACCAATACGATTATTTTATTTTTTAATAAAGAATTCTAATAAATATGCGAGTCCGTGACCCACAAATGTAATGATTTTTTTGAAACTCACTTCTCGTTTGCCTCAGGTGGCTCTATCTTTTAGAAAATTAGAAATATTTTTATGGTAGCAAATCATAAATATTTTTGTTAAAAATAAATAATAACATTTTATTGAAGATAAGTTTTTGTTTTTAAAAATAATTTTTTGAATACATGCATACTCAAAATTTGTGATTAATGAAAAAAGTTACATTTTAAAGTAAATAAAAACAAAAATAAATATACAAAAGAGACAAAACCTTAACAACAATGTGAAAAGGTATAATATAATTCATAACAAAAAATAATAATTTTAGTGTAATTTTTTAATTTAGTAGGAATAATTACTTTTAGGATATGTTTGATACGAGTTAAAAAATTTAAGGGTAAAAAATTATAAAAATAATTATTATTCGAATAATAGTTACTGGAATGAGAAGTTTATGCTACTTATGTTTGGAATAAAAGAGTAAATATTACCCGACAGTAATTATATTATGTTTAGAATGTTAAAAGTTTTAAAATAGTAAAAGTTAATTGTGAAATATTGTAAAGATATATTTTATGGCGTAATGAGAAAAGGATAAAATTTTTTTTTTTTTTTTTGAAACCAATATGGAGGTAATGATTATGAGTAATTATTATTCTCATTCAAATATGTATAATAAAGGGTAAAAATTACCTCAATAACTTTTACTTTCACTTTCCCTAAAACAAACATATTACTGTGTGACTATTTAGCAATTACAACGAGGCTCTTATTATACTTAACACTTTTATGTTATGCAATTGTTTGGAGTATCAAATTTTGAAAAAAAAAAAATAAAAAGTAGATAAGTTTTAGAATGTTAAATGTTTGGTGTATTTATTAAAAAGTACAAAAGAAAAGTTAGACAAAATTAAAAAAAAATTAAAAAATTACAAAAAGTTGGAGATTTTTATGTGAAAAAAATTAGAAAGAAATTGAAAAAGTTAGTGAAAATTAGAAATTTCTAACAAAAATTAGTAACTTTTTTACATTTTTATTAGAAACATACCACATACTCAATAATTCAAAATCTCTCTACTTTTTTTTTTTTGGTCCAAAAATTGGCACTTCAAACAAACAATATATGAAAAGATTGAAGAAACTTAGAAGTAGCTAGTAAAAATTAAAGAAATAGAAAAAGTTAGAAAAAGTTAATGAAGTATTTGGTGTACAAAATTAGAGAAAATTAATAAAAATTAGTATTTTTTTTTAAACCAAACAGCATACTTCAAATCACTATGCTTTGCCTTTTATATTTTAAATCTTATCATTTTATTAAATATAAAAAAGTGTGAGATAATTTAAAACATATACTCCGAAATAAAATTAATAACGGAATACAAGATTTATACATAAAATAAGGCACTGTTTAGTTTGTAAAAAAATAAAAAAAATTTTAAAAATCTTCAAAAATTTCTAAAACTTATTTCATCGAATTTAAAATTTATCTCATTTTATTTTATTTCATTTTATTTTTTATTACTCTAAACACACCGTTACTTTATATTTAAAAAACTTATTATTAAATAGTTTTATTTATTTTTTTTCAAAACAGTTACCCATCATTTAGAAAATATATATTATTAATTTAATATATAAAAATTTTAATATTTAATATTTAATATTTTAATATATAAATATTTTAATATTTAATTTATATTTAATAAATATTTTATATAAAATATATTTAACGATGACTGGAGTTGGGTTTAGTAGTAGCGACGGTAGGAGACGGTGGTTGATGATTAATTTTGATGGTGATTGTATAAGAAAATGAAAATTGAAAATAAAAATTTGAGAAAGCACATTTTTTTTATATTTTTATAATTTTTTTAAATTTTGAAAACGGTTTTTATTTTTTTAAAAATTAAAAATTGAAAATAAATTTATTAAATAAGTTTTTACGTTCAATTTAAATAAAAATAAAAAACTAAAAACGAAATGGGGATCTAAGTTACTGGGAAAAAATTGCGAGAAATAGAAAGAACGTCATCCCTTCCATCTACCCTTCAACCCAGAAACAGAAATATTCATTTGTGTAGAACAGAGTATTGAAATGGATTCAGTGTATGCTTTTTCTCTCACTTATCCTCTGAAGGGTTTTTACCTGTAGAATTTTCCAATGGCGGAGACGTCTTCGACTGAGACGACGGCGCCTCTGCTGCGGCCTAGGCAGGAAGGGGCGCGCCCGACGACGCTGGGGGTGCTGTTGGGGCGGGCGACGGGGCGGAGGGGCCCCTCGATCATGGTGCGGGAGACGGCGGCCCAGGAGCTAGAGGAACGCCGCGCCGACTGGGGTTACTCGAAGCCGGTGGTGGCGCTGGACATGATGTGGAACCTGGCGTTCGTGGTGGTGTCGCTGTTCATGCTGATTTTCACGATGAGGGAGAAGCCTAACGTGCCGATTAGGCTTTGGATCTGCGGTTACGCCCTGCAGTGTTTGTTGCATGTGGTGTTGGTGTGGTTGGAGTATAGGAAGAGGACCAGGAGAAGAGTCCGGAATGAGGAGGCAGCGGTGCCGCCGTCTGATTCGAATTTGGATGCAAATGAGAGTGATGATGAGGAAACCGTGGAAGATTTGGAGATTACTAATCGAACGAGGTGAGTAAACCTTTGTTTTTTCCCTTCTTAGTCCTTAATTCGAAGCTTTAATCCCTTGATTTCCCATGGCGTTGGTGCAGTTGAGTTTATTTTTGTCTACTTGGAGGTTCATTAAAAATTCTGGTATTAAACATATTCATGTGTTTGTTTAGCCAAGTGTATCACTTTTGTCTTGAATTTAAAGAATATGATATGGATGTGAAGTTAGAGAGCTGATTGCATGCATGGCACATACAATTGGGAGATATTCTGGTTTGGGTTCTTTTGGTTGGGGTTCTTTCAAAAGTCTTGCATGAAATATGAGTGAAATGAAGAAATTTCCTACTGTATTTGGCAGCAAGTAGGTTAAGGATGAAGATGAAAAGGTTTAGCACATGGTACATTGGGACAGGCGGAGAATTGCGTATCTCCTTTTATTGATTTCTTTTGTTGCCAATTGGTTGATTTTAGGATCTTTTATGTTGAAATTTCTTAAAGTGATTAATATTTTCTTTAATAAGAAATAGAAATATAATCAAAGCAAAGTACTAGAAAGGTGAATGACATGTGTCCTTCTAAATTAAATGTAAACCAGAAGAACTAATTGCCCATAAACTCTTTTACGCTCCAACAATCTGCAGCATGCTTTGTTTTAAATAAACCTCTTACCCATGGCATACTCAATTTCACAAGGCAAAAGTAAATTAAGCTCTCCCTCTACCATAATTTCTAAGGCTTTGTTTTATTCTTAAAATGGTGTAGCGAATGGGAAAAGGGACAAAAATCGAAGAAAAGAATAAGAGAGCTAATTGCCTTCGTGTTTTATTCTCTACTGAAATTTGTTTTAATATTGGATGGTTTGTTATAATTATGGATACATAAATAATGATTTTTAATTGGGTGGCATCCCCACGAGGCCTTGACCTGTTTCTAGTTCTGTGGATTTCAGTATGACTAAGCGATGTGAATCTGTGAATACAATGGCATCATTTCTCTGGTGGATAGTTGGCTTCTATTGGGTGGTTTCTGGTGGTAATACTCTTTTGCACTCTGCTCCGCGCTTGTACTGGTATGTGTTGAAATAATTTAAATTCCTTTAATCGGTATATACTTGTGACTTAGTATACAGCTAGCTTTCTGAAATTACAATAATCATGTTTTGATAATATGCATTTATAAAACCAAAGTGCTACTGGCAGGGATAGTTTAGTAATTATCTTATTCACTTAGTAACCCATCAATCCTTGTTTGGCTCATTTTTAAGTGTTCATATCTTTTTACAACACCGTGAAACTTTTCAGTTGCATAGACTCCTGGGATCTCTGATTCTGTGTGTTGCAGGTTGGCTGTGGTATTTCTGGCATTCGATGTATTCTTTGCCATCTTTTGCGTTGTTTTGGCATGTTTGATAGGGATTGCACTTTGTTGCTGCTTGCCTTGCATTATTGCAATTCTTTATGCTGTTGCAGGCCAGGTATTAGAAAATAATTTACATGACAGCTGCAATAGTCTAAAGTGGATTTGGATTATTCTGTTTTCTGCTGATGTTAATTCTTGCATGAATAAGCAGGAAGGTGCATCAGATGCAGATCTCAGTATCCTTCCAAAATACAGATTTCAAATCTCTTGCTATGGGGAAAAGGCTGTTGTTGGAGCAGGTAGAATGGTACCTGTAGAAACAAGCAGCGGATACTTGGCTCATGAACGTATTCTTTTGCCTGAGGATGCGGTTAGTTATTTGGTTGCGATGAAATATTTTGTGCTTTCGTTCTATTATGATTGCCCATTCAATTGGAATTCCTTTTTGTTGTTAATTCTTCCTATAATATTTTAAGCATTACATTTTGAGGGACAGAATCTGCAATTCCATTTTTTATCATATTTAACCTTATGGACATGTCAAATGCATGTCTCTATAATATATCAAGTATAGTGTTGATTATTTTATTTGTAATGGACTCTGGGACGTGCTATTTGTTAAAGTGAAAACTTAAGCAGTCCAAAAAAAAAGTGTTTTTAATGGGGTTTAAAAAATACAATGAAAGTACAATCTAAGCGCTCGAAATAAGAATGATGTCTTTGGTGAAGTTGGAATATGAATACGGTGATTTTTGTATTTTGGGTAATTTGGACTTCGGCTAACTCTACCCCGTTGTATTATGAATAAGATGTGTGGTTTAAGCAGCTAATACCGTGTAATGTTCTCTTATCTCTTAAATTTCTCTTCCTTGTTTTCAACTTGGTATTAAACCAAAATCATAAAAGTTGTGAAATCTCAAAACACATATGCCAGAGCATCAGTGTCGAAAACCTACACCACTAGTAACTTCATTATTTGCTACCTAAGAAGCACAGATACTCCAAAATAGTTGTTGCACTTGCATCGTATCCATATAAAATATGGATATAGCTGGATACGTATGGCGAGTCCAATTATTTTATTAATTAATTAATTTTTTTTTTTTTTTGACATGGGGGGACATAGGTGGGATACGACGAGGACAGATGAGGGATATGGCTAGGGCTAAAAGCCTAAAATGTAATAGGTAAAACTTTTTCCAGGGATCATTATGTAATTTTGCTATTTCTCGAGGCAACAACGATAAAAAATAGAAATTCACTTTCAAAGAAAATAATACATTTTCAATCAATAACTCATAGGTAATTTGCAGGTATACCAATTCAAATGTGTCTTTAATAAAATATATAATTTGTAATGCTTGGTCTTCTTTTATAAGGTTTATTGCCTTTGAAGTGCAATAGAAACCACGTAAATTTCTTGCACGTTCCTTGGGCGGGAGACATGAGTCTAAGTAACCATATCCTGATATTTATTGGCTACTTGTAGTTTGGGATGGAGAGGTTGCTGACTTTTTACACAGCTAAAATGGTATCATAGCTTGGAATATAACAGTTAGAAGAAACTTCTAGAACTGGGAGATTTATTGCTTAACTAGCCTTCTTAATTGCATTTACTTTGTGAAGGTGGAGGTGGAGATGATAGATTAAAGTTTGTGGCTACTAAATCTTATAGGTTTGGAGCTAGATCTTATTACAAGATGATGCGAGTGTGGAGACTAATGTCCCCCGGAAGCATTGTCGTTGCTTTCTTCATTTGATGTTTGATTCATGGTGGGATGGTTACAATGGATAATCTTATAAATGTTTTTTTTTTTTTTGGGGGGGGGGGGGGGTGGTGAAATGGTTTTTGTTTTGTAA
>JAVXUM010000001.1:24565544-24576162 GCA_035590655.1 Pouteria glomerata
AACACGGGTCCCTTGAGTCTTTACACCTGTTGGGGGTGTAACACGGTTCCCCACAGGATATATGAGATATATATATATGAATGCATAATTGTATCGTTGTGATAGATAATGACATAGGAACTACGGAGACCTGATTCCCGAGACGGGATACGTAGGCAGCTTGGGCGTGAGTAGCCTAAGTCCGGTCTATACTGTGGATGGAAATAATTATGGTATTGTGTATATATACGTGATGTGATATATGTACACTGGTGCACACTGGCACTGTCCTACCTACTGGGCTAGTTAGCTCACCCCCCTCCATATTGCAGGTAATCCAGGGAGGCAGGGTAATGATCACTCAGAGTTGAGTTGACCGATGGTTGCTTAGATGTTTATTTGATTAAACGAGATATTGTATTTTATTTGTGCGACCCGGAGTGTGGGTCCCATTGTTGATGGTGATGTATGATATTTATTTATATGGGGATTTGGGACGATTGTAGTTGCTCTGATGATGTTGTATGTTGACTAGACCTGGGCACAGGTTTTATTTTATATCATTTTGTTTAAAATTGTCCCTATTTTCCCATACCGTCCGTCCCGGACAAATTACGTTAGGGGCGTGACAATATGTATGCATTCATCACGACGTAAAGTGTGATAGAAACACTCATTGCAGAGTAACAAAAAGGAAGAAACAAAAAACAGTTCATATTTTCTTTTGATTTTCTGTATATTTAATTTTAATATTAATTTATCTAAATTAATTTTCACACTAAAAAAGATTTTATTCAAATAGTCAAAAATTTATCTCAGTTCAAATAATATTTCCTTTCAAAATTTGAAAACGCTTTGGACCCCATTTTTTGTCATTTTTTTTTTGTCAAAAATTAAGTTTCAAAATTAATGAAAGTTGGTAAAAATAAAAAAAAATTAAAATCTAGAATCCAAACAAAATTACATTACCCAATAAAATTATAGAATAAAATTATCGAATAAAATTTTCTCTGTCTCTATACTTTATAACAACACTATATTACACTAGCACAACACTTTATATTATATTGCCACCATTACATCAATTAAGTTTGCTTGACAAAGACGAATGTCAAGTAAACTATATTAATTTTAAAATAATATATTTTATTATCCTTCGGTGCATTACATTCGCACATGGAATCAAAAATAAATAAAATGTATTTATTATCCTTCGCTGCATCACACTGGCAAGCACATGGAATCAAAAATAAATAAATGAATCCTATAAATATTAGAAGGAAAAACCAATGAAGTCACTAGCAAACACATGGTCTGTCGACCATAAGGGGGAAATCTCACATCAAAAGATGCAAATCAACAGACTCAAGACTAACTATATAAGACAATAAAACATATTTTATCTCTTTTTTTCTCCCAATTTGCATGCTAATTGCTAATATAAATATCACTAATATATACAGATGTAGATCATAAGTGAGGAAATCTCACATTAAAAGCTGCAAGTCAACAGACTCAAGACCAACTACAAGACAATAAAACATGTTTTTTCCCTTCTCTTCTCTCAATTTGCATGCTAGTTGCTAATATAAATATCACTAATTATATACAAATGTATACATATATATAGAGGAAGACAAATTAAGTTATAACGAGAGATCAAATTAGAAAGATAAAAAAAAATAAAAGAAATGTTAAGTGCAGTTCATTTTTAATTTTTTATATTCTTAAAATTATTATTTTATTATAAGATGAGTGAAGTGTGAGAAGTAAAAAGTAAAAGTGTATATATTTATTATCGTTCCAAAAAAATTAATCATCAAAGCTAGTCAACATGACTTAAATTAACCTTTAACATACTTCGAAGCTTACTGCCCCCAGCTAGGTAAATAGTTTTGTAGTTTTCAAGTAATAAAATGATGTTCCGTCTTTGAACCCTCTTTCGCGGTAATAATGATTTCATATATAATATGTGATGGTTGATAATTTTAATATGATTAATTTATTAATTGATATGTTATGAAATATTTCAATACGTCAAACTTCACCACTTCGATGCGCCTTAATCAACTAAATACAAATAAAATAAATAGATGTTATAACGTAATTAGATTGACTTCCGTATTAATTATGAGACCTAAAAATATTTTTATTAATTTTCTGATTTAATTGCTGTAAAATATTTAAAATAATGCACGAATATTAATCTTATATCAGATAGTACCAATATTAATTTATTTTTTTATTTTTTTTTATTTCAACGCTAAGAATTATTGAAACCAAATGTATGAGTTTTTGCCGCTTGTGCGAAGAAAAAGAAATCAGTATAGTAGAATGCACATACATGGTAAATCTATTAGTAGCTAAAGATCTCGCATTGAGATGTTAACAAACTAGATACACCATGGGTTGGATTATATAAAAGGTATATCGTTGAAATAATCACTGGTTATAGGCTCTAAAAAGATTGAAATATCTTATAATCTACTCCATCTTCGATTTAATTTTTTGTTTAACATAGTCATACTTAATCAATTTGAACTGAAACCGTTTGCTACTAGGGCTCAAAACTTACGTTGATATCCCATCTTATGTATGTATCAGGAATTGCTCGCAAATAAAAGTATGGGAATATAATTTGGGTATAAATAGTTGAAATATAAATTTGTTTTAAAATCTATAAAAATAACTTTTAAAAATAAAAATTACTAAACAAAAAATTCTAAGATTTCTATATAAGTTTGTCCATTAGTCAAATTTCGTACCATTGTGGTCTAAACCCAATCTAACAATATTACACTAGATTTGAAATGTTCAATTCGTAACCTGCAATTCTATATCCATTAGATTTAATGACTAATGGTTTTGGATTGATTCTTTATACTCATTTATTTTTAATAATAAAATATTTAAAAGTAAAAAATAAAAATTTTAAAAATAAAAAAATTTATGTGCGAATGAAATGAATCATTTTGACTATTTTACTCGACTATGATTTTGTTTTCACATAAATATTTTTGTTTTTAGCAGTTTTTGTAAGAATTTTTAAAAGATATGAGTAAAATACCAAAAAAATTATTAAACATAATATATTTATAAGACTATTTAAAAAAAAAAAAAAAAAACTTATATCTCCCAATTTCAAAATCCAAAGAAAGGACCGTGAATGTATAAGTTATACAATCAAAACTTATGAGTTTATTTCTTTATATACTTGGTCATCTTGGTTGCTACGACGAAAAGCCGAAGTGGTTGGGCAGACAATTTTGACTAGGGCTGTTATTATCTTTTCCTTAAAAAAACAGTGGAATTATTTTTTCCCCGTTCTAGTTAGAGATTTGATTCCACTCAAGGCAAGTTGAAAGCAAATTTAGCAGTATGCCTGTATTTATTGAATAAAATATATATTTTTATTTTATGAAATAATGATGTAAAAAAATTTATTATTCAAAATAAGTGGGATCCCGATATATTGTTCGAATCTAGATCTTAGAGGACCGGACTCAACTACTTTTAAATTTGAATTGAATCTATGATTATTGGATGCAAGTTGAATCTAAATTTGACAGATACTTAGGTCCTGTTTGGGCTATTGAAATTTACCAAATTTCACCAAAATTTAACTATTTTTCGTACTTTCTTCTAATTAAAATTTAACACATATTACCTTTATGTCAAATCACCTGTACTTTTGCAGTACTTTTTGTCAAATTTTTTTCTTCCAAACACCCCCTTAGTCTATTAACATGTTTTTATAATCCATTCATTGTTCAATAAATTAGCAGTGACTCGTGTGATGCCCGGGCGATATAAATTTTTTCAAAGTATTAACATTAAAAAAAATAAAAATATCTTCAAAACAATCAAAATAGTCATTTATATTAAGAAATATTAATAGTCATAAATTTACATGTCAAAATAGATAGAAAAAAAAAAACTAAATATGATATGAGAATTTAATTGGACAAATAATTTTAGATTTACCTTAATTTTATTAAATAATTTTTTTTTTTTTTTTTTTTTTTGGTAATTGATAAAATCCTGTTTTTATTGTTAGATTAAGGCATGGAGAATCTAATAATAAAACAAATCTGAAACTAATTTCCATATAAGTTAAGAAAGTGTGGTTGAGAGATTTTTGAAAAATGGTGTGGGTTTGGGTGAGAGAGTTAAGAGATTTTATTTTATTTTATATTTCTGAAAAGGAACAATTTGATTTTTAGCATTTGTTGAATCAATTATACACTAATATATATGGAGTAATATATATGCAATAACATAGCTGTTAATTTTTTGATATCTAAAGAGAAAATTGGAGAAGCTTATGAAGAGAGAAACCCAAAAGTTCTTTTAGGTGAATTTGAAATTTGAAAAATAAAATGACTGTTAGGTTTTATTTTTTTTTATTTTTTATTTTTTATGACTTTTTTTAATGAAGACTTTTATTATTATTATTATTATTATTATTATTCATTTCCGGTGATGAGCAGGAGTAATGCGAAGAGAAAAAGAGAAAGGGGAAAGATTTAGTACCTTTACGAATAGTGGAATTCAAAAGTTTTTTCAAATGATAGGTGGGTGTGTGTAGAGAGAAGAATTTGAAAAAAAAATAACTATTAAGTTTATTTTTTGACTTTTGATTTTTTTTTTATGACTCATTTTTAATAAAACTTTTTATTATTATTGGGTAGAGTAATACGTAGAGAGATAGGTGAGAGATTTAATGAACCTTTTATTATTATTTATGGACGGGGGAGAAAGGAGAGATTTAACAAAACTTTTATTATTATTTATTAATTGTGTAGAGAGAGTGGAAAGAGGAATTTGTTTAAAAAAATAAAAATTTTATAAAAAAAGGAAAAGGAGAATGGAGAGTAAAGAGACACGCCACATAAAATAAGGGTAAAAGAGAAGAGGAAAGAGAAACTATAGATGTATAAAATTTTATGATTTATTAAAAATATCATTATATGAGTTTCGAATTGACCAATAAATGAGGATAAATATGTACAATTAATTAGTGAGGACAAATATATACAATTAATTTTTTTTTATAAAAAAAAAATGAGTGAGAGTAATTGTTCGAACAGTGTCATAACTATCTCTACTCCTGAATTTTACCATCCATACCGAAGGTCCATTATTTTAACAGTACGTATGGTGTTTACCAATTGAGACTCTTGACCCGGAATGACGCGGACGAATTTTAATTAATCAAGTAATTATTTTTTTTATTTTAATTAGTGTTAGATTAATTATCTTTAAGTTAAAAGTTATTTGTAATCCGAATAGAATTTGGATTGGAGAAGAAGACTCTTTGGAAACCTTTCCTAATTAGGATTAGTTTTCCTAATTTCTTTTGGATTTGTTTCATTCCTATTTTAATTAGGATTAGGTTTACGATTAATTTTCTATATAAATAGGGCCCTTTGTAAACTTTCTTATACAGGTCAATAATTATTATTTATTCTTTAGATTTATATATTGAGTTTTCTCTCGATTCTCTTGGTGGATTTCAAGATTTTGGTTTTGTCGTAAAACAAGTCAATTTTTTCTTACTTCACGCTACGTCAAGTGGTATTAGAGCAAGTTTCTCCTAATCCGATGATTACCCATGGCGGTAGTGGAGGCGACTAATCTCGTGACATAGATCAGAGATTGCAGGCTGTCTTGACTTAGGTCCAAGAACAACAGTTGGCAATGCGAGCATTAGAGCAGCAGATAGACGATCGATTTGAGGAGATCCGTATACAGATGGCTGCTTTATTACGAATAGTCAACGATAGGAACAGGAACACAAGATTGAATCTATGAGATCTCACATCGGTTGGGAAGGAGAACGAAGCATGCCTAATAAGTAGGATCTGAAAACCTTCCTACTGATGAGGCATTTTGGAAGGCACTAGGGTAGCCCTCCCCAATAACAAAACCGTGAGGGGTGCGGCCCCAAAACAAACAATATCGTCAGGTGGTGGTGGTCCCGGGCTGTTACAATGGTATCAGAACCAGTGCCGAATCGGTGTGCCAGCGGGGACGCTGGGGGATGGATTGTGAGATCCCACATCGGTTGGGGAGGAGAACGAAGCATGCCTAATAAGTAAGATGTGGAAACCTTCCCGCTGACGAGGTCTTTTGGGGGGCAATTGGGTAGCCCTCGCCAAGAACAAAATCGTAAGGGGTGCGGCCCTAAAGCGGACAATATCGTCATACGGTGATGGTCCCAGACTGTTACAGAATCCAACCGAGGGAGTTGCCTACGATAAAGCAGTCGAAGGTTTCGCTCCTTTGAACCCTAGAAGACGAGTAGTGGCAAATCTTGATGATAGCAATGATGATGGAAATGATTTAGGATTTGTAGCAACTTGGCCTAGAGATAGAAGATATGATAATCCTGTGTATCATGCACCTAGGTTGATATCCCTTCTTTTAGCGGAAACTTAAACATAGAAGAATTTTTAGACTGGCTTATGGAGGTAGGTCGGTTCTTTGATTATATGGAGATTTCTGACTCTAAAATGGTGAAACTAGTCGCTTACAGATTAAAAGGAGGTGTCTCAGTTTGGTGGGATATGTTACAAGAACAACGCAGAAAAGCGGGTAGAGGTCCAGTTATAACATGGGGTAGAATGAAACAATTGTTGAGAGAGCGATTTCTTCCTCTAGATTATGAGCAGTGTCTTTTTCAATCTTATCAAAGGTGTACGCAGGGTAACCGTAGTGTTCATGAGTATACGACTGACTTCATGTGCCTAGCTAAAAGAAATCAATTATCAGATAGTGATAATCAACAGGCTTCACGATATTTGGAAGGTCTTAAACCTGCGATCCGAGATAAAATTGAAGTCCAGATGATGTTTTCTGTAGCCGAGGCACGAAATTTAGCTTTAAAGGCGGAGATGATGTTACAGGATAGAAGCCAAAGTGACACATACTACAGGTTCAATACTGGTGATGGTTTCAATAAGATGACTTCCTATGCAGGTAAAGGTAAAACCGTACAAGCTTCTCAATCTTCACCAAAGGTTGCTACAACTAGTGGAAGCAACAAGAACACAGCTGAAATTGCAAATAAAGGCCCTACTTTTACTCAAAAGGGTTCCAACCCTTATACAAAACCTGTTCTAATTAAGTGTTTCAAGTGCAATGAGTGGGGACATCGGTCTAGTGATTGCCCTTGAAGAAAAGCCATCAACCTAGTTGAACAGGAAGAGGATGAAAAAAAAGAGAATGAAGTTCACTGTGGTCCTGATGAAGGTGAGGAGGAGGAGGAGAAAGAATATGATCCTGATAGCCAAGTATGTGTTGTGCAAAAGTAAATGTTCTCATAGAAAGCTTTAGATAAATCACAGCGACATCGATTGTTCAGAACTTGATGCACAGTTTTGGATAGATGTCTTGGTTTGATCATTGAGAGTGAGAGTCAAGAGAACATCATTGGCAGAGAAACAGTGAAGAAATTACGGTTGATACCTGAAAAGCAACATAATCCTTACATGATCAGCTAGATTAAGGAAGTGGGAAAGATTGATGTTACTTAAAGGTGTCGAGTTCCTTTTTCCATTGGAAAATATTGTGATGAGGCGTATTGTAATATTGTGGATATAGATGCTTGCCAGATTTTGCTTGGGAGACCGTGGCAGGATGATGTCGACGCAAAGCACTTTGGAAGAAACAACAGTTATTGCTTGGAGAAAAAGGGCTTCCGTTACACCTTGATCCCTATGTCAAGTAAGTCCACACCCAAAGCTTCTAAAGTAGAGGGGAAAAACTTCCTGACTGTTACGTATAAAAGTCAGGAATTTATGAATACTTGCAAACAGTTCCTTGAGGTTCATCTTTTGATTGTGAAATGAGATATTGAAGGGGATGAGATGAAGCAAGAGCAACTACCTATTGATGTTCAGAATTTGTTAGTAGAATTCAGTGATGTAATACCAGAAGATTTACCAAGTGGCTTACCTCCGATGCGTGACATCCAGCACCACATAGATTTGGTCCTTGGAGCTAGCCTACCCAACTTACCGCATTATCGTATGAGTCCTAAAGAGAATGACATTCTGCGAGAAAAAGTGGAAGTGTTACTAGAAAAATGATACATTTAAGCTAGCATGAGTCCATGTGCAGTGCCAGTCCTTTTAACACCCAAGAAAGATAGAAGTTGGAGGATGTGGGTAGATAGCCAGGCGATCAACAAAATTAGAATTGGGTATAAGTTTCCAATTCCTTGACTTGATGACATGCTAGACCAGCTTGATGGTTTAGTGATATTTACGAAGATTGATCTACGGAGTGGCTATCAACAGATTCGTATTCGTCCAGGTGATGAGTGGAAAATGACCTTTAAGACACGAGATGGGTTGTTTGAATGGTTAGTCATGCCTTTTGGATTATCCAATGCACCTAGTACATTTATGAGGTTAATGAATCAGATACTCTGACATTTTATTGGTAAATTTATTATGGTATATTTTGATGACATTTTAATTTATAGTAAATCTGTTGATGAGCACGTGGGACACATCAAGGAGGTGTTTCAGGTGTTACGGGAAAATAAACTCTATGTTAATTTGAAGAAGTGTATTTTCATGAGAGAGAGTTTATTATTCTTTGGTTATGTTGTGAGTAAATATGGGATCTGAGTTGATGAAAAGAGAGTCAAGATTATTAGAGATTGGCATATGCCGAAGACAATAGGGAATGTTTGCAACTTTCATGGTTTAACTACTTTCTATAGGTGATTCATTCATAATTTCAACAGTATAGTGGCGCCTATTACTGAACGCCTAAAGAAAGGGAAATTTTGATGAGGAGAAGAGAAAGAGAAGAGTTTCGCACTAAAAAGGAGAAGATGTGCACCGCACCTATTTTAGCCTTGCCTAGTTTTGAAAAATTATTTGAGGTTGAGTGTGATGCAAGCAGAATAGGCATAAAGCGATTTTTTCACAAGATAAGAAACCAATTACATTCTTTAGTGAAAAATTGAGCGAGTCTAAAAGAAAGTGGTCTACGTAAGATAAGAAGTTCTATGCTGTAGTTAGAGCTTTGAAGCAATGGGAACACTATTTGATTGGAAAGGAATTTGTTCTTTATACTGATCATCAGGCTCTGAAGTATTTAGGGAGTCAACAACGTTTCACCAATGACATGCATGTTCGATGGTCTATGTACTTGCAGAAATTTCCTTATAAGTTAGTACATAAGACTGGTGCCCATAATCGAGTTGCTGATGCTTTGAGTAGAAGAGTGGCTTTGTTAAAGACTCTTAACTTGGAGATCGTTGGGTTTGATTGTTTGAAGGATTTGTATGCTTAAGATCCTGATTTCAGCAATGTATGGAAAGCATGCCTACAAAAGGAATCTACAGCAGAGGACTTCTACATTCATGATGGCTTTCTTATGAAAGGTAATCAACTTTGTCTTCCTTGTACTTCCTTACGTGAAAAGGTCATTAAAGACTTACATGGTGGAAGATTAGCTGGTCATCTTGGTCGGGATAAGACGTTAGAAGCAGTTCGGGAACAGTATTATTGGCCTAAATTAAGGCGTGATGTTTCCAAATTTGTGGAAAGGTGTTACATTTGCCAGACATCAAAGGGGCAGTCTCAGAATACTAGTTTATACATGCCATTACCCATACCTGATTCTATATGGAAAGATCTTTCTATGGATTTTGTATTGGGCTTATCTCGGATGCAGCGGGGTATGGATTCTGTTTTTGTAGTGGTGGATAGATTTTCGAAGATGGCACACTTTATACCTTGCAAGAAAACATCCGATGCATCATCTGTAGCTAAAATATTTTTCAGGGAGATTGTTCGTTTACATGGTGTACCGAAAACTATTACTTCTGACCGTGATGCCAAATTCCTTAGTCATTTTTGGCTAACTTTGTGGCGACTGTTTGATTCATCCTTGAATTTCAGCAGTACAACTCACCTTCAGACGGATGGACAAACAGAGGTGGTTAATCGCACTTTAGGAAATTTAATCAAAAGTATTTGTATTGACAGACCGAAATAGTGGGACTTTACTTTAGCCCAGGCCGAGTTTGCTTATAATAATGCAATCCATTCTGCTACAGGAAGATCACCTTTTTCCATTGTTTATATGAAACCACCTAACCATGCTTTGGATTTGGTAAAGTTGCCTAGGGTGCCTAGTTTGAGCATTGCAGATGAGAATCTAGCCGACCAGGTTCATGCGGTTCATTCTGAGGTCAAACAGAAGCTACAACAAGCAATTGATCGTTACAAGCAAGTTGCTGATAAGCACAAGAAGCTACAAGTGTTCAACGTGGGAGACGAGGTGATGGTGTTTCTATGAAAAGAGTGACTTCCAATGGGTACTTATAACAAACTCAAGCAGAGGAAGTATGGACCGTTCAAGATCATGCGGAAGATCAATGATAATGCTTATGTTGTTGATTTGCCAAATGATATGGGAATTTCAAGTACTTTCAATATTGCGGATTTGACACTTTTCAAAGGTCCAGAGGGTCTTGCTTATCCTGAACACAACTCGAGGACGAGTTTTTCCCAAGTGGAGGGGACTGACGCAGACGGATTTTAATTAATCTAGTAATTATTTTTTTTATTTTAATTAGTATTAAATTAATTATCGTTAAGTTAAAAGTTATTTG
>JAVXUM010000001.1:24634784-24650186 GCA_035590655.1 Pouteria glomerata
TATAACAAATAATATTGCCCCCCCCCCCCCTTTCCATAACAAATCAAGTTTTTAGGTGAGATGGTGGCTAACAATCTAACATGGTATCAAAGCAGCCAACCAAAAAAAAAAAATCAGTTGTCCCATGCATTTGACCCCTCAAAAAAACTAAGATCTGCCACATGTGAGGGTGCATGTTGAGAGAAAATAAGTCAACATATATAATAACGTTGCCCCCACCCTAACATCTTAAACTTTTGAGTGAGAATAACTAACAATTTAATAGTGACAAAGCTCTTAGTCCGAATGATTTCTATTTGGCAACGTATCAGGAGTGTTGGGATGCTATCTAAGCAGATCTGTTGAAAGTCTTTGAAACATTTTACCATGATGGAATGGTAAATGCAATTACTAATGAATCTTCCATTTGTCCAATTCCCAAGAAAGATAGGTCTGTCAGCGCAAGTGATTACAGACCAATCAGTTAAGTCACATCCTTGTATAAACTTTTTCCAAAGGCATTCACAATCAGATTGAAATTGGTTCTTGGAAACACAATATGTAAGCATTGAAGTTCCTTTGTTTAAGGGAGGCAAATTCTAGACAGTGTGTTGATAGCAAATGAAGTGGTTGAAGATTACAGAGCCAGCGTTAGTGTAGAGCTGCTTTTAGGTGAGAAGAAGGTTTTGGGGTCAGACGAAGAAATGGACGCTAGGGTGTCTTGCATCTGCAAATTACTCTACAATCATCAATGTAAAACCTGGGCAGACCTTCAAAGCTTCTAGAGGTCTTTGGCAGGGAGATCCTTTATCACCATTTTTCTCATTATGGTGGAAGATGTCTCAAATGGAATGATATTAAAATTTGTGGAAGAGTTTCAGCCTGTTGGTTGTAAGGTGGGGAGGGACAATGTGGTTGTTTCTCATCTACAGTTTGCAGATGAGATAATCTTTTTCTTAGAGAATCGTGAAAATCAAGTGTCAAACTAAAACATATCCTCCAGATTTTTGAGTGCTGTTCAGTTCTAAAACTTAATCTGAATAAGAGTTCCCCCCCGTCCCCCATCTTCTTGCTTTTTTTTTTTTTTTTTTTTGAGGGAGGGTGTTTAACCTCAATTATGATCAGTTGACTTCAATAAATCTCAAATTATAGTGTCCTTTGGCTTCTTGGCCAAAAAATTATCTGGGGGTTTTTTTTTAGTGGGTAAGTGAGACCAATTTTGGAATCCAGTTGTAGATAAACTTAGAAAGAGGTTAGAGGGTACGATGAGAGCTTTTCTCTCCAGAGGTGGGAGATTGATACTAGTTCAAGCTCTTTTGTCTAATACTCCAATTTATTACATGTCCCTTTTTAAGAAAAGACGTGGACCTATGCCCATAATAGAATTTCACCTAAAGCATACCAGACTTGGAGCAACTTTATATCAAACAATCAACCTCAGCAACTACATGAGGCCCCTAATAAAGATCTCTTATTTCTCTCAATGAGAAAGTAACAAGTGGAAAGCCCCAGCAAGATCAAACACCTTCACTCCCAGTAACAACTGCCATTTCCTTTCTAAGGATTTTTGTAACTCAACAGCGCTTTCCACCAGCATCTGCCTCCCCCTCCCAACATAACAAGAAGGTATCACTTTAGAAATTTATTCATCTCCAAACAGGAATCTAGATCTATCACCATCATCAGCTCCACTGATCTTCTCTACCATCACACAGATTTCAGCCAGTCTACGACAAAGGTCACATGGACATAAGAACCTTGAGCTCACCTGACCACTCAAAAGTCATCTCTTTCAACTCTTTAGCCAATATAACCAAGTTGTATCCACTCTCCACCTCCAGAAAATTAATCAGAGCTTGTTCCTCCCATACTTCACCTCCACTTCCACAAATCACCCTTCCCACCCCATCTCAGTCATGACAGCATAAGCATACCACCCACTTGCCTAGAAGAAATTCATCCCTCAACCTATGACAGAACACCTTCAATTTCTCAAACAACCAAACTACTACTTCAACCAAGCCAGGGATAATCAGAACTGAAGCACTGTAACACAGTGCCCCGTTGAATGAGAAGCTTAGCATGAATTAAGAACATAATGAAGAAACTACATGCACGACATGTCATTACAGAATTACAGAGGATGTACAAGATGGAGAGTTTGTGAAGAATGTTATATTCCCCCAGTACAAAATAGCTTATATCTAAAGGCAGATTCATTTTCCTACTAGGACAAGTCCAACGGCAGATCCCTTTATAGAAAAGAAAAAGGGACTCCACATAAGAGAATATTCAGTTCAACCACTTTAATTTGGCCTTAAGCATCCCATTGGAGTCTTAAAGGTCTTAACCAATACGAAGACAAAAAATGTGTAATATAATAAAAAATGAAACAGAAAACAAAACAATAAGGAAAGGACAAGAAGCACCTTTATCCAACAATTTGCTCCTTTTTCACAACTTTTCTTCTGTCTCTCACACAGTTTTCTCAGTGCCCCAAATACATATTAGGCTTTTTCCAAATCACCCTTGGAAGAACAAATGCTGGAAAAGGGAGAAGTATCAACACACTCAATGAGATGCGAGGTCGGTAGTGCTTTGATATTCATATTAGCCGATATTATTGTCAATTCAAACTTTAGGAACCATTCTGCACTCCTTCCCATTCATCTCCAATCAATTAGTCAAGGCACTAAAAGGATTAGTCACTTTTGGGTTTATTTGTCATTAATTATTCAAGTTGCAACAATTTTGAAACAATTTGTTGCAATTCACTAAGTAAAGCAATCTACGGTGACCAAAACAGCAAATAAATTGGAAGAACTCAGTCAACCAAAGGATACGAACTTACCTAATTAAGTTCTCCTTCTAAAGTGCCACTCACATGCAAATGAGGACAACAGCTTGACTAAGGCTCACACACACGTCAAAAGCAACAAGTTTGAACTCCTACATCATCAGATGTGATATCTACACCCAGACACCAAGCACCCAATATTTCCAGCTTAGCAACAGTTGCAGGGAAGTTGATTGGACCAGTTGACTAAAGGAAGCTTTTGTTAATTTCACAAGAAGGAAGCTACGAGGCTGACTAACATTGTCAATTTGAGAAGTACAACAATTTTAGTGGATTTAATGTTTTATTAAGGATGTGTTTGGAGCTCTACAAAAAATAAAATAAAATAAATATCCACAAATCTCTATAAAATTCAAATTTTCTACTCACTGCACGAATTACGAGACTGCAACTTCTACCAATTGATACTAATTTTTTCACTCCAAACAGCCTCCAAGTGTCATTTAAACCACCGTTTTGACTAATAGATGCATTTTGAAGCAGCTGCTCTATTAATAACAAGTTAAGGAAGTTAATATAAGTTTCAAATTGAGGAATCAAATAATACCAACTTGCACAGCAAGTTTAACTGCAGTTAGCAAGTACAGATGTGTCAATATTTTGCAGGCTATTCTTTCAAAAGTAGCAGAAATTCAATTTGGGACATGCAAAGAGAAAATTTGATGGTTTCAGTTCCCATAAACAAATCTTAGATACCTTGAATTGGATAATACAGTCCTCCTTGGTTGGTCCACTATCCACATCTTCTGAATCAGAGGAGGAGTCAGACATATTGCCATCACAATCGGTATCTTTTAGCTTATCTTTGCTGCTCTCACTCTGCGGGCCCTTAACTGTAGCCTCAACTGCTCTTGAACCATTTGATTCCAATGCAACTGGTCCTGACAAAGCTGGAACAGGCGATGAAGTAGCAGGAGCTCCCGAGTCCTGCAACTTCTTTTTTATCAGATCCAGCGCAGATGATGATCCGAGTCCACCTGGAACTCTAAGAGCTGTGGCATCACGACCACCTGTATTAACAGCAGGAGCACTCAAACTAATAGGAGCAGATCCTTTTTCAGTTAATACGTTAGTATTTGGCACTGACATTGATTGTTCTTTTAAAGCATCAACATCCTGCTTCTTCCTCAAATCTGTCAGCTCAGTTGGAATTTGCCAGCTGCTCAACTGAGAAAAACACAGATAATTAGGGTTTGCAATAAGCATCAATAAATACTTGTAACAAAATATAATTGAATATTCATATAAACATATTTAATGATTCAATTTAACACAATTTATGCATAAAACTTATATTTCATGCATGAAATGCTTTAATAAAACCTTGTTAATACCATATTATCCTATAAAATAAAGTAATTATATTACATAAATAAATATTTTCCGGTGTTCTTATATCCTTGAATAAATGAATTAATGGATTTGACTCTTAACATGTATCCATACCCAAGTCCATGTAACAAAACCCACAAATAATTATTCAAATTACTAAGCAAATTAAAATAAAAGCAGGCATACCTGAAAGGATTTTTCAATAGCTGGCTTTAGTCAATTTTATTTATGCTTGCTTGTGCTTTGAACTTAGAGGGTATTTTCTAACTTTTGATAATTTCTCCAGCTATGAGCAATAGGCTGCTAGTAGGGCATACATGTGGTCTCGTCGTATGATCTTTAATAGCCATAGAAAATATCAGTAACAGCAGAACTTTCAAATTCCCACTGTTCAAGTCTTAGGGCATCAATTATTACAATCTGTTTTTGCAGTAAAAACAAAAACTTCTCAACAAGGAAGAGAAACAGATAAGGCTGGAAGATGTAATAATTTCTCTAAAAGAGCGAGCTAATCTGTTAGGGCATGATATAAACAAAAATAAGTGGAAATAAAATGCGCATGAAAGAGGGGGAGGGAAGGAGGGTAGGGAGAGAGAGAACAGATCCCACAAAAAATAAAACAAAATAAAATACAAAATAAAAATAAAAAAGCCCCACTGTTTCTCGTGGAAGTTGAAATAACATATGTTACCCAGACTTTGACTGGACAGGAGGCCCCATGCAATTCCTCATACTTTGACTGGACAGGAGGCCCCATGCAATGTTTCAATCGAAAGGTTTTGTCAAGGCTCACCATTTTCCACATTGGCTATGCCCGGGTGGCACTATGGGATTCCCGGTGCATCTATCACTATGCCTATTCCGACTGCATCCCCGGCTTTAGCTCCAAATATTGTGACTGCCACGCCAAATGTTCCAGATTCTACTCCTGAGGTCCCTTCAACATTGCCCAGTAAGGATGAATTATTTGACGGGGTATTGCCAGCATTCTTGCCATTTCTTTATAGACTATACGATTGTTGCGGCCATATTTTTTTTAGGGCATGTCGAGTCAGTCTCGATTTGTCCGAGTATTAAACTTCCAGTTTTTGGATACTCCTGCAGAGTTTAGATGAAAAACCCTTAAACGGTTTAACGCTTGAAGAGATCAATTCCCTATGCCAAGGTTTGAACGCGGTACGCTTTGGCCGTATTGACGTTCGTTGGCTCGAGTCCAACTTGCAGAAGACGCGCCATTCAATCCAAGCTGCTCGAGCCAGGACTGAACTGGCGAATTTTCTTAAACCAAGCATAAAGCTCCTTGGAGGGTGCCTTAGGGGTTCTTTGGAAAAACCATTCCCGCGGGGGGAATGCCACTTGGAGAATTTTCTTAAACCAAGCATAAGGCTCCTACATAGAGGGCACCTTAGGGGTTCTTTGGAGAAACAATTCCCGCAGGGAGAATGCCACTTGGAGAATTTTCTTGAAACAAGCATAAGGCTCCTTGGAGGGTGCCTTAGGAGTTCTTTGGAGAAACCATTCCCGCGGGGGGGAATGCCACTTGGAGAATTTTCTTGAACTAAGCATAAGGATCCTCCTGAGAGGGTGCCTTAGGGGTTCTTTGGAGAAACCATTCCCGCGGGGGTAATGCCAGTTGGAGAATTTTCTTGAACCAAGCATAAGGATCCTCCTGAGAGGGTGCCTTAGGGGTTCTTTCTAGAGAAACCATTCTCGCGGGGGTAATATTACTTGGAGAAATTTTCTTAAACCATACATAAGGCTCCTTCGTGGAGAGTGCCTTAGGGGTTCTTTCTGAAGAAACCATTCCCGCAGGGGGAATATTACTTGGAGAAATTTGTAGGAGGCTGAGTGATTACCAGGGTCTGTTAAAGAGACTTCAGTGCCTCCATCATTGCTTGTTGGGTTTGCTGCATAGCAGCCTGAGCTTGCTGGGACGCCAACACCTGCTCCGTAAGCACCCTTACTTAGTCTGCAACATTGGTCAAGTCAGAAGACGATTCTCCTTCCCGTGACCCATTTCCATGGTTGCTCTGATCGTTGGCCATTGCTGATGTCAGCACTCTTCCCCAGTAGAGTTATGTTTGGAGTGTTGGGGTGGTTTCTGGGAATTATGCTGAGTATCAAACAACGGCAGGGTCGTCGGAGTCCGGTGGAATGGGAACCAGAGCAATCCAGAACAAGAGAGAGAGAGAGTTTGGGGTGATGGATGAACTAAATGAACAACAACCCCTCTCCGGAGAAACAAGTTGAGTATTTATAAGAGATGAGTGCTTTAGGCGGGAACGCAAGGCATTTAATGCGTGGTGCATGTATCAGCCTTGGTTCATCATACCTAGGGGAGGGCAAGGGCTGCCCATTTATGGTTCTCTCTCTCTAGATTGGTTGGAAAGTCCAACAGCCTCTGGTTCCAGCCTCCAATCCACTGAATCTCCGAGGATTCCGCGAGTTAGGTAAGTTGTTAAAGATCCTTGAACCTTGTTCCGAGTTCAAGGATGTATGATGGTCCCGCGGCAAGTGTAATTCCCGCGGGAAAGTTAGGTTTCGATATTTGGAATGGCGCGACAGTTGTGTTCCACGGGAAGAGTAGCGACCGTTGGTCAGAAGTCGTTTCCCCGCGGCCAGGGTACCTACAACAACAATGAAAGAAGTTTGTGACCGATCCTCCTACACCCACAACTATCTCAAAAATATCCATGAATTGAGATTATTCCTACTCGTCCACTTATCCTATTAGAAACTGACTTTGGTTCCATTACCAACTTCGAAAGAAACAGATTTGCTAAAAGTTGGCCATCCGCACCCAATGCTCTTCCACAAACTAGTACTGTGCGGCCCCCAAATCTCCTTAGACATCCACTTACCCCATTCTACCTCGTATATAGCAGCTATCACTCTCCTACACAAATTTTGTCTCTTGTTAGCTGATCTCCACAACCACTTTCCCAAAAGCGCTCCATTTGCCAAGTCCCCGTATACCTAGCACTCCCAACTAGATCAATTTGCAAAGCACTTTCCAGTCAACCAATGAAATTTATTCAATCCCCATCCCTTCCCACAAAAACTTTCACTCAATACTTTCCAGCCTCTTGGCCCCAGAATTGGGTAACCTGAAAAAAGATTGGAAATAGATAGGCAAATTAGACACGACACTTTTTGACCAATGTAGCCTTAAGCCCTTAAGTAAATAGGCCATCTTCCACCTCCGGACTTTCCTTTGAAATTTATCCACAATGTTGTCCCATACCCTCACTGCTTTGAACATGGCACCCAAAGGAAGCCCTAGATATGTGAAAAGTAATGTGCTCACCTTAACACACCCACACCCACACCCACATCCACACCCCGGGGGGGTGGGAATGTCAGGCAGTCTACCGAACTCCTGCACTACCATTGGGATCAACTCTAATTTCCCTATATTGACTTCCAAACCTAATACATCTTTGAAGCACAAGATGATACATCTCAAATGACCCAGTTACAAGGGATCAACATTGCAAAAAAAAATGGACAAATGAGATATCTTAACAGACCACCACATTGAACCCTACCAATAATCCTTCCTCCTCTTTTGTGAACCACGTCCTACTAAGAACTTCCATCACCAAGATAAACAATAACAAAAATAACAGGTCTCCCAGTCTCAAACCTCTAATAGTGCCAAAGCAGCCTTCATCAGCTCCATTGATTATAACAGAAAACCTCACTAGAGAAATACACCAATAGATCCATTTACTCCATTTTATTTTTGAAAAGATAAGTAAATATATTATACTTGCATCACCATTTACTCCATTTTATGAAGCATGGATACTTCAAATTAGGTGTCGCACTCATATCGGATACTCGGGGGACACGAATACGACTCGAACACGACTCGAACACACCAAGATACGTATCAGACACGCCACATGGCGTGTCTTGATTTTTTACTTTTTGTTTTGCATAAGATACGTTTAGGATACGGGACGAGTATTTTTGAGATATGGCAGGGTCCAAATGTAATAATTCAAACTTTGTTCGTGGTAAAATTGATATGATAAAATTTAATTAGCGGTCAAACTGTAAACAATTGAAATATAACTTATTACAAATCCTAGAAGACCTAAGACACGATCAACAAAGATTCTAAAGAATGGTATTTTTATTTTGAATGGTATTTTTCATTCTATATAATTGTTATTCATATAATGTTTGATAATATATAGATGCTATCTTCAAAAATATTTTTTAAGTCCGTATTCTCATTTTTTAAAAAATTGTCGTATCCCGTATCTATACATGTGTCCGTATCGGCTCCCCGTATCTATATCCGTGCTTCATAGACTCCATTGTCACCAAATCCCATCCAGTTTAGAACATACAACGGAAAATTCCAATTAAGATCGTCGTAGGCCTTCTCTGTATCCAACTTACAAATTAGGCATGGCTTGCTTGATGCAAATCGCGTAAAATAGACGAATCGAAATGGTTGAGCAAATAGACTGTGAATTTTAGTTTAGTCTAAAAATACTTAGAAAATAACACATAGATTTGTACAAAAAAAACTCTAGTAAAATTTTTATTAATACCCAAAGTCTGATTTCTTCCATTGATTACAGTGGCTTAAATAGAAAACAAATACTAGTAAAACTAGGAATAAGAATCTTTCAAAATAGGAAACTAAATAAAGAAAATTAATTCTAACATAATTAAAAAATAAAAATATTCTCAAAATGGAAAAGGTTAAAACTTGACTTGCACAAACAATAATCTAATCCCTAAATCAAATATTTCCATAATCTTCTTTCCTTTCCAAATATTCTCATAGAGGTACCATTTGTCTTCTGTTTTATTGATCCTAGTCATGAGGCCTTCAGCCAGATGTTGGGCAAAACAGTGAAGGGTGGCTTCATAGAGGGCTTCTTGGTGGGCTACAGAGGGGAGGACAGGCAACCACAATGATATCTCACTTGCTCTATGCAAATGACTCCATGCTATTTTGTGAGGCTAAAACTCTTTAGGTAGCACATCTGAGATGCGTCTGTCTTAGTTTTGAAGCCATAATAGGTTTGAAGATCAATCTAAGGAAATCTGGGATCATCTTGGTTAGAGACTTGGAGAACATTGAAAGAGTTAGTGGTGATGATGGGGTGCAAAGTTCGTAGACTCCCTTTCTCTTACTTGGGCCTCCCTATAGGGGCAGCCTTCAAAGCTAAGCATGTATGGGGCAGCGTGCTTGAGATATTCCAGAGCAAATTAGCATGGTGGAAGCAAAAATGCTCATCAAAAAAAGCAAAGTCGCACTTGTCAAAAATACCCTTCTGAGTTTGCCCACCTATGTCATGTCTTTATTGACAGTATTCATCTCTGCGGTGAAGCATTTGGATGAACTTCAAAGGGATCTTTTGTGGGACAAAATGGGCGATGGTGCTAAATACCACCTGGTTGATTAGAAGATGGCATGGCTCTCTATGTCATAAAAGGGAATTGGGATTGGAAATCTAAGAAAGTTTAATGATGCAATTTTAGGAAAATGGTTATGGAGATATAACGGAGGATATGGCCCTCAATAGATTTGATTAGCGTCGTCAAATCCATATAGCTGACCCCACCTAGTGGGAAAAATGCTTGGTTTGATTTGGTTTGGTTTGGTTTGGTTATGGAGATATGCTAAAGAAAGGAAAAACTGCGGCAGAAAGTGTGAGCGTCCAAGTTTGGAGAGAATTGAAGTTGCTGGAAGTCAAAAAATAGTGTGGGCCCATATCAGACAAGCTTATGGAACAGCATTAGGAAAATAGGCAGAGTTTGAGAGAAACCTGTTTTGGAAGATGAGAAGAGAGAGAAAATCTAATTTGGAAGCACACAAATGGAAGGATTGTAGACTTTTGACTTGTCCTCTGAAATCTACAAAGTGGTAACTAATGAGGAAGCATTTGTAGCGAAGTGCAGGGTACCCCAAAGCTAGGATAGGGATTGGCACATGACCCTGAGAAGGAATCTGCAAGATTGATAGTTGCAGAGTTTCACACAACTGATGGAATTATTGTATGCCTCCAGGATAGAAGAGGATGACTTGGTATCCCATGCAATATAAAGGAAATGGGAGTTTGAAGTGAGGCCGCTTTACAAGGTCTTAGTGGGAAATGGGGAGGAGGATTTTTGGTGGAACAAATTATGGAAGTCGAGGGTAACCCCTAAAGAATCCATGTTTGTAGTATGCGTAACTAAGGGAAAGATTCTCACCATTGACGAAATTTGACAGAGAAGGCAAGCATAGGTAAATAGTTGCTACCTATACAAGACTCAAGAGGAACCCATTGACCTTTCATTATTTATCCACTATCAATGGACAAAGGAGCTTTAAGATTTATTACTCTCGTTTTTTATATTTTGTTGAAAGCATGAGTATATAGTTGGATAGGGCCTGTTTGTTTTTGAATGGCATCTTCTTAATGCCAAGATCAATAAAACTTCTTTTATTTATCCCCCCCCCCAAAAAAAAAAAAAAAAAAAAAAAAAAAAAAAAAAAAAGTTGTTAAATAACATTTTTTCATAAAGTGATGTAAAAATAGAGTATGTTATATGCATAAAATGGAAGCATTTTACATATTTATATCTAGAATTCAATTTTTTTTCATAATATTTTTGGGTGCATGTCAAATTAAGGCTCTGTTTGGGTACCAAAAAGACAACCAAGTCCATTTGGGAGTCTAAAAAAAGCTAGTATTTGCCATTTGGATGACTTAAACAAGATTTTTGCCTTTTCTTGGCAGAAATGACCAGTTTTTGCCTCATTTGTTTGTTTATATTATCAATACCCCAGGACAAGGACATTCTTTGACTAAGATAAGGTAAATCATCAACAAAAAAATAAATAAATAAGTTACTTTAGCTACGATTAAATTACAGTGATATACATCTAACCACAAACCATTCATTACATAAGAAACTCGAGCTTTTTGGACCACCAATAAACTGATCAACGAATACCATGCATCATATATGTCAAGAGTAAACAATATACAACCTCAACAAAGTACTAGTAGTAGTAATGAAAACATCTGAATACAGACCACCTATTGGGCTTAATCAAATAAAAACAAATCACAATACACAAGGAAAAAAAAAACCATACCTTGGTTTTAGTGTTGTAATAATATTTTTTTCCATCATTTGTGGTGACCAACGCCCAATCTGTTCCGGCTAACTTCTCCCTAGCATGGCCAATATATATAAACACGTGCATCAAAAAATTGGTCAAATTTTAAGACATTTTCTCAAGATAGCAAAGATCTTCAAGAATTCAGTCAAAAAACAAAAGCACTAGAACAAATATTGTTATATATATATAACAGAATATTCTTCTAATGACCAAACAAAATGCACATAAGCATTACAATTCAACGTGACATTCTCAAGATGGAAATTTTCATGCAAGTTCAACATGTTTGGAAGACAAAGTTTCAATTTATAATATGGAATTGCAACTGGTGAGCACAGTTGCATGACATGTAGGATACAAAAACAGGGAACCCAGGGGATGTTCAATCACATGGAAACAAAACTTTAACACGTTAGACGTAGATCAAATTTTTGGTTTATAACATTGTAAGGAAAATACACACGACATTTATGTGGCAAAATCTATTAGAATGTTAGCCATTATCTCACCTAAAATCTTAAGATGCAAAGGAATGAATAACTTTATAATTTATTATTTATATTGACTTATCTAAAGTTATGAGGACTGACTCTCATGATTCATCTACTACTTTTGATGCTACTTGTTCTACTCTCATTAGCTAGACACCTTCACCACATCAAGAAAGGTGGCAGCATGTTCATCATACCCATATCAGTTTGATAGTCGAGGTACTTGTGATTGTCATGGAGAACATGGTTGTGGGAGCTATGGAGGTGGCTTGAGGCCCAAATATACTCATTGTGATTGTGTTGGACATGTTCAAGATAATTGTTAGGATTTTTATGGGAACTCAACTCAAATAGCACGAAAATTACATTCTAATATACCAATTTCTACAAATATAGAAGTGAGTCTGTACAACCTTCATTTGTGACTATTTTAGAGGATAAGTATTCTAAACTTCTCCAGTATTAGGGAATTCATTGTGGATCGTTGGGGCCAGGCTAGAGGTTCCGACTGTCTAGGATTAATACCGGCATTGTCAATAGCAACTTGCTAGAAGAAAGTTTTGGGGGGGGGGGGGGGGGAGAGCACAAGTTCGAAGGTTACATCCATGGTGAAAGGTTAACAATGTGTTTTGTAAGGTTAATCAAGGAGGCTATATATTATATATATATATATCAGAGAGGGGGTCAGGCATATGGAGGCTAATGAGGCGATGACCAAGCTAATAAAATGCGTCCTCTGCAGTGCGAGACAGCGTTGTAAGAATTTTGACCATTATGGCAATGAGGATATTGCGAAGTTTGTCTTGTAATCTTTCTATAGACTAATCGAGAGTGTCTTAAAGGATCCCAAGCTTTGAACCACCAATCCACTTGTCTCCATTGATCCTACGAGTAGGGAAGGAACATGAGACCCTCAAGGGTTCTCATGTGTGTAGGGTTCTCTCGAAGGAGGAGGTCCTCAGACCTTGCTTTGTGCCTAAGGTGGATCCCATAAAAGTTGAAGACGAGATACTAATAGAGACTTGGAGTTTTTTTACCAGAGGGAGATTCCTTGGGCAAGGCATATGGCGAGACTAGGTATTCGTCATTCGAGTACCAAGTGTGGCAAGAAGAGATGCCTCTGTGTTGGTGAATATTACACACATCATGCATCTCTACCCATTGCTTCCTTTGCACAACGAGATAATTTCATTACTTGTGTTTGTCTACCTCTTCTCCTACATCCTGGGTCATTAATTCTGGTGCCTCAAACCATATGTATTGTACATCTTCATCATTATCTTATATACAATATAGTTCTTTGACTTCGGATGTTACCATTGTTAATAGTTCGACCAACTCAATTAAGGGTGTTGGTACAGCGTTTCCATCTTCCTTTTTATCTTCAGTTTTGTAAGTATCCTCTTTTTCTTTTAATCTTCTACAAACCTGCCAAGAAATTGAAATGTTCAATAACCTGCTTTCCAGATTTCATGGTTATTCAAGATAAGATGATGTGGGAGAAGATTAGAGAGAGCATGAAGCTTGAGGACTCTTATTGTCTTCTCAACTAGTCTATAACTTCACCAACAGCTTATTATGCAGTCGCCTCTTCAATGGAGATTTCATTGTCGAGTCATGGTCATCCCTCCCTTGGTAGGTTAGAATCAATGGGCCACAGTTTGCATCAATTATAGTCTTTAGCTTATGAATCTTGTCAGTTGAAAAAGTATCATTGTCCTTGCTTAGTTCTAGAACATCTTCATCATTATCTTATATACACTATTCTTCTTTGACTTCGGATGTTACCATTGTCAATGGTTCGACCAACTTAATTAGGGGTATTGGTACAACATTTCCATCTCCCTCCTCAACCTAATCTTCAATCTTGTAAGGATTCTCTTTTTCATTTAATCTTCTACAAACCTACCAAGAAATTGAATTGTTCAATAACCTTCTTTCCTAATTTCATGATTATTCAACATATGAAGATATGGGAGAAAATCAAAGGAGGGCATGAAGCTTAAGGACTCTTATCATCTTCTCAACCAATCAATAAATTCACCAACAGCTTATTCTGCAATAGTCTCTTTGATGAAGATTTATTGTCAAGACTTGACCATCACTCCCTTGACAGGTTAAAGTCAATGGTTCGCAGTTTGCATCAGTTAGTCCTTAGCTTATGAATCTTGTCAGTTCAGAAAGTACCATCGTGCTTACTTAGTTCTAGAGTCAATTGAAGGTCATCGAGTCCTTTTAAATTAGTTCAACAAGATGTTTGGGGACACAATTTTGTCGCTTCAAAATTGGGATTCAAATACGTCTTTACTTTTGTCGATGATTTTTCAAAAATCCAATGGATTTATTCAAGAATCGTTGGGTAACATTTATGTTTTTCTATTTACGTTTGACAGTTTTGAGTTTTCGTTTTATTTTTTTCAGTTGTCTTTTTCAGCCCCCAAAATAAAAATAGAAGCACATGGGATAATGCAATTTTGTTTACAATAATTAGCTTCATTCTAATATTAATTATTCTAATAAAATATTTAATTTTTATAAAAATAATTTAATTTATTAAATACATTTAAATTTAATTTTTATAAAAACAATTTAATTTACTAAAATATATTTAACTCAAATGTAATTAATAAATTAAATAGATTATATTTAATTTCATTAATTTCATTTAGAAAATATTTACTTTTTAATAACAATTAGTTTTAATAAAGTATAGTAATAAAAAGCAATTTAATAATAATTTATTATTTATTAAAAATAAATTAATTTAATAAGAGTATTTATTATTTATTAAAAATAATTTAAATTTAATTAAATAAATCCTTTAATCATAAATTATAACTGTAATAGTAATTAATAAAGTAAATCATTTTAATATGTAGTTAGTATATATTAAAGAATAATTTTAATTTCATAAAATATTTGAATAAAATAAATCATTTTAATAGTGTTCTATTTAGGGCCTAAAATTGACAAAGTGTTTATGAAAGGAAAAAAAAAGGGGGATGAAAACAAAATTTTTTCATTTGCATTTTGGGCTTAAATTTTCAAACAAGTTTCTATTTTTTTGGCAGCAAAAGAACAAGAAGCAAAAAGTCATCAAACGGATGAAAGCTCACTAGAACTTATTTTTCAATTTTTCAGCTTTTTATGCTGGAATTGAAACCTAATTTAATGTACCTGCAAAAATTACTTCATGTGATAACGTCAATGAGTATTTTTCACAATCATTCATTGATTTCATGACTTCTTATGGCATGTTTCATCAGTCATCTTGCCCTCACACTGCCCAACAATATGAAGCTGTTGAGAGAAAAAATTTGCATATTATTAAAACAACTTGTTGAATATCATTTCAATTTCTAATGAAGGTTCCTAAAGTGTTTTGTAGTGATGCTATTCTTATTGTCTCTATCTAATTTATAGAATAACATCCTCAAATCTTCGGGGTCAATCTCCTTATTCTATCATATTTCCTCAGTAGTATCACTTTTCTTTCACCACACACTTTTTTTTTTTGAAAAAAGATAAGTGTATTCAAAGCATCAAAATGATGCAAATGAAGATATACAAGCAAATATCAATGAAATACATCTACTCCATAG
>JAVXUM010000001.1:24656364-24677504 GCA_035590655.1 Pouteria glomerata
ACATTATTTTTCTATCATTTTTTTATTTTATACAGCACCATTTGATAGGATCCTCAATTTGACAACTATACTTGGGATCATTATACAGAATGAACATCAAAAAGCCAGAAACTTTACAATGAAATAAGATGACAATGCAAACGATGTCTGACAAGCAAATTGTGGGTTCCAACAAACATGTGGTGCATGTTTTCATATTATCAGATGCCATTTGACGCCTCTAAGTATAATGATATTGAAACAAACCATTTGCAAAAAAAAAAAAAAAAATGAAAGGGTGGCTTTACTTATTAAAAAAAATTTTAAAAATAAAATAATAGATTTAATGTCAAAATATGAGGGCACTGGAGCCTTTCTTATTAAAAAATAGTCAAGAAGACCTTGGTGACAACTTGCTATTTTAGAGGGTAAAAATAAGGAAGAATTATGCTATGTTACTTGAACTCTTCTATTTCCTCCAATATATCCACATCCCCTAATATGACAAGGGCAAAGGTATAGGATATGTGTTTGACTCTCGTATCCAATTGGACACTTAAATCCTATAACATTTAATATCTCTTAAAAAAGTAACTATGTATGGGCAATACATTTCAACTCAAGAGGGAAATAGGAGGCTACTTGTCTCCCACCAATCCCTCTATCAATTTGCCCCTCAATCATACTTAGGATGTCCATTGGAGAGAGTTGTTTATTCACATTCCACATAAAGACTAAGAGCTTAGTACAAAAATCCACTACTTGACCCAAGGTTGTTAAAATCACAATTCTATTTAAAATTGGCGGATCGTAACCTAATGCCTATAACATGAAATATAGTCTATTATCCACAATTCTTCATTTGATAACTACAGAATTTTATTAATACAAGAAGATAACAAAAGCATGCATCAAGAAAATGCCATACACAAAAACCTACCCTATCAACAAAACAAACCCTCAAGAAAGCTCATAAAGATTCTATATTTGATTCTATATCCCCATTACCCAACCATACAATTGAGACCTTTAAAGTGTTTAGTGTAACCTATACAACTGATGTTAAAATAGACTTATATGATTTTAATTTTTTGCAGGATTAGAAATATATTTCTAATATTTTGTTATAGGTCTCTTGGTCCATTCTAACTACTACATTTAATTTACAAAAGTCAATTTGGTGAAACAATGCAAATAGTCCTCAACTAGTATTAGCATAGGCAAAAATAATGTTATAGAATCAGAACAATCTACAAAAAACAAAAAGTAACAAATGAAACACTCATGTGCTGTCACTTAAAAATAGAAAATAAAACAAAATAAGACCATAAAAGTCAATTTTATTTGACAAAATTACACAAAAATACTCAAATTTTAAAATAAGTGAAATCACCTATAAAATCGAAATTTTACTATTTTTGCATCCCAATATCGTGATTTTAACAATTTTAACCACATTAAGACGTTATATAAGATAGAACAAGTTTTCTCACCCTAATAACGTAAAATTGTAAAATTTTAAGATTTAAATTGAGATGTTAACAATCTTGATTTGACCAATTGACAATATCAATTTGACCGTTTGAAGGATATATTTGACTGAGGGTTTTTTCCCTTCATTCTCCTGTGTAAAAGTAGATTTTTTTAACACCTTTGGGAGGTAAATGCTTCTCCATCATGAATTATATCCAAAAAATCATTCAATTGAAGACAGAACATGATCACCATCTTTACTTTCTCTTTTTCTTTTTTCTTTTTTTATGGATTACATAATTGCACTCTCACCTGAAGAACCACAATCCCGAGGTACCTTCATCAAGTTCTTTGACTTTATAAGTTACTTTAAAATTGCAAGCCTAATAACAAGCCTACAAATAAGGGAATGTAAAAAAGGGAATGTATCTAGTGACAATAAACTGAATAAAACTCACTATCACTGTACCCTCAGCTAAACTGTTATACTCAGTTTCTTCACCAAATTGCAGATCTACCACAACGAGATTCCAAAAAAAATGTCTTATGACACCATGGGACATCACCCACTATTTAGTGAATCCCATATGAACTTTTCATTTTTTTAATGTATGGACAAATTCTCAGCTATAATTTGTTATAGTTAACCAGTTTATAATTAATTTGAGCCCAGCACATATTTAAACCACGCAGAAGAATGTGTCTCTGGAATGGCTATAATAATCTCATCGGGGTTAACCAGAGATATCCAGGTGGATTCATCAGATGACACAACCACCCTGACAGGTGTATTGCTGTTCCATAACACATGGCGCCCATATTTGACCCAACTTATATTTGACCCAACTCTAAAATGACTATTGTAAAAAGAAAATTTAAAAAATAAATGAATAAATAAATTGTGAACCTTACAGTGCTAGACTGGGATTGCTGGCTACCAGGGAAACCGAGCCCAGAAATCGGAATGTTGTATGAGAAGGAAGGACCAGTGTTCCCGGATAAGCCAGGAGCAGGAGGTTGTAGAAATGCTGAAGAAGTGGGTGAATTTGACTTTAAAACCTGCAATTTGAACAAGTAGTTAGTTAATTGAATTAGGATTGGCATAATAACTGAAAGAAAGAAAAAACCAAACAACAGGGAGGAAGCAGACTGCCGACTAACAGGACTGGATGATGACTGCTGCAAGCTTCCAGAACCGGCGCTGACACTTGGATGCACATTGAAGGAGAACGAGGGCGAGGGTGCGGGTGCGGGGGTTGTGGTGGAGACATAGCCAGGAGCAGCGACAAATTTTGCATGTTGGGCAGGCTTTTGTGTTGAATCAGTGGCAGTGGCAGTATCAGTTGTCCCCGCAGAAGCTGCTGAGGTAGTAGAAGGTGCAGCCACAGTCGGAGCCGTTGGCATTGGAAGGTCCACCGTCAATGGTCCACCAGATGCAGAAGCAGAGGATTGAGATGTTGAAGAGTGCGTTTCCTGAGGTAACCAAGCTGACGATGCCATTGATTGATCTGGGGCAAAGGTAAAATGCGCACAAGAGGAAGAAGGAGAAGGAAATTATTTTTTGACGATTGAAAACACAGAATATCTTCAATCGTTGTACACTCAAATTGAAATTAATGAGAGAGAGAGAGAGAGATATATATATATATATATGAAACGAATAATCTGAGACCGTGTACGTACATAGATTACAGGGCGAGGGAGAACGAGAAGGAGAGAACCTGGACAAGGAAGGATAATCGTTTGGACAAAGCAAAAGAGAGTGAGAGAGCAACAACACCGCCAATCTTCTCCTCCTCCTCCTTCCTCTTGCAATCACAATATAACCCTAGCAGGCCATGGCTCTCGCTTCAACGGTGGTGGAAGCCCCAAACAAACGTTTCTTTAAGGAGCAATCCCGGTTTGCTTAAAAAGTTGCATGAACCGCCGGTTCACCCGGCACTCCTTATCCTCACTGGATTGTTGCGGAGGTGTTTGGAGTATTAAAAAATTAAAAAAATTGAGATTTTAGTTAATTTTACGTATTTAGTATTTGATGTTAGAAATAAAATTATTTTTAAGAAGAATAGTAATATTTTTAGACTTTTGTGGTAAAAAGTAAGAGAGAAAAACCGTGAGAACGATTTTTTTGGTCCGTTCTCACGGATTTCTGTCAAAAATTTTAAACTTTTACATGTTTCTGTTAAAACCGTTAGAACGGTTTAGCAAATCCGTTCTTAAGGATTCAAAAAATTTAATATAAAATAGTGACAATGGTACTTGTTTGAAAACTTTTGACTTTTGATTAAAAGAATATGATTGTCAAAAAATTTTACGTATTTGGTTAATTTTTTTTCAAATTTTTTGCTTTTATTCAGTGAAATATTGAAATTTTTTAAATATAAAAAAGAAATGAGTGTGTAATAGAGAGTTTTGGTGATTTATAAAGGTTGTTAGAGATTTATTTTATTTTTTGTAGTTTGAAGGCAAACCAAACGCCCCCTGAGTTTTTTTCTTTTAAGATATTGGGAGTATTTGGAGTGATAAAAAGTGAAATAAAATGAGATAAGTTATAAATTTATAATTCGTACAGTAAAAAAAATGAATAACTTTTATAAATTTTTAACACATATCTATGAGCAAAACATACCCGTTATTGTTAGAGCAAAAATAATTGTGTATAGAGATGGTCGAACAATTTTATTCGTTGATAAATTCAACCTTTTTTTTCTATTAACCCATCTTCACCCCTGAGAAAATGATCACAAGAGTTAAAACAATAATCAATTTATACAATTTTCAGTTAATTCTGAACTATTATACCAAAATAGGATGAAAATCACAGTTTTTTTTTGTTTTACTGATGTTTCGTTCCGATTTTCTAGGAAGATTATAAAAAAATAAGTATTTGAAAAAATGTTATTAATGAAAACACATAATCATTGTGTAGTTTTAAAGCAGCGAGATGATACTGTGATTTTGCAAAATGACACTAGAAACACGGAATCATCTCGCGTTTCTTGGTAATAAAAATGCAATATGATATTGCGTTTCTTAATACTGACTTGTTCCAAAAATGTGATATCATCACGCGTTTCTTTCAAAAACCGTGCACCTATCATGTCTAGATCTTTAACTTCTCCTCCTTCCCCCTTAAAGATAATCAACTACAAATCTATCATCCAATCTATTCAGTGAGCACCAAGCAACCAAATGAAGATCAACAATTATTTATAATTAATTGAATTTATATAAAATATATTTTATTAAATTATTTTAACATGATGGAGGGATTGAGTCGGATGTAAGTCATAGGATTCAGGTCAGGTAGACCAAATGGCGGAGTGCTTCAAGTGTCTTGTGTGATCGAAAAGTCCCCCTCAAAGTGAAAGGAAAGTATTATAAGATGGCAGTAAGGCCAGCGTTATTATGTGGGTCGGAGTGTTGGGCAATAAAATATAATCATGTTCAGAAGATGGCAGTTGCAGAAATGAGAATGTTAAGATGGATGTACGAGATAATAAGGAGAGATAGGATTAGGAACGAGGAGATTAGGGGCAAAGTAGGAATAGCGCCGATTGAAGAGAAAATGAGAGAAAATCGACTACGATGGTTTGGTCATGTTAAAAGACGTCCAATTGAGGCACCGGTTAAAAGGTGTAAAAGTATGGAGATTGTCAGGAGTAGGAGAGGAAGGGGGAGACCCAAGAGCTATTGGAAAGGAATTATTAAACATGACATTGTCTACATGGATTTAACGGAAGATATGACCCTCAATAGATTTGATTGGCGTCGTCAAATCCATAAAGCTGACCCCACCTAGTGGAAAAAGGCTTGGTTTAGTTATTAGTCCATATTTTCCCATGTCGTCCGTCCCGGACAAATTAAGTTAGGGGCGTGACAACAACAAAAGCTTCAATATATTTGATCAGTTTCTTCAACCAAAATAGCCAATACAAACACAGTGAGAAAAGTTTAGCTAACCATCTGTGCCAACCAGCGAGAGAGAAAGAGAGAGAGAGGACCGCCTGAGGCATTCCAGTGGAGAAAAAGAAAGCAGCAAGATACAGCAAAAGCCTTTGCACGTGAGGCCTGGTAATACTAATATTCTTTATGTTTTAGATGACCAACAATACAAATTATTTGTATAATGTATCATTTTTCATTCAACTAAAAAATCAAGAGTTTTGTTACTGAGATTTGATGTTAGATTGTTGCCGCTGTTGGAGAAGTTTGGGTGCTTTCAACTTGTCTTTCTCCCAGAGATGCTAATACAGAGAGCTTATTTCTTTGTGATTATATTTGTCAACTTCAGAAAAATTCCCAAAAAAAAATATATTAGAAAAAAATAACACCAAATTTCCAGTGACTTGTCTGCTTATCTCCAACTCTCAAATTCAGGTTGTAGATACATTCATTATTGGGAATAAGAAATCAGTGCTAATATTAATATTTTTTGTTAAATAGCAAACAATGTAGCTGACATTAGAAATAGTTAGTTCCTTATCAATCCAACAACTTAGTTTTCATACCGAAACTGACTTTCATACTCATAAACTTGCTAGATGATTTGCAAAGCCTAAACTAGTTTATTAAGAAGTTTTTCAATATACCCCCATTTTGTTATCATTTGACTATTCTTTATCAATGTTATTTTAGCTCTTCGCCGAAGACCGATTGCTTTTTAACTACGTCCAAACGGCTCGGGAAATGCCATTATGATGACTAACAAAGTGCAGTTTTCCTTTCTTTTCAGCAAAAGACCGATTGCTTCCCGTCCCAACGCTTGGACTAGAAACCCATAAACGACAACAATAACAGAAAAAATCTCTCTTCCACCAAAATTTTGGTCTCAATAGAGTCGTAAAGCTTACAATCAGCAACAATGTTAACCCATACAGTTCAATTAATTCAAAGAGAGGGAGTGAAATCTGATCCCTGGGCTGTTTGCTAGAGTAGCTTTGAACAACAAAAATACAAAATTTCTAGATTAGTTAATGAGGAGTTTGCGCGTTATCTCTGAAGTCGTGAGGACAAAGGAAGAGCAACCGAGTAAGTGTGTCTTGTTTTAGCTCTTTGCCGGAGAAAGTAGCGTCTCGGTGGTGGAGTTACAATGCTCTTATTGGGTCTCTCTTTGTGGGTGAGCTTCGTAGCCAATACGAAGAGCTTTTCTTCATCTATTCTTGGTTGCTACGTTTGATTGAGGGAAGTATGTCTAACTTAAGAATCTTGCAAGGGGAGAGGACGTTGCTGCAGAGAGATATGGGGTGAAATAGTGGCATTTCGCCCTGCCATTCCTCTGCAAAGCTGCCATTTCAGAAGAAGAAAAGACAAACCATCCCAACGGATTTAAGGAATAGTCGGGATGAGATGGGCACTGTTTCTCACTAAAAAAACGTGGTTTGAGGTTGGCGTGCTAAATGCCAAAAGGTTTACAAAATCATATTTTTTACTATTTTTTATTATTTTTTACTGTACTAAATACTCTCTAAGGGTATTTTAGCTTTTTCATCCCAAAAGAAATTAAGGGGGCAAGTGCTTCTCTCATAGGTTCACCCTTATCTTAGTTACACCAATGTAAAAATTTATTTATTAGAAATTTTAAGTTTTCAATTTGTTAAAATAAAATTTTTAGTCCAATAGTTTAATTTTATTTTTGGGAAATCACTCCTCCCCCTCCGGGGGGGGAGGCGGGATATGTAAGTTGATTACGTTTAGAATGTGCTTGATATTGGATTATATGGGTAATGTTACCCTTTTTTTTTATTTTGTTCGGTGTAGTTCAAAAAAATTGAAATAAATTAATTAATATTTTCCCATTGAGAGATTAAAATGTTGACTTTTCATATAGTATGACAAAAGATGTTTTGAGAGATAAAAATGTTAATTTTTCATGAAATATAATAAAAGATATGAAAGTAAAAAGTTAATAATTTTTTTTGTAACGTATACCTCTTATTTTTTAATGGCATACTATATAAACATATTTTTAATCTTAAATAAATTAAAGTTTGGATTGTATTTATCTTTCAGTATGTTTTAATGCTCTATTTGTTTTAATATGAAATAGTTTTTAAAAATTAAATTTATAAAACTTTAAAAAAAGAAGGGAACACAACTAAATTTAATTAACTTAAGCGAATTGAATTTGAAAAGAGCATTGTTTCTAAACAATATACCCGAAAAATAAACTTTAATTACAATATTTTTAGTATGATATCATTCTTTTTTTTTTTTTTTTGGTTATATATTTTTTATTAAACAGTTATTTTATTTTTAAAAAGTAACGAATCTTAAATTATATTAACCAGACTTGTTAAGATGAAGCAGGCTTGTTCCAAACTCTAATTAATGACAACGGACTATTATTGGTTCAAGGAACATTTGAATATTTCTGCATCAAGACCACTAAATTGCTTGGACAATGGTAATTGGGAAGGAGATGGAGCAACAGCGCGACCGATGAGGTTTTCAAGTAATAATGCATAGAATGAAGGTCATAAGGGCATTTTTCCTCCTACCACAAAGTATAGAATTATAGTTAATCAGGAGCGGATTTAAAATTTGAGAGTTGTTTAAGCCTAATAAAAGATTTAAAGATAGAGTAGATTAAATTACAAAAATTTAGACTAAATAAATGGAGTGTTTAGAGGTCTAATTTTTTAGTAATTTTTATGCAAAAGTTGTAAGTTGTAATTTTTAGTTTGTTTATGAAATAAGTTGTAATTTTTAGTAAATTTTTTGCAACTTTTGAGTATTTAGTAAAATTTTTATTAATTTTTGACAATTTTTAATAATTTTTAATAACTTTTGGTAACTTTTGAGTTGAAAAATTACTGTAACAGAATAAAAAAGTGGTAACTTTTGATATTTTTACCAAACAATTAATGAGTTACTTTCGGTATTTTTCTATTAATAATTGTACTGTCAAACGCAGCTAAAAAGTTTTAAGGGGAGATTGGACTGAATTACAAAATTTAGAATAAATTAAATTTAAAAAAAATTAAATTATTTTTTTTAACCAAACAACCCGAACTACTGCCCAAAAAGTCCAAAGGTTAGTCGGTTGCTAAATTATTAAATAATAATAATAATGATACTGGAGACTAGAAAGATCAGTCAACGTCGCAACGTTGTCCAACCATCAATCCATCCAAGCAAATGGCCTGGCTATGTATTATGAGAAGGTAAATTACACAAGTTTTCAAAATGTCAAACATTATTTCGTGGATGAGAAATTATTTTGCTTAGTTTTTTAATAAATTACCTAAGTCACATACAAACGTCAAAGATTGTATACAACTTTATTGATGATATCAATAAGATTCTGTGTACTTTTTAACTATTATAAAATAAGTTAAATAACATTAAATATTAAAAAATATTACATGGCATTTGATGTACTGACAAAAACAAATTATTAACTTTCATTAATTTTTAACATTAAATACAAAACTAATTTTTATTAATTTTCTTTAATTTAAACTAATTTTTCTAACATTTTTTAATTTATATAATTTTTTACTAAATATTCAATTAACTATCAAAATATCACGTATCAGCCTCATATCTAAATTAAGTTATAATTTTTTGATTTGCCCCATAAGAGACTAAAATAATTTTTCTAATATAATAACTTTTTCAGAGAAACTCCAGAGAAAATTAGTGTAATTTATTCATTGTAATATTCTACAGTCCAAGATGTGAGGCAGAGTCAGACTGGGCCCGCCCATTAATTTGCGTCAAAACCATCCGCTGCAAATGGCCATACGCACCATTCAAGTCATGCCGTCTTGAATGATCAATTATATTTTTTCCTCTTCCCCATACTATTCTTGTCATCATCTTCAATATGAGATAATTCTCATATCTTTCTTTCTTTCTTTTTTTAATCTTCTTCGTCATTCTTGCAAATGAAGCCCAGAAGCCTGTATAGTTTCATATCATCATCCTCCAAACACCTCAGCATACTCACTTTGTTGGTCTTCTTGTCAGAAACAACTTCTAGCGTGGATCCATACTATGAAGCCTGCGAGCCCAGAAACTGCGGCGACCAATGGATAAGCTACCCTTTTCGGATGGCTGATCAAGAGCCTTATTGTGGGTACCCTGGTTTTCAGATCACTTGCCAAGATCACAATCCAATTCTTCACATACCGGAGAACGATTATTTAATCCATCAAATTTTGTACGACAGTCAGTCTGTTCGTGTAAGCCCCGCTGCAGTTCTTGATTTTGAAAGTAACTGCAAATTTCCACCAATGAGAAACATATCAGTTCAAGATAACATTTTCACTATTGCTTCTAATGTTTCGCATCTGTGTCTATTATCCAATTGTTCATCGCCCCTGCCCCAGAAACTTCGGGATTACAGGATTAGGAATTGCAGTGGTAGTAGTAGTAGTACAGAAAGGGAAGATGATTTGGTTCTGGCAATGTTTGAAAACGATAAAAATTTGAGTTTTGCATTGAAGGAATGCAAGAGGGATGTATTGGCACCGGTTGAGCTGCACAAAGGACAGGATGGAGTTGGGCATGACAATTACATACATGTGCTGACAAGGGGATTTGCTTTGAATTGGAGGGCTAATAACTGCAGTAGGTGCCAAAAAAGTGGAGGGCGTTGTGGGTTTGATCTGAACAACTCCTACTTCAAGTGCTTCTGCCCTGACAGGCCTCATACTGTTCGTTGCAAACATAAGGGTAAGACCTCTATCTCTCCCTCTCTGCATGCTGGAGTATGCTAAGCAACATTTGCCTTGTGCCCATATCTTGCATTGTTATGAAAATGAGTCGGGTTGATGAGATTATATTAATTTGTAATTCCATCGGCACTATTATCTTAATCTCTCAAGTTCTCAATCAATAGTAACCTTAACAGAATTACTGCTCTGACCAAGAAACATACACAGATAGAGTTGACTACTAGAAATTTTAACTCCCTTTCTTGCCTTCAAAATTTCAATATTCCGATGGTTTTAAGTAATTTGTTTAATAATTCATTCTTAGCGTCTGCCAACACATCCATCTGCCTTAGTTACTTTTTCTAGGTTCATCTTTCTAAGAAGGCACATATAGTCTTTTTCGCTCTCATTGATTCACTCTTGACTGAATTTTCAAGTTCTTGATAAATTGCTTCTCAGCTTGTTGGATCACTGCTCAGCAGAAGGTTACATATATTAGAGATAAGCTGATGTATCTAACTGTTGTCAGTCAATTAGATAGATATTCTAACGAGAAGTCGGTCTCTGCCTCTGCAATTATTTTTTAAGAAAGCATTAGTTAAGTAACTTAAGTGCTAATAAAAAAAATTAAGAGGAACTCTGGATGTGTGTTGGCTAAATAATTTGTTCAGGTTCATTTACGAAAGAAAAGAAAAGAAAAGAAAATAAAGCAACCAAATTGTTTGTTCTCGCAACCTATGAAGTTTATTACACACAAATTGCAAGCAAATTGAAGAGGTGCGCATAATTCGTAAACTATTACATTTATAAGGACATGTGCATCAAGTTAGTTTCAATATGCTGATTAAAAAAAAAAAAAAAAAAAAGCAAAATTTTTAAAAATTTGTATCATTCTAGGACAATGGTGACTGCTATGGACTTTGTTCCTTCACCTCCATTCCCCAATATTCTGGTTTGGTTTCTCTCAATCAACCACATAGTTGCTACTTCTTCTTCCACAAGATAGCTCTTTGAGTTTGTATCCCTAGAATTCTTGGCCAATTAAGGGAATCATCTATGGTCACTTCTGAAACTTCGAGGCAATCAGTAACCACAACAAAGCATGCTCCTCAGTTGACTTCTCTCATTCTGTCAAAAATTTCCAATTTTATATACCTCAAAATGCACATATATTTTTTGTTTTTGTTATTGTTTTCTTTTACCTAAAAGGACAACCTGGATAAAGTTTTTATTTATTTATTTTTTCTGAATTTTAATACTACTTTTAGTTAAAAGATAAAAGTAACTATTACTACAGAAATTTTTATCAGCTTAATTTGATATTGATTGCTTATGTATTATAGTCCTTCTAACACCTAATCATAGTTTAGAGATAAACTATTAGCTTTGAAATATATGCAAAGAAACAAGTTTTGAATAGACTTGCTTCACACCTGTAGAATTGTCTCAACGTGTATTTATGTACAAAGAGTTGGTACAAACTAGGTAACAGAATTGTCTCAACGTGTATTTATGTACAAAGAATTGGTACAAACTAGATAACACGCATATTCTTCTAATCAAATCCTTAATCAAATCAAACCTCCTTGAAGTCAAGTCCCCACCATATCTACAATATTCTAACACTCCCCCTCAAGCATATATATCATGCTTTTAAGCTTGACACAAATATATCCAACTCACAACCCACCAAAGGCTTTTGTAAACAAGTCAACAAGCTGGTTTTTAGATTTAGCACGATAGTCTTAATGGTGTTCTTTATGATCTTCTCTCTGAAAAAGTGGTATCAATCCTAATGTGCTTAGTTCTTTCATAGGAAACTAGTTTGGAGGAAATATTAAGAGAGTTCTGATTATCACATACAACTACATAGGCAGATAATGCTGAAGTCCCAATTCTTTCAACATATTTTGTATACAGATTAACTCAAATGACAAGAGTCATGCCTCCATATTCAGATTTTGCGCTTGATTTACAACCACTATATGTTTCTTACTTTTCTATGATACTAAATTACCTCTAAAAAATACGTAATAACCAATACTAGAGTGTTTGCCAGATATAGATCTTGCCCAATTTGCATAGATGTATCCGTGTATTGAAGTATGTTCATTATCTTGATATAACAAGCTTTTTCAAGGTACTCCCTTCAAATATATCAGGATTCGAGGTGATTCCACAAAATGTCAGGTAGTTTAACTTTCCAACCAATCGTCTCTATTAACTAAGATTCTCTAATAAATCATCGTTATTTGCAACTAACTTCGTATTAGGATCCATTGGAATGTTTATAGGTTTAGAGCTCAGTATATTTGTCTCAAATAATAAGGCTTTGTTTGGGAAGCCCAGCCAACTTTTTAGCTTTTGGCTACTTAGCTTTTTGGCTTTTTTTAAAATAATGAATTTACCCTCTTAAATTTTAAACTTTTTATAAACCATGAAAGACAAAAATGTTAAATTAACAAAAAATTAAAAACTTAGATACTAGAAAAATAGTTTTTTTCTCTCTTCCCAAACACGAAAAAAAGCTAGCTTTTTTCTTTCCAAACTAAGCCTAAGCCTAAACCTAAGTCTAAAACATGTTTTCTTTATGAAATAGAAATTTCCTTTCATGATTGGGCTATCTCAATACCTAGAAAATAATTCAATTATCCCAAGTCTTTAGTGCTAAACTTTTTCTGAAAAACGACTTCAAATCAGTGATCCTTTGTGTATCATCGTCTATGATAACAATGTCACGTAAATACACTAGGAGTTGCATTTTGCGACGTATGGAGTGACGATAAAAAATAGATTGATTAACACCACATCGAGTTAGACTAAATTCGATAACCATTCTATTGAATCTATCAAACTATGCCCTCAGAAATTGTTTTAGACCATACTCCAAATGTGGACATTTCTTAATCTGGACGTTAACCTAGACTCCCCATGAGCAACAAATGTGGGAGGTTGCTCCATATAAATTTCCTCTTTCAAATCATTGTGTAGTAAGGCATTTTTTACATCAAGCTGGTGAAGAGGTTAATGATAAACAACAATCAATAAAATCAGAAGGCTAATAGAGGTGATCTTAGCAATTAGAGAAAAGGTTTTTGCAAAACCCAAACCATACACCTGTGTGTAACTCTTGGTAACTACATGAGCTTTCAATCTATCAAAGGAACCATTTGGGTGCATCTTAACTGTATAGATGCAGTGACAACCAACGACTGGCTTTTCGTAAGGAAGGCAAACCAAGTCCTAAGTATAATTGGCGTGAAATGCATACATCTCATTCTCCATTACAGAACACCATATGAAATAAAGCTTAATGTATAGAGTTAGGGAAAGAAAACAAACGATAATGAGTAAACAAATGCATTATAGGTAGAAGACAAGACATGATAGAAAAAACCTATGATAGGATGAGAGGTACAAGTTTGTTTACCATTCCGAACTGTAAAGGAGAGGTTTTTGAATCATCAACAGGTGCTGAAGACGCATGTGGGATTAGTGGAGTATCTAAAACAACCTAAGGTGCAATTGTTTGGCATTGAGTGTAAACCCGCCAGTCAAGATGATGGAAACGACTAGGGGGACGGAAGAATCGAATAAGGAAGAATCGAATAAGGAAGAATCTAATCTAGGGGTAATAAAGATTCGAATTTAGACAAGAAAGAAATAGATGCGAAGAAGGTGACATTTGCACAAACAATTAAGCGATAGACTATAACACCGATAGCTTTTTTGTAACAAGAGTACGTCAGTGAAAGGGATGCTCTTATCATGTTGTTGCTTAAAATAAAAACCTAATTCTTCTATTTGATGTTGATTCATCCACATTTTTTATTGATTCCACTGTCAAGCTAATAAATAAATGTCAAAAACCCAAATATGCTACATAGGAAAGGAAAAAGAAGTTGATTAGGAACCAATAGAGAATGACGAATTTAACTGTGTAAGATCAAGGAAGACATCCTATTAATAAAATGACATGTAATGAGAACCACATATTCCCCGTAAATTTTAGGAACATGCATTTGAAATATGAGATAATGGGTTGTCTCAATGAGATGTAATACACAAAAACTCTATTGCTGACTCTAGAAGGGAAAGAAGTACAATGATATTTTCTCAACTGACAAGACTCGCATTATAAAGATTTTAGTAGGCTCAAACTAGGAACTAAAACCTTTAACTGATTAAGAAAAGGATGACCCAGGAGGCAATGAATATATGTAGGAGAAGCAACTGCATGACAGGTGCTTGCTCGTCCAATTGTTAATTTATATTGGCTCGACCCCAAGTGCAGGGTGTCTTGTTGAAACATAATAACCGATAAGAACCAGATCGTGTCCACAAAGAGCCGAAAGCAAAAACAATGAACTAAACTAATTTGGAAAAGTTTTTGGAATAAGTGATCTCACAATGAATGATGGAAACTGATTTGGGTTTGCAATTGGTGTGTTGTTTGAGAAATTTTTTAGTTAAACAAAATTGTAAAAAATCTTGGATTCAACACAAGTCTATGGTGAATTATATATGATTTTCAGATTTTATCTACTTAATCTACCTTCAAAGAAATAGATCAAAAGATAATTCCATGAAAATTATATTGAAACAAATCAAATTTGAATTGACTGAAAATTAAGTACAAATCATGGTAGAGAAACTTAATCAAACACCTTGAGTGCATGATCTATAGACTATATATATATATGAAATATGGAATTAGTATTCATCATACTATTCTTTACAAGAAAATATGATAAATCTAACCATTATTACATATATAATGTCCACAAATCATACAAACCAAACATCAAATTAAAATCTCAACTCCATATCAAAATTGACTCAATTCAAACATAGATTGTTCATATAAATCAGGGAATCCAACATTAAACTCAAAATCTGTAAATGCATATATAATCCATCCATAGAGCTTACATTGAATCCAAGAGAAAGAACTACTCACTTATAATAAAAGATAATCTCCATGACGATAATCTCCATGAAGAAACAAGAATTCTATTCATATTCTAGAAAATTGGAACAAAACTTCAACAGAAATTGAACTAGACTTACTTTCTCTCTCTAAATTCTCTCTCTCTACAAATGAAATTATGAGAACTGAAATGTACGTATGTAAAAACTCAAAAAAATTTTCTCAACCGACCTCTCTAGTGTTTATATACAATAAAAAATGTAAGTACAAAATTACCCCTTCCAATCAGGCTGAATCACGAAATACAATAAAAGCATATTGGTTCGAACGAATGTTCGAATAAGACTATGGTTCGAACCAACGTTTGAACTGCTTCTTAGGATAAGTTATTTTTCCATTCCTTAACCTTGCACATCTTTCTGGTGATTGAACCAATGTTCGAACAAGCTTTCGAACCGTTGTCAAACACTTAGAATTTTTCTCATCTTGAACCTCTGCATCAGCCTCTATTGTTCGAACCAACGTTCGAACATATGTCTGTTCGAACCAACGTTCCAACAAATCTCTAGACTTAGACTTTTTTGAGGCCTCCAAGTGTTGTTGCTCTTCTTTTGATCTAACAATGGTTCGAACAAAGGTTCGAACGACTTTCTCTGTCAATTGAGCTCTCTGACTTGTTCTAACCAGAGTTCGAACACAGTATGGTTCGAACCATTTTCTCCATACTTAGCCATTTCTTGCTAATGTTCAATTGTTTGATCCTCTATTGTTAGAACCAACGTTCAAACAGCTAATGGTTCGAACTCTGGTTTGAACCAATTTCATGATTTCCTGCTTTTAAGTCCAATTTTCTGCTATCTTCCTCCAAAACACCTGTAAGATACCAAAATTCACATTAATACATAAATTTAATTAATTTCTCTTTTAAATACATAATTCCTCCTATTGATCCTTAAATTGAAGTTAATGATTGTACTTTTTATCGTACAATCACTGTTCAAAAAATTAAAGGAGGTTATTTAACTGGAGGAGAGATTGGAAGACTCTCCTCAAAAGAATCATTAGGCCAGTGATCATAACTATCGTCAGAACATACAAAATTATATTTTTCACTAGAGCTAGACCAATCGTCAACAATTTCCCATTTACATTTATGTCCACTTATGCTTTTAACATTTTCATCTTTATTATCATTTTCTTCACTCAATTCAGAGAAATTCAACCTTAGCAAAACATACCATGTACCCAAAACAATAGAGACAAGAATGAGATATGGGACAAAATAAATTGAAAGAAAAAGAAAAGTAAGCAAATAAAAGAAGACATATAATTAACATCCAGAAATACGTTTACTTCAGATTACAAACCAAGGAAACATAAAAGTTTTAGGAATACACTTGATAACAAGTCTTGATACTCCTAAACTTCCACAAAGACAACAAAAAGAAAAGAAAATAAAAAACTGCAAAGGTTAGTGTGTATTCTATCATTGTGGCAGTGGTTGAGGGAATGAGTCACGCAGATGGTCTAGGATATTCTATAGAAGGTGACTCTGGGTTTGCTGGTTACGCTGGATTTGAATCAGAAGTTGATGATCAATCTCTCTATTATATTCAAGAGTGTTTAGCCTTTTCGCCAACTCCTTATTAGATACATGACGGTTAACATTCTCCTCGAACTGTGATGGTGAGCTATCATCCTCCCCACTCTGGCCCAATGCTGATTTCAGAAATGACCTAATATCTTTGACAGTTTGTGGAGTGGGAAGTTTCTGAATTAACTCTACCTTAGCTTCATCTACTTAAATGTCATCTTTAGAAACTATATGACCAAACACAATGCCTTGTGTTACCATAAAACGGCATTTCTCCCAATTTAGTACTAAATTTCTCTCTTCACATCGGGCTAATACTAGTTCAAGATTTTTCAAACACTACTCAAATGAATCATTATAGACAGAGAAATCGTCTATAAATACTTCGACAATCTCTTCTACCATCTCACTGAAAATGCTTATCATGCAGTGTTGAAATGTAGCAGGTGCATTACACGGGCTAAAGGGCATTCTCTTATATGCAAAGGTGCCAAAAGGACATGTAAATGTCATTTTAGATTGGTCTTCTAAGGCAACCTTTATTTGATTATACCCTAAGTAGCCATCTAAGAAACAATAATAAGCATGGCCTACACTCTTTCCAGAACTTGATCTAGAAAATGAAGAAGGAAATGATCCTCCCTAGTAATTGTATTGAGCTTTCTTAGTCAATATAGACTCGCCAGCCAGTCTAAATTTGAGTTGGCTACTGACCACCCTAAAGTTTTTTTATGACTTTTGAGCAATTTAATTAACATGCTTTCTTCCACAGTGGTCAGTTCTGAAGAGATAACTACATGATAGTCTATTATTCACCTAGAAAGACATATTTCAGATTTTGGGGTAAAGACTTTCTATTAGGACTTGGGGCTTTAATTTTAGAGGATTTTGCTTTTTTCAAGAATGGTCCCGAATCCTCAAAAAGTGGAACCCAACTACTAACGGACATTAATAGACAGACTTTTAACCATTCAAACATTATTTCTACGTCGGTATTTGGAGTCGTGAAACTGAGGTTCTCCTTCTTAAAGCACAGTGCCCTCTCCAAAGGGTCTTCTACGAATTCCTGATTGACATAGTCTTGAACTATGTCTTTTACTAAATCAACTTCTTGAATATCAGACACCTCATTTGGTTACTTTGTAACATGAAAAATATTAGTTTCAAATTCAATATTAGCAAAGGACATCTTCATGGAGCCACTCCTACAATTGATAAAGGCATTTGAAGTTGCTAAGAATGGACGTCCAAGAACTACAGGTGTCTGATCTAGAGGTGATAAACTAGTTAGTGGTTGAGTGTCCAGTATAATGAAATCAACTGGGAAGTAGAAGTTCTCCACTTGAACCAGTACATCCTCCATTATACCACGTGGCACTTTAATGGATCTATCTGCTAATTACAAAGTCACATGGGTAGGTTTTAATTCTGCTAAGCCCAATTGCTCGTACACTGAGTAAGGAAATAGGTTCACACTCACTCCTAAGTCAAGCAGTGCACTGCTGATCTAGTACTCTTCTATATAACACAAGATAGTAGGACAACCAGGGTCCTTATACTTTGGGGGAGTACGATATTGTAAAATTGCAATTGCTTGCTCCGTGAAGAATGCATTTTTCATAATATTTAACCTTCTCTTTGCAGTGCACAATTCTTTTAAGAATTTGGCATACGCTGGCACTTGTTTAATTACATTAAGGAGTGGGATATTAATTTTGATTTGTTTAAATACCTCTAACAATTCAACTGCCTAGGCTTCTTTCTTAGCCTTAAGGAATCTTTAGGGGAAATGCGCTTTAGGAATATATTCCCTAGCCACTACATGTTTTTCACATTCTTTCCCCTTTTCAGTATCTCTCTTCTTCTTTTTATCATCCCCTTGCTCTAATTCCCCATCATCTATAATGATGGGCTGCTTTTTAGCTTTCTTATCATCCCCTTCTACCCTTTTTGATTTTAACTCCTCCTTTATCTCACTACATTTAGGGTGAATAGTTTTATCTATTTCTTTCTGGCTCCTAAAGTGTAGTGATGTTTATTACCTGTTCTATAGTTCCAGGCGCATTTGAAGAACCTTCCACTTGTTTAGCTTGGCTTATAAGATTTGGACGAGGCTAAGTAAGGAATTTACCACTTGGAGTGGTACTCATAACTTGTGTCAGCCTAGAAATTTGCCCTTTTATATCCTCTAAAGCCTATTTTACGTTATTTTTGATACCTATCTACTGTTGCACAAATTGATGAAGAGTATCCTCAATAGGCCTTTTTTGCGTAGGTTCGAATGCGACAGGATTGGTTTGTTGATACTGAGATGGTGGTGGAGGAATTGGTTGAATTGAGGAAGATTGTTGAAATTGTTACCCTTGGTTCTTATTCCTTTAGGAAAAACCAGGAGGATATTTGCACTCAAATGGATATGCATTTGAAACTTGACATCCACCTTGATAGTTGAGATTACCACCTTGTGAGTATGAATTTCCTACTAGATTTCTATTGGGAAAGGACGATTCTGGAGACTGTAGGCTATCTCTCTATATAATGGAAGTTCGGGGCACGAATTAACCTCATGCCCTACTTGGTCACACGCAACACAAATTGCCTTAACCTATGCGAGCTTTTCCTTGTTTTTCAACTCCTAACCTAGTTCGGAGATCATCGCTCTCACTCAATTCTAACTGGCCACTAGTAATGGATTCCTATGCTCAGAAGAAGAAGGAGGACCAATTTCCCCCTCATTGGAATGCTTGGCTACCATGTCAAAGAATTTCATGGCCTCTTCCGCAGTCTTATCAAATAAAATACCATTGCACGTGGTAGACACAAGTTGCTTAAGCTTGGGAATAAGGGATTCATGAAAAATGCTCATTAATCTTCATGGTTCAAAGCCATGATGAGGATAAGCCATTAAGAGGTCCTTGAACCTCTCCCACGCACGACAGGAATTCTCATTGGGTTTACATGAGAACGTAGTGATCTGTGGCCTATAATGTTGAGTTTTATGAGTTGGGAAATATTTCTTTAGGAATTCCATTTGCATTTCACGCCACGTTCCAAAAGAACGTGGATGAAATGAACTAAGCCATAATTAAGGCTTATCCTTAAGGGAAAATTAGAAGAGTTAGAGACGCACCACATCCTCGTTAGCATTTTGGTCAATGCAAGTGTTATTAACTTCCTCAAATTCTCTTGGGTGGTTGGTTGTAAGGGTTTTTAGACTCTAGGCCAAAGAATAGGGAAAGAAGTTGAATAATTCCCAATCTTAAAGTAAAGTCCCCTCTATTTAATGGTAGAATGATACATGAAGGTGTAGATTACCTAATGGGGTTCAAATGATCTCTCATTGTAATACTTTGAATTTTCTAAGTGAATGTACATGGAGTATTTGATGTGTTTTAAACCTAACTTGAAATCTAAGATAAGGGATCTCCCTAGAACTTGAATTTAGCCTAAAGAAATGATATTTGAGTATTTTTAAACCCTAAATTAAATTAAGATAACATTGGTTTAAGGTTTAGGGGATTGGAAAACCCTAATTGGCTAAGTTGAATTTAGTGAATTGTTAAGTGATTTTAAGTAATTTTAAGCTTCCAAGTACTGGGCTTTTGGCTCAAATTCAAGGGGATTAAAGTACTCTAGAGGGTTAGAATGGTACGTAAGATTTAAAAAATGAATTGGATGGAAAATGGTGAGGTGGCTGGCCATGTGGAAGACACTACAACAAAACACATTTTTAGCGACCAAAACATTTGGACGCTAAAGACTTGTTATTGGTTGCTAAAGGCTTCTGCAACCACATCAAAATTGGTTGCCATTTGGTCGCGGAACAGTGGTGGAGGAAGGTATTAGCGACCAAATTATGGCCTGGTCGATAAGAGTGTATGTTTTGCGACCAAAAATTTAGTCGCTAATAATGTGCTTTTAGCGACCAATTGGTACCCAAAAATCATACGTTCAGCGACCAATTGGTCGCTAAATTAAAAAAATTGTCCTGCCATATAAAACCTTTAGCGACCATTAGTGGATACTTTTGGCAACTAAGTAGTCGCCAAAGATTATATGTTCAGCGACCAATTGGTCGCCAAGTAAAAAAAACTTGTCTGTAATAAAAAACATTTAGAGACTAACTGGTCGCCAAAGATCGATATTATTAGCGACTAATTGGTTGCTAAAGATCATATATTCAGTAACCAATTGGTTAAAATTCCTTTTTCTTTTGGCAACCAATTGATCGCCAAATATTACATCTTTAGAGACCAATTGGTCGCCAATTCTATTTAAAAATTCAATTTGTGATATCATTTAGCGACAAATGGTCGCCAATTCTTCACTTTTAGCAACCAATTGGTCACCAATAAGGTTACCAAAAAAAAAAAAAAAAAAAATCCAGCCACTATTATTTTCGTTTCCTATTTTATTTTCCTGTGACATTACATACAAAAATCGTCCACCTGTAATAACTATATAAATTGACCCCAAAACAAAATGTCAATTAAAAATTAAT
>JAVXUM010000001.1:24700448-24724237 GCA_035590655.1 Pouteria glomerata
AAGAAAAGAAAAAAAGAAGAACTAGACTTAGGTCATTTTTGGTGCAATGGATACTTGGAATCAGACCTACAAGGACTGACCAACACTACAAAAGGTTTCTCTAACCTTTGTTTCCATTTTTCATTAGGTTTTTTATTAGGCAATATGTGGTGCAACTAGTGACTTTTGAGTTAAAATAGTATTTTGGCTGGCTTTTTGCTCGTGACTATTAATTCCAAAAATTGGATCAAGTATTACATTTTACTTCTCCCAAAAAAAAAAAAAAAAAATGGATCTAGGTATTCAAATAGATTAAAGATTCATCACAAAGTGACAACACCCGAAAAAAAGAGCCATTACATCTATTCTGCATGTTCCTAAATTTTCTATGAATAACAATTTTACCAATTCTATGCATTGCTTCCTGCACACTCTTCTAGAAATTAAAAATGGAAAAATGATTGGGAATGGTAAGCACATGGTGGTTTCTATTTTTGGCATACCATTCCCTCCTTTGGTCAGACTCTTCAAGTTGTTTTTTATTCATCCCTACCTAATTTGGTTCAATAGCATTAGTTTTAAGTAACAAGTTAGAAGGGTATATTAGTATAAATATTTACTTCTATTGCCCACTAACTTCTCCCTATAAATAGGGACCTCCCAGTTCAAATCAAGAAATAAGAATATGTAGCCAAGAGGGCTATGGGCCATAGGCTAAACCACCATAAAATCATGTTTCTTTGTTTTTTTATTACTTCCCCACTTTATTCATAATTTCTTCACAGTTAAAGGAGGAAACCCAACTAAGAGGATTTTTTCTCATTAGCCATTGTTCTATTTTTTCTTATCTTTATTCTTCCCCCTTTTCTTCTTTCTTCAATCAAATAAACATTTGACAATGACAATGGAGGAAATTGGGGGGTTAACCAGGAAATTGGGTGGTTGACAATGTCAATGAAGTTTTTTAGGTCAGACATGTAGAATTTTCCCCTGAATAAATAGCTTGGATAGTTGCTTAAGACGTTGCTAAGAGAGAAGAAAGAAATCATATTACTTAAGGTTGATGATTACAAGATACAAAGGGTGCCTTTATATAGGCAAAGAAGTCACCAAAAATAAGGAAAAGATAAAGGCCATAAATCCCTAAATTCGAACATAGATCAAGTAACAAATCATGGAGGGAGATTATCTCGATTTTTTTCTCTAAGATGGAATAGAAAGTCTCAACTTGAACAACAAGAATATTCTACCAACAACTGTGCTTTAAAACCAAACTTCAAATACGATAAACAATCTTGAGTATAATCTCTTGATAAGATATCAAAGGAGCTTAAATATTGGTCTACGAAAAAAGCTTATACAACTAGTGTGCAGCAACAAAGCAATGCAAATGAAAAGGATAAGCCACAATGACTTATCATAATACTTCAAACAATATTAGTTTGACCGAGAACAACAAAGAGTGGCCAAATACTAAGTCTCCATCAACAGCAAAAGGGATTCGATAAAACAAGTGGAATTCAATCCGAAAGCACCCAAAGAAACACAGCAATGAGATAGAAGGATTTTTTTTTCCCTTTATCAAACTTATTGTAGCAGTTTAGAGAGGGAGATGACAGGGAGCAAAGAAGAGAGGAATATGGCTCGGGAAACAAAATTGGAGACCGACCAGAAGCAAAGGAAAAATAATCTAAAAAACAAGAATAATTGGTGTTGAGAGTTGTAAAAAGTTGCAAAATCTGTAAAGATCGGATGCAAGAGTTGCAAAAGTGAAAGAACTTCTGGTACTTCAAATCTGTCGTTAGAACATTGCTAGAGGTTGCCGAAGGCTTGCCAGAATTTCACTAGAAATCATTTGTTGGAAACCAAAAAGATGAGACACCTTAAGTGTCATCCAGGTTCATAAACCATAGGTTTTGACACCATGTTAGTATTCAAAAATGGGAAATAGATAGAAAATATAAAGAAAAGAAAGAAATTATATTACTAAAAATTGATGGTTACAACATACAAAGGGTGCCTTCTATGAAGCACGGATACAGACATGAAAGTGGATACGGATACGGATACGGATACAGATACAGGATACAACAATTTTCAAAAAATAAGGATACAGATACGGCAAAGATATGACAAAAAAATAAAATAAAATATAAATTTATTCAAAATATTTTTGAAGATAGCATCCATATAATACCAAATATTATATAAATAATAATTATATAGCATGAAAAATACCATCCAATCCATAAATTAACATAATATGTATTATGTATTAAGTTATATTTTAATTATTTACAATTTGACCCCTAATTAAATTTCACTATATTCATTTTATCCCCGAATAAAGTTTAAAATATTACATTTGGACCCCTGTCGTATCTCAAAAGTATCCTTCCTGTATCTCAGTCGTATCCTATGCAAAATTAAAAATAAAAAAAAATCAAGATACGCCACAATATATATGCAGCCGCATCCGCTTATCCAAGTATCCGATAGGGGTGTGGCCCCTAATTTGAAGTATTCGTGCTTCATAGGGTACCTTTATATAGGCAAAGGAATCACCAAAAATAAGAAAAAGATAAGAAACATAAATCCCTAAATTAGAGCACAAATCAAGTAACAGATCATGGAAGGCTATTATCTCTATTTTATTGTCTGATTTTATTCTCTAACATATCTTATTATCAAATAGATGTTATAAAATAAATTTAACTCAAAAGTTTTACATTGCTGAAGTTAAACCATGTGGTGGATAAAAGAGTTAGGAAACATTCAGAAAACTCGAATGAGGGAAATTAGAACATAGGAAATATGAAGCAAGCTATTAAGTATTCATTTCTTCCAGACAACCGCAGGCAAATGATGTGACCTTCAACACACACAAGGCAAGACAAAATTTTGTCAAAGAGCATACAAGTAAAACTATGGTTCAAGCACCCGTTCAGATTTTGATCACAACGAAAATTTTTTACTGTCATGAAAAAGAATTAGTTGAAACCACAAATTACTTGTAAAGTTGCTTCAAGTATGCTTTATTTGATGAATGATACTGTTAAAATACATGTCAGTTAGAAGAGGAATTGTCTGTTAAGTCTTCCACAAACATTTATATGTAGCAAACATATATATTTAAGTACCTGTAACATGTGGAAGATGGTGGACCTCATCAGGATTCTCGTGGAAGAAGGATCAGTGTCAGAATGAGATGAGGCACCGATCAAAAATTTGTGGAAGGCACGGAACGCCACCACAGTTTCAGTGCTCCAAGGTGGCAACCATTTGAATGCTGACACAGAAACAAGACCATCTTCAAATACCTTAACTACAGACAATCCCGAATCTGAATCCTGACTAGGGGCATCTTCTGCATTTGGGGATCTCTGGTTATCAAGTAAAATTGAACAATAAGCAAGCAAATCAAGCTTCAGCGCCTTCAGTGCAAGGGGATCAAATACAGTAGGGTAAAAGCCAAAACCCATTTCAAGGACTGCTTTCTTTTTTCCCAATCCAACATTGGATAACAGCCCAATGAAACCCAGTAACCAGTGAAGGGCAAGCAATCTGAAAGCCAAATAATGCTGCGTTTCCTTTGAGATTAAGGTGAGGCGACGAGCAATTTCACCCTCCTGCCTACTGAAGGCATCTAAGAAACGCATATACATCATTAGAAAAGCGTGGCACAGCAAAGGATCGTAGGTAAAAAGAAGGCCAGAGAACTGCACCTTCAACAGAGACGCCTGCAACTCCAGAACCACGGCCACTGGCAAAATCATGGACATGAACTCCATCATCCCACATGAAGTTAAAAGCTGAGGGCACTCGAGCAGGAAGGACATCACCCTCCTTAGCTCCTTATAACTAGAAACCGAAATCTCCCTATTGGAAAGGCCATCCCCAGACATCAAAAACTGCGGGACGTTGAACGGAACCAAAGGGGTGGACGTATTGAGAATGGATACATTGGCCTTGGACATCACAATGCCATGGATGACACAAGCCAACAACAAGACATAGCTTTGGGAGGCGTGAGTCCGCTCGCTCTGGCACAATCCCCACAAATGCCCCGCTATTTCACATAGCAAGCAAGGATAAGCTCTCTCCAACTCCCGCAAGCACTCGCAGGCCACCGCCCTGGTCTGCCGATCCGGTCCATGGTTGGGCCGATTCACCATCGACAACAACAGCTCGGTCAAGCTCTCTAGCTGCCGAATGTAATTATAGTGGAGCAATTCACCGTCAACTCCAAGGGTAATGAAAAAAGAGGCCGTGGAGACCATCATTTGCTCTTTGAGACCGTAGGTCACGGAGACGCCGTCGACGGGGGCTTGGATTACGACGCGGAGGGTTTCAACCAGCCGGGTAAGGACTTGTTCGGCGGCTTCGAGTTCGGAGTCGCTGCCGCCGCACTGGAAGAGCAAGTCGGTGAGGTACTCTTCGAGGAAAACCAGGAGGTGGAGCTTGAGATTGAGAGGGAAGTCCTTTCGGAGGATTGTAGAGAGGGAGAGTTCGAGGAGAGAGAGACCGGTGTAATTGGAGGACGTCCATCGCTGGCGACGCGAGCCGCCATACTGGAAGTCGTCGATCAGTGCCTCCCATTCTTGGCTTGACAACCCCTTCAACGACGGTTGTTTCTCCATCATCGACGGTTGTTTCTACATCATCGTCTTCACTACTTCCCACCAAATGGATTAATTAATTAATTAGGAGTAAAGAAAAAAAAAATAGCTTTCTTTGGCTTTTGCAGTTTTGCCTACTGTTTGTAGAACCCTAAGCCCTGGGTTGCATTAGATCCGGTTCCGATGTCAATTGGAGACATGCGGATTTTTGTAAATTTCACCCATCCCGCTCAATTATTTTGTTTTTCTCTCGTTGAAGGAAAAATAAACCATGCACATTGGAGCATTTGAAGTCCTAATTTGTTTTTTTTAAAAAAAAAATTAAAAATTTTAAAGATTTTTTACATTTTTAATTAAATTTTATTACATGTCACTTTTTTTTTTTGATAACTTAGGGTGTCCGGGCCAACTTGCGTGCACATCGATTGATCCTTGGGGGCCCTGAAATTAACGACCGGGTAAACCCTCAGTGGCCCTGAGAAGAGTCGAACTAGTGATCACTGGGGAGCAAACTCAAAATCTTACCACCCTTAGGGTTATTACATGTCACTTGTCATTACTTCGAAATCAACTTTTAATTTTTTCAACTTTTAATTTTTTTTAAATTTTTTTGAAACTCTAAATGCCCCCAGTATATCAAAATAAAAAATAAAGTACAAAAATTACTCAAACAATTTATTTTGGGTGTCACTTTACTTCCTTACATTTTAATTATAATAGTCAAATTCCTATAATTTCAGTCAAGCAATAATTCAGTCATTCAGTTAGGTGTTCGTTACATACAATCGTTAAACTAAGAATAAGAAGATAATTTCGTTAGATAAATTACAAAACCCACATTTATAGTTTAGTCCCCGGTGTCACTTTAATCTGTCGCAAAAAAATATTTCAATAATAATTAGGATTGAAAATGATTTAAAAATAATGAATATTAATTAAATTTAACAAAAATTTAACTCCTCCCATAATAACCACTTTTTGTATATTTTAAATTTAAAATACAAAGAAAAATATCTACTGTTAATTACACTTTGAAGTATCTAATTTTAATTAAGCTAGAGAGTAAATTTTTAAGTTTAATTTTAAAGTTAAATTAATCATATTGATCATTATTAATCAGTATTTGAGTTATTTTTGTAAAGTACAATATATAATCAATAAAAATAATTTTTTATCTTAAGTTATTTTTATAAAATCAGTCAAAATAATTATTTTAAAGATGCAAAATTTTAAATATATTACAAAATATTTCAATCAAGTTGTATAATTTCATAAAATAGTTGATAAGTTTTTTTATATTTACTTATTTTTATTTATGTCAATATTAGTGAGCCGATAGAATTGATCAAAATCAGGTTTCCATACGCATACTAAAAGTTTATATTTTACCCGGCTATAAAAACAACTCAAGTTAAAAAAATTTATTTTTACTGATTATATGTTATATTTTATAAAAATAATTCAAATACTTATTAATAATAGTCAATATAACTAATTTAACTTTAAAATTGAAGTTAAAGAAAAATAATTACTCTCTATTCTAATTAAATTTAGGCATTTCCAAGTCTAATTAATAGTAGCCATTTTTCTTTGTATTTTAAGTTTGAAATATACTAAGAGTGGTTATTATAAGATGAGTTAAATTTTTGTTAAATTTAATTAATATTCAGTACTTTTTAATTCATTTTCAGTCTTAATTATTATTTAATTTTTTTTTTTGGCAAGGGACTAAAGTGCATTAAACTGTAAATTGTAGGGGTAGTTTTTGTATTTTATTTTACAAAATTACCTTATTTTCAATCTAATGGTTGTGTATAACGGGCATAACTTAATAAAAATTGAAACACCTAAGAGGCTAAAATAAAGTCCAATGTAAAATGAATAAAAATTGAATTAAAATCTATAAATTTGAAGAGGCTAAAGACCAAGGCTAGCCCATCCAATCATTATGCAATTAAATCAATTTAGAGGGCGAACATGTATACCTATATGCATCTGGGCAAACAATCGGAAGGTAGGTTAATTTAAAGAAATAAAGTCCAATTGTTAGATCATTAGGGAAACATAGTACCAAATATACATAACATACATAATTGATCTATGTAAACATACTCAACACAAGCACTATGCATACAAACACCTAGTGTGCATGCAAAGTTTAGAAAGTTGTTAGTATAGTGGCTTCTGTCCCACATCGGTTTTCTCACAAAGTCAGAGAAGCCTTGTAAAATTATAAATAAAGGCTCATTTTCTTTGAAAAAGACACACCAGTCAAAACTTTAGGTAGTGAGCTTGTATTCTAGTTAAATTTTTTTTTGTGAGGTGGGAATTAAAGTTTGTTTGCGAATTGCTCTGTGGGGTGTGTTTCGGATATTTGGCAATTGCTTTATGGAGTATATTAAGGTATTAGGTGAGAGAAAAAATTTTGTGACTGTAAGAATTTTTCACATGGTAAATTTTCTTCTCTAAGTGCTAGTGGACGTAAGTAAATTATCGAACCACATAAATTTTGTTTTCTTTCATTGCTTGTGTTTTTTCTTATGTTCGTGAGTATGCCATTATTCATCAGAGTGATCCCACAAAGGTGATCCAGAATTTTGTGTTTGGGATATTTGGCAATTGCTTTGTGGGGTATATTGAGGTATTAGGTGAGAGAAAAAATTTTATGACTGTAAGAATTTTTCACATGGTAGATTTTCTTCTCTAAGTGCTAGTGGACGTAAGTAAATTATCGAACCACATAAATTTTGCGTTCTTTCATTGTTTGTGTTTTTTCTTATGTTCGTGAGTATGCCATTATTCATCAGAGTGATCCCACAAAGGTGATCCAGAATTTTCATAATAACAATTGGTATCAGAACTCAGGTTACCTTAGTATGTAGTAGTGTGGATACGTAAAAGTCTAAGGTAGTTCTGCCTAAAAGATTAGGTTTTAAGTGGGACCTCTCTAGTCTTTCCTAGGAACTTATTTAGTAGGTACTATTCACAAAATTTTGGTAGTAGTGTCGACACATATAAGTCTAAGGATGTTCTATCTAAGAAATTGAGTTTTAAATAGGACCAATGTGACCCCTTTATCTTTCATGAAAACTTACTTAATGGGTAATATTCACTTTTACGATAAAGCCCATTAAGGCAAAATGTCAAGAAGCTCTTCGTTTGCAGAGTTTGATGGTAATAAGTTCAATAGAATAGGGTGTCACGCCCCTAACATAATTGTCCAGGACGGACGACATGAGAATATAGGAACTAATAAAAACATAAATAAACATGTGCTAAGGTTAAGTCATAACATAATAATCACACTTAGGGCATCTAATATCGTCCCTCATTCCCATATTAAAGAAATATAACATCATAAACATTAATGTAGCCATAGTCCAGTGACATTATCCAAAATTTACGTAAGCAAAACAAACATCCACATCGACACCTCACTCTTGGCCACACAATTATAACACCAATAACCATATTCTCATTTAAGAGAATAAACATAATTATTACCATCTATAGTATGAACCGGACTTAGAACACTTATGCCTAAGCTATCTACATATCCCACCTCGGGAATCAGGTCACTGTAGTTCCTAATTTTGTTATCTAGTTTTCTCATCCCATTCATTAGTAATGAATAAAACATTAACATCATTCTCAATATACTTATCAATATTTCAATATGTAATAACAATCCATGCAATCTCATGTCACGGGTATGATGGAATGTAATGATCAATGCATCCTATATCCTCCATCTACCCCCAACCTTATTCTGGAACAAGTGACATTTAGCCAAGCACGCGAGGTCACCAACCACATCATTTTCAGCGCTGACAACAAACACATATATATCTGATATAATATCACACGTGGGGAACTGTGTTACACCCCCACAGTGTAAGGCTCAAAGGAACCGTGTTACACTCCTTTACCCTTCCGCTAAAGAAACGTGTTACACCTCTATTCCGGCATCCGCCTATCCCAAGCAGGCATCCACTATCTCAAGCAAGTATCCGGTTGTAGTATGAAGAAATCTCAAAATTCAATATATCTCAATATTAATGTCCCAACTTCACATGACTATGCTCTAGTCATATATATCGACCGGGAATCATTCAATATTTGACAAAACTTAATTTGTTCATTTTATAAAAATTTAATCTCCTTAATATACATGACATGTGCTTTGGCACGTCACATCACAAAATGGCACTCTTGGCTAACTAATACACATCACATCAACTGGATGAAACTGTCCCAACCCAATGCATATGATATGCCTAATCATACAATTAAACATCAATTTTCAGTAGTAGCATGCATCTATAATCAAGATATTTATCTCAAAAATTCTAATTTTCAACATTTTAGGGAAGTCTGGGTGCCCCACTGAGGGACCCAGGCGCCCCTCTACAATTGTTGAGCCAGGTGGGCTACCCCAGGCGCCCCAGTGGGTACCCCGAGCACCCCACCATGGACCCTGGGCACCCCACCATGTTCCAGGTCAGGCTGCAATGAGTTCCGTTTAGTTTCGGTCTGATTTTGGTTCAATCTAACCCCAATTTGAGTTTCAATTCGACAATAACTCGTATATAAATGTTTCTCTATGTTCATAACATAATTTTACAAGTTCAATTTGAGAAATAACTCAAAAACAAGCAATAATTTCACATACATATGCATGTATATACACACAGCCTTATATACATACAAATTTCTTCACAATTCACCAAATCATACATATAAATATACCAAAACGATTCCTATGACATCTAGAACACAAATATAGGTCCCATCTACCTCGAATCTAAAGTAAAATGGAGAAAATGAAGAAAATTCGGTTTGGCCTCCAAACTTCCTGGCTCGATTTCTTTCTCACTGGGCCAAACCACGGGAAACCGACCACACCATGTTGATCACTACGTCGAGATCTTCCCAGATCGACCAAACTTCTGTTCCAAATCTCTCTCTCATCTCTCTCCTCTTCTCTGTGTTAGCCGAGCCCCCAAAAAAGAAGAAGAAAAGAAAGGAAAAAGAAGAAAAAAAATAGATGGTTGGGCCCTTAGCCCAATTTGTCCGACCTAATATCACTTTAGGTTAAACTCAGACCAAGAAAAATACCATAATCTACTTAAACTTAATTTAAATATTTTATTTACCCAAAATAGTACATAAATATTTGAATTTAAAATACTGGGTATTACACACTCCCACCTTTATAAAAATTTCATCCCCAAAATTTACGTAACATTAGTTAATAAAAAAAAAAAAGGGTATTTCACCCGCATCACCAACTCACGTTCCCAAGTGGATTCCTTAACTTCACAGTGTCGCCACAACACAAGAACCAACGGAATGGTCTTGCCATGCAAAACCTATTCATGCCTTTCCTCAATCCGAATTGGCAGATTCTCAATGGTCATATTCTCTTCAATGTCTAATTCCTCCCAACTAATAACATGAGAAGGGTCTATTATATACTTCAGGAACATAAAAACATAGAACACATTGTGAACCTGAGCCAACTGTGGAGGAAGCGCTAATCGATACGCCACCTCACCAACTCTTGTAATAATCTCAAGGGTCCAATATACCTAGGCGAAAGCTTTCCACGTTTCCCAAAATGAACAATACTTTGTCATGGTGAAACTCTCAAAAATACAAAATCACCGACCTAAAACTCTAACAGCCACCTCTGTTTATCTACATAACTCTTCTATCTACTCTGAGCCATCAAAAGTCTCTGTCGGATCACCTGAATCTTCTCTAATGCTTGTCTCACCAAATTAGGACCAACCGTCACAGGTTCTTCAGCTTTAGCCTAACATAAAGGAGATCTACAAGGTCATCCATATAAAGTTTCATAGAGAGCCATACCAATACTCACTTGATAACTATTATTGTACACAAATTCAACCAATGGTAAATGGCTTTCCTAATTTTCTCCTAATGTCAGCGCACAGGATCTCAACATGTCCTCTAAAATTTGAATCGTTCGCTCAGATTACCCATCTGTCTGCGGATGAATCGCCGTGCCAAAGCATAGTTGAGTTTCTAGTGCCTCTTGCAAACTCTGCTAAAATTGTACAGTAAACACTGGGTCTCGGTCTGACACAATTGACAATGGTGTGCCATGCAATCGAATAATCTCCTGAATGTAGAGCTGACATTGCTCCTCCATAAAATCCTTATTCCATACTGGTAGAAAATGAACCAACTTTGATGATCGATCCACAATCACCCAAATAGCATTATGCTTCTTATGAGTTCTCAGTAACCCGTCACAAAATCTATCATTACATGGTCCGCTTCTATTGTGCCACAAACAATTGCTGTAACAAACCAGCCGGTCTTTAATGCTCGGTCTTTACTTGCTAACAAGTTAGACAATGAGATACAAATTTTGTTACATCATATTTCATACCACTCCACCAGTATTGTCATCCCAAATCTTTATACATTTTGGTCCCTCCAAGAGGCATTGCAAACCTCGAATAATGAAATTCTCAAAGTACATTTTCGTGAATTCCATCCACATTAAGCACAAAATCTTATTTCTAAGTTTCAAATGTCCTTCTGCGAATAGACTCCAACCCTCTATTTCTTATCCTGAAGACAGATAATACTTCATATTCTGACAATACTGGTCCCTCTGTTGAGCCTCAATAACCCATGTCAACAACATGGGCACCACTTGCAAACAATTCATGCTGGAGTACGTAGTACCCTCTTCATCATCTTCATTCCACCAAAATTCAAACTTACTAACGTCTTCTTGAAGACGCCACTGAGAAAAAATCATCGTTGCTGCCAAATTCTTTGACTTCCTGATCAAAGCATCAACTACTACATTAGCTTTCCCTAGATGATAATGCAGATCAAAATAACAATCCTCTAAGTATTCCATCCACTTCCTCTGTCTCATATTCAAATCACGTTGAGTGAACAAGTATTTCAAACTCTTGTGATCTGAATACACATTGAACCTTTCACCATATAAATAATGGCGCCAAGTCTTCAAAGCAAAAACTACCACAGCCAACTCCAAATCATGCATAGGGTAATTCCTTTCATGCAGCTTCAACTGTCTGGACCCATATGCCACCACTTGATCATTCTGCATCAGAACACATCCCAAACCTTTATGTGAAACATCACAATACACCGAATATCCCTCTCCACGTTTAGGTATAATCAACACCCGAGCTTCTATCAATCTCCGTTTCAATTCATTGAAAGCATACTCACAAGTATCATCTCATTCAAACTTAACTCTTTTCCAAGTCAACTGAGTCAATGGACCTGCCAACTGAGAGAAATCTTGAATAAAGTGACGGCAATAACCTGTCAATCCCAAGAAACTGTAGATCTCAAAAACAAATCTCAGTCACATCCAATCTAACACAGCCGAAACCTTAGAAGGATCCACTAGAATCCTTTGAACAGAAACCACATGACCTAAAAACTTTACCTCCAACAACTAAAATTCATAATTGCTAGTCTTAGTAGACAACCTATGGTCCCAGAGTGTCTGGAGTCTTTCTCATTCAATCTTAAATTAGCTAATACCCAGAAAACTTCCCAACGCACCTCGTGTCTAGTAATGGAGATGGCAACACTGCTCTTGTCTCACCCCGAATCTTAACATAGTGCCATTAAGTAAAATAGCCATTACCAACTTACGATGACAATCAATCGTCATCCGATAAGTGGACAACCAATTTATTCCCAAAATAACATCAAATTTGTTCATCTTTAAAACTCTCAAATCAATCTACAGTTGAACAATACCCAACTGCAGAACACAATCCCTATAATTCTAATTCACCAATGAACCATTACCCATCGGAGAACCTACATATACTGGCTCTTCGAGCCGTTTAAATTCGAATCTAAAACCTTTACCCTTTTCGTAATTTCCCATTACCACCATTCCTAATATTAAAATTACCTTTGAACAATTTGTAATTCTCATGTTTAGGCTCATCGAGCCATTATCAATCCTTTAATTTACCAGTTATTACAATGTCCCACCAAACTTTCACACTAAACCCTGACATGGTCACAACGCAAGCGATAATCCTGGTCCTCACTGCATCCACACACAACTACAATACAGGATATCACGATTTTTAGATTTTAACTCACGTAAGAAATTCGGTGAAACATAACAAAACGCGTAAGCCTTACTACCCAAGGCACAAAGTATTTACAACCTAGAGCTCTGATACCATATTGTCACGCCTTTAACATAATTGTCCAGGACGGATGGCAAGGGAATATAGGAACTAACAAAAACATAAATAAACCTATGCTAAGGTCAAGTCATAGCATAATAATCACACTCTGGGCATCTAATATCGTCCCTCATTCTCATATTAAAAAAATATAACATCATAAATATTAATGCAGCCACACTCCAGTGACATTATCCAAAATTTACGTAACCGAAACAAATGTCCATATCGGGCCCTCACTCTTGGACACACAATTATAACACTAATAACCATATTCTCATTTAAAAGAATAAACACAATTATTACCATCCACAGTATAAACCGGACTTAGGCCACTCATACTTCCCACCTCAGGAATCAGGTCACCATAGTTTCTAATTTTATTATCTAGTTTTCTTATCCCATTCATTAACAATGAATCAAATATTAACATCATTCTCAATATTCATATCAATATTTCAATATGTAACAACAATCCATACAGTCTCTTTTAATCTCATGCCATGGGTATGATGATAGAATGTAATGACTAATGCATATTGTATCCTCCATCTACGCTTAATCTTATTCTGGGACGAGTGACACTTAGCCAAGCACGCGGGGTCACCAACCACACTGTTTTCAGTGTTGACGGCAAACACATATATATCTTATATAATATTACACATGGGGAACCGTGTTACACCCCCACAATGTGAGACTCAAGAGAACCGTGTTACACCCCTTGGCCCTTCCGTTAGAGAAATTGAGTCAACTCATGTATTACACTAATCATATTATCATAGCAAATCATAATCAAATGTAATATGAATAAAATAATATATATCAAAATATGGGTTGTTACAGATTTAGTAAGTCATGCCATTGACTTGAACTTGGTTATGACTAGTTTATTTTTGTTGTGATTTGTTCCATTAACGCATTTAATTTACTTTTATGTTAAACCCCCTCGAAACATGACAATGATAATTTATGCAATACAACATATTTCATAAATGTCAAGGTCAAACAAATATACACAATATAAACATAATAAGCCTAAAGTATATAATAATGAAAATCCTTCAGATATGCCTTAATTCTTAACTACTCCCAACTTTTAGGAGCTAGCACCTTTTCGTAAAAATTATGAGTCTATCATACTTAGTTATAGCGTATTTCAATCATTACATGGGTTCGAAACACCTACAAACAGTGCAATCGGCACAAATGACTTGGTAAGTCAAAAAATATATCATTTTACCCCATTTTCTATTGTACCTACTTAATTAAATTCCCATCATGATTAGTATAAAGATCTATGTCTATTGCCGCAATATATACCATGCATCACGTAAATACACATGCACATTTTATTTTATTTAATACCATTTGATTTTTTTTTTATAACTTTTTGAATTCTCATCATTTAGACTGGGCAATGACACCATTTAATATCCAATGATTATAACAATCAATCTCACTAACCATACATGGAAAAAAAATCCATTTTTCAAACTATTTATTCATTTCAAATTTTGATTTTTTGATCATCTTAATGGGCATTGTCAAATATATTATATTTTAATTATATACAATTCATTAAGCATGGAAACTAATTTAATATTAAGCTTGCCATAGTGATAATATACCAACCAAAATCTCACAGTAACAATCCATAAAGAAAATTAAATAGTAACAATAATATAAAAATAATCCAGGAGAACAAACTAGATAGTTTAGACATTCTAGAGAATGTTCGGATGTTGACGGGGGCATTTAAATGACCAATAGATTAGCTGAATGTTATATTTTTTAACAACCCTTTGAATGTGTCAATTTTTTTATTCTCAAGTGTAAGAGTGTGCATTGTAGTTCTACTTGATACGAATAATATTAAATCTAAGATGAGCCATTTCTTTTGAAAATAAAATGGGCCTTGGTGACAAAAACTTGGATGACTTTTTTTTTGAGGATTTTGCTTCACAATAAATAGGAAATAAACTTAAAAAATAGATGATTGAGAGTTTAAGAATGGTTGTTGAAAAAAATTAAAAGCTTAGAGAATTTGAAGATAACTAATTGAAGACTTGAATTTAAAGTACAAGGCTAGAGATTAAAAACAAGTAATTAAGGGTTTTGGCCCCATATTAATTCCAATATTGGTATATTGGTGGGTTGTTCAAGGCATTCTATATAATTCAACCTAATATCAACCATGATGACATTGAACCAAATGATTTTATATTAAAATTCATTAGATGGATGACTGGGTTTTGTTTTGCAATTGAGAAAATAAATTCAAACTTAGTAAGACATTAAATCAAACAATAAGAACATATAAAACTAGGGTTTATACACAAATATTCAATACTTCGACATTACTAGTTGATTTCTAGAGAAAATAAACCCTAACAAAACTAGTCTTCCTAGTCATAAATGCAAAAATATAACAACAAATGCATAAAATGCTCCAAACAACCACCTCACTCACCATCTCCCTTGATTTGAAACCAAAGAAAAGTTAGCCAACAACCTTACAATGAAAGATAATATATATTAATAATGGAAACGAGTTTACAAAAGAAACGGGAAGAAAAATTATAATGTAAAGTCTAAAAAATGAAAAAGAAACTTCCAAACTATAAAAAGGACTACTCTCAAATGAAAATTTGATTCATAAACCCCAAAAATCATGATTTAAATAGCTAGGATTGAGTCCTATGATAATTACAAATTTTGAATTCTACTATGTCCAGACATGTTGGAACAATAATAAGTTTGGTGAAAAAACTATTTGTCATTCAAACAACGTCTAAGCATTGAGTCCTCTGCAATGGATCTAGATGAGGTGGCCTTTCTTGCTTTAGTTTTCACTTTTGATATGTTTTTGGCCTTAATTTATCTTTCCTTAGATTGATGTCCTACAAAAAGGACACTAAAACATATTACTATTAAAACACACTTAAAACTATTAAATAAAGCAATTAAAGACTATGAAATGCATATAAATCTAAGGACTGAGCTACACTTTTGACGCACAAACAATTATCTATTTACACATTCCCAACCAAAATGTTTCTAGGGTGATCTTCTATTTCAACTTCCAATTCATATATGAATATTATCAGATTAAAATACATACAAGATTGATTAAGGATTCATATGGTTTATCGGAGTTCCAATTGCAACAAATATGAATAGATTATTATATTAAAATTTATTTATATAATCAATTTATCATCAAAATTGCATTACTAAAGAAAATATTAGCAAACATAACTGTGTAAACATTTATGCAAATAGAAAACATTTACATATACATGCATTTTTATTCTATTTAAAAAAAGCTAAAGGGTTTGTCATCTTACCTCAACACAGAACAATTAAAATTAATGATCTAAAGGTTGAAGACTAGTCAAGACTCACACTCAACTATCTCTCTCATAATCTTTTTCACTATCTTTTTGTACTTATTCTATCTTCTTCAACATTGTCTAATCTCTCTCTCTCTCTCACACATAATCTTTTTCAATATCATTTAATCGCCGAAGTGTCTCTTTCTTTGTCACCATTTTTGCTTGGGCACATAGCTTTCACCCTCTCTACTTAACACTCTCACAATCTTTCATACCATCGGCAACAACCCGTGCTCTTATGGTAGGTAGTCTCTCTCTCTACTCTCTTTATCTCCCTCTCCCTCTTCCTCTCACCAACTGCATATTATTATTTTTTAGAAACACACTCCCTAACTAATTCCAACCTAAGCATTGTCTTCCCTCTTCTTCATATATTTTCTTGTTTGTATTTTGCATTTTATGAATTTCTAGTTATTTATTGTATTTTGTAGTTTAGGTATGACTTTTGCATTGTATTTTGCACTGTTTTCTCTATCCTAATGATTTTTGTTTGTATTTTACATTTTAGGTTGGTTGTGGTTGTGAGGTTAAGATGATCAAGAAGAGTTGGACTAAGTGATGAATTAGATATTTGAGGGTGAGTCAGATAAATTGGATGTTTGTAGAAGAATTGGATGACTGGTTTTCAATTCAATATGTGTGTATGCTGCTGCACATTTTCTTTTTTGTATTTTGCATTTTGGGTTGGTTGTGGTTATGAAGTTGAGGTGAACAGGGAGGGTTGGACTGAGTGATTAATTAGATATTTGAAGGTGAATTAGATGAATTAGATATTTGTGGACAAATTGGATGAATGATTTTCAATTCAATGTGTGTGTGTGTGTATGCTCCTACACATGTTTGATTAGGACCTTCACAGATCTAACCAAAAACATTTGACCCTTACTTGGGTGAGTAGTAAAATAACAATGCATACTTTCTATGTTTTTTTTCTTTTCTTTCACTTTTTGATGGGTTCCTTCCATTCTATTTGTTATCTCTTAAACAAGAAGAAAGAAAATTATTATTGAATATGCAACATTATTATTCATCTTTATTTTTTTAATTTCTCTCTCATTTCTAGTATTATTTTTAAGGGATAATTAACTTTATACCCCTTATACTTGGGGGGTCAAAGTCACTAACACCTTCATACCTTATTATTATGCACTAATATCCCCTACACTCGTTATTAAAGTGCTAAAATAAACAGAACTGTTAAAGTTAACAATGCACATTCTACACATTTATAAAAGGTGTAAGTGTTCAATACCCAAGAAAAAATAAGAGATGAATAAACCAAAATGTCTCTTAGCAAGACTCTCATCTTCCAAACTTTTGTTGCTGGAGATATGGCATCTGATAGCCATATCACAGATTAGACTTTTAGCTGTATGTAATACCCTCAATTTGTCATGAAATTGAGCTACACTTTTTAATGAAATTGCGCTATAAACTTTGAAAATGCATGTGAGCTATGGATTTAATATGCTTTGGAGATGATTATGTGTTCTTGATTTTGAACCAAGTAGAAGAATGAAGTTTGAGCATGTTTAGAATTCAAAAATAAAGTAAACTAACATTAGTGTAATGTTAGTAGTCTAAAGTGGTGCAAGAGTTGGAGAATTACCTTTAAGTGTAACTAGGATGAAGTGGGACCAAGCTTGAAGGAAGACAAGTGCCAACCGAATTTGGGAGAGGAGTGGCCAGCTAGTTAGTGTAATTTAGTCCAAACTGAATTCCAATTTTTGACCAAGGAAAGGAATGGTCTAATTTTGACCAATTTCACCTTGATTTGGACCAATTGATATATATATGTGTGTAAGTTAAAATGGCTAATGTGGCATGGTTGGCCGGCAAAAAAGAGGAGAAAGAAGTGGAATTCGGTCCATGGAAGAGGCTTGGCCGAATGGTCTTTGCTTTTGTCTTCCTTTGGTGCCTTTGTCTTCTTTATGGTTCATTAGTCAAGCAATTTAATTTGATGGGTCCCATCCAGTTAAATTGGAAGACTAAGTGTCCATATATATATGTTGGAATGTATATGAGACTATGTGGAAGCTCATAATTGGAGCATGTGATTAAATTGAATTGGAAGAAGCCAATTTCCACCCGAGAGTGCCTTAACTCATTCGGCCACTTCAAGTGTGAACCATTCACACCATTCGACCATGAGAGAAAAAGACCACTAGAAGAACAACTTAGCCCTAAAGAAGGAGAAAGAAAAAAGGATTTAGCTAAGGGAAAAAAAGAGGAAGAAAAGATGAGAAAGAAGAATAGCTCTTAATTTGTGGTAAGTTTCTTCCATGTCTTTTTTCTCTTCTAAGAGCTTGCATTAGATTGGTTGAAGAAAAACTAAATAGACATGGAACCTTGTTCTCTTTCAAGGTTTTCTTGAAGAATTGGAGAATTAAAGAGAAAGAGTTGGAGGAGAAGAACTTGAATTCCTCAAATAGAGGCTTGGACATCCATCTCACCTCTTTTGGAACTTTTCACAACTTGAGGTTGAAGGAGTGAGGTAGTGTAATACCCTAACTTTTTGAATGAATATATTATGACTTAATGTATATTGGAGGTAATTAGGTTATTAGGTTATTAGAATTATTCTAGAAGTTAGTTTTGATTAGAGAGGGGGAAACTAATACCCTGAATGGAGTAAAGGTAAACTAAGTCAACATTGGTTCAAAGTTTGGTGGTTTAAGTGCTCAGAATTAATTTAAATTGGGTATCAAGTATAAATGAGGGTTAATTGGGATTAAGTGTGACAATCTTGGCTTAAATTAAAGTGGAAGAAAGTATATGTAATTTTGGAGGTTTACAAGGTTAAAATGTAGAAGAAAAGTATCAAATTTTGACCATAACATGGTCTAGGCTTTATTTCAATTTTGACCTCATGAAACAATTTAAGTTTGACCACTTGGGGATGAGTTGGCCGGTGGGGATGAGTTGGCTGGCCATAGAGTAGAAAAAAAAAATATATGTGTTGGTGTTGGTGTAGCCGAATGAGGTGCATGGGAATTAGTTTGTCTTTTGCCCATTTTGTTCAATTTTGACCAATTCAAGTAGCTCAATTTGGATTTTTCTATACATACATAAGTATATATATATGCATAAGAGGTGAGGTGGTGAAGGCTTGGCCAAATGATGGAAGAAAGTGTGTGTGTGTGTGGTTTGTCTTTTTCCTTAAGTGGTTTTATTGTCTTTACTCTTGCTAAATTGTCAAGACAACTTAATTGAAGTGGGTCCCTAGCTATTTAATATTGGAAGCCTTTAAACCAAGCCATGTGATGAAATAGGAAGAGAGCAATTCGGATGGCATGGAGGATGGGAGAAAACTTGAAAGACTTGGAAAGAAACTTAGGAAAAAGTGTGAAAGACTAGCTGAATTTTGACCAACCTTGGAAAACTTAGTTGGTTGGTGACCAAACCAATTGAGAAATGGTTAGAAATGGACCAAATCTTCCACTAATTCAAACAAATAAATCAATTGCTTTGGAAAGAAAAACATAAAACCTTGGCCGAATACTAGTTTTTTTTTGTTTTTTCTTGGATGGTTTGTTGTCTCAAGTAAAGTAAGTCAACACACTTAAGGAGGTGGGGCCATGCACTAGACTTTAAGAAGCCAAGTTAGAGAACAAAGGAATCAAATTCGGTTGGAGGAAGGCATTTGGCCGAGAGGTGAGTTCTTTGGTTTTTCTTTAGTTTGTTAGTTTGCTTACATGGGCCAAAGCAATTAAACTTGGTAGGGCCCATGTCTAAGACGTTGTGGCTTGCCATGTGAGTAATTAGAAGACCAAAGGGAGAAGGCCATTCGGGTAGAGTGAAGGGCTTGAGGAAAATGGAAGACTTTGAAAGGGACTTGGAAGAACAGTTAGGGAATTAGTTGACTTTGGACTAAAATTGGAAGACTTAGTTAGCTTGGAACTAAACCACTTGGGGAAATGGTTGAATTTGAATCAAATGAATGGAATATCCTCCATCCATCCAACCAAAAGAATCAAGGATTGGGGACATAAGAGGATGACTTGGTCGAGAGTCAATTAAGGTGGGTGGAGAGGAGGAAAATTTGAACCAAGGCCATATATGTTTGAGAGGCCATTCGGCTAAAGCAATTGAAAACCAAAGAAGCCATTCGGCCAAGCAAGGAAAAGGGGGAAATTGAAGAGAAAAAGAGGAAAAAAATGGGAAGAAGGGAAGGAAGAAAGAAAAAAAAAAAGAAAAGAAAGAAGAAGAAGAGAAGAGAAAGGAGAAGAAGAGGAAAAGGAGGAAGAACACCAAGGAAGATCAATTAAATTTCAAAGTAGAATTTTTGAAGAATTAAATTGAGGAAGAAAAGGTTGAAGAAAGGAGTTGAATTCTTCAAGTTAGGAAGCTTAGAAGCAACTTACTTTCTTCTTGAAGCTCTTGAAGAAATTGGCCACGAATTGAGGTAGGGATACTCTACTCTACTTCATATATGTATGTATGTATGTTTGGAGCATTGTATATGTGATTGAATTTGAAAAATTTAGGAGAAATTGTGAAAGAACTGAAAACTAGTAAAATTAGTGTTATGTTCACCTAAAATGGCCAAAAACCTAAGCTAAAGGAAAGCTGCATATTTCATCTTTTGTGAACTGAAAAACAGAGGTTTTAGGGTTTAGAAACCCTAGGTTTTACATAAATTGATGGTTAATAAATTGTGCAAAATTATAGCATTTTGGTATCTAAAAACCCTAAAAATGTACCAATTTCATGGGAAACTTTAAGGTTGGAAATCTCAGGTTTTAGGGGGTTCCACTGAAATTCAAATCTTTAAAGTTTGGTTAAGTTTCGATGTAAAAACATGACAATTTGGTAGCATAGAAACCAAGAAATGGATGGAAGTGTATAACCGGCTAAGGGCTGTAAATTCAGGGGTTAAATAGTATTTTAGGTTTGAAATTTTGTTTAGAATCATGTATTAAAAGTGTGGGAAAAACCCCTAATTGGTATGGTTAAAATTGGCTTAGTTTTGGTTACCTAAACTTGACCATTTCGGCATGATATTGAACCTAAACTTATGCTCCTTGATACTTGTTCAAGTTCTAGAATTTTTATGTTTGTTATATATTTATGAAGTTGAAATATTGATAAATGCATTGGTGTGGTGTTGTACGGTTATTTGGTATGCTTGTGTAGTGAATTGGATGAAGTCTTGGAAAAAGATTGTCTTGTTATGCACCAAAATTTGGCTAGAAGTATGCTTGGGCCAAGGGCTGGAAATTTTAAAATTTAGGGGGCTGAAAACAGGGGATTTTGATGATATAAAGACCTAGGTTTCAACTAAAATTGGTTCCATAAAGTATGTTAAATTAATGTGTGAAAAATTGGGTCATTTAGTGACTTGGAACACCAAACATCAACTAGTTTAACTCCAAATTTACAAGCTGTATTTCCAGCACTTTGAGGACAGATTTGGGACCATATTTTCATGAAGAAACTTCATTTAGAAGTGTAGGAAAGAACTCTCAATGGTGTGCACAAAATTGGCTAGTTTACTTGGTCATTTGGGGTAGTTAGGGTGGTGATATGTGAACAACATAAAAAGGAAAATTCTGCACTTTCATTTCCATGCAAGTTCTGAATTTTTGTGAGTTTAAGTTGATATATTGATGTTGGAAATGGTGTTGTTAAATTGGTGTTATGTCATATGCTTATTTCATGCAAATTTGTGCCATAAAGTCAAAACTAGTGTGTTGGTTGTGACTTGTATTGTAAATGGGATTTATTGAACCAAGTATAGACGTAATGATAAGAAATGAAATGTTGAGTAATAGTTTGGACGGGGTTGGGTTATAGAAAATACGAAGGGTCTTGAGATACCCTCGGGTTGAAAATCCTGAAACCTGCGCAGGATTTAGTTTTCATGCCAGTGGGTTAGTAGCCCACAACATGTTTAGTGTACCTATGGCGTATCATCGCCCTGGACTATGCTCCTAAAGCACGTTTAGTTCTGTAATCAGATTTATTTTGGGCGTATCATCGCCCTGGGCTATGGCCCTAAAGTACGTTTAGTTATGTGCCACCTTCCTGATGATTGTGTGCAATGCTGTCGAAAAATAAAAAAGTTACTAAATGGCAGCATATAAAATGTATATTTGCAAATTGGTGAAATTTTTATAATCGATGATGATAAATTATGTATTATGATGATATTTTGGGTAAGATGCCTTTCTTAGATGTTCGTCTTAATTATGTTCCATAATACGTTAAATGTGCATACTTTGTATCATATATATATTATTGTAGAGTAGCGTGAGCACACACCGTCCGTGCTCACATCCCTATAGATGTCAATGCAGGACCCATGGAGGAAGACTAAAGATGACCTGAGTCAAAGATAGAAGAGTTTGTGGCATTTTTTAGAATATTTAGACAGTTTGAAATGTTATAAGGTACCATTGTAACTTTGATTTTGGACTGTAATAACCACGAAGTCTAATATTGTAAATTTAATGTGATGACGGCAAATTATCTTTTACTTTTGGGTTTTATAGTACTTGCTAGATTTTCAGTATGATAATTTATGGGTCCCATCGCGTAATCGTTGTGTATGCTCTGATATGATGACCAAGTTGTGCATGATATGTATGTTTATCACTCACTCCTCGGGTCCTCGGATTTGGGGCATGACAGGATGGTATCAGAGCTTAGGTCCGAATACATAGGGACATGGGACGTTTGCATATCATATTGTGTACTTATATGACATGCTTGAAATGCGATTAGGTATTTTCGATAGGATGGTTAGTATGAGAAGTATTTCAATAGAAATTCTAGTATTAAGAAAAATGATTAGAGATGATCGTGAATGTAGTAGGAAAATTTGTAAGTTGAAAATTAAGAGACTTAGAAAGGGGCTATGAGGATATCACTCGATGATTGTTAAGATTATATTTACCATTGAAAGGTATTCATTATGGAAAGACGTTGACGTGGAAATAGTTATAGTGAGGAAAGAACTTTGATAGTACTAAGTATTTTGAGAGAACTTTGTGTTTAGAGGATCGGGTAGAGATTGAGAAATTTTAATTATGTTTCTATGAAAGACGTATGAATTTTAGAAGTAGATATGAGGATGAAAGAAATTATTTATGTTGGTTTCATCTTTAAAACTTGTCCAGGTAAAGGTGTGAAAATTTAGAGGATGAAATTTTTATAAGGAAGGAAGATTGTAATACCCCGACTTTTGAGTGAACATAAGATGTGATTTTTGAAATACCTTGGAGATGACTATATGATTTAGATCACGGAATGAGAATTAGAATTAGGTTTTGTTGAAAGAAATAGCATTTTTAGAGTTCAAGGTAAATTAAGTTAGCAATGGTTCGAGGTTTAGTTATAATACCTCGGAATCGTAGAAAGCTATGATTTTAAATTTATTTTGGAAATGATTATGTGGTAAAGAGGCGTTCCAAAGACTTAGATAATGTCCTAAACCTAAAATTTTGTTTAGGGAGGAAATATAACACCCTAAACTTTAGAATGAATGTATGTGAAGAATTTTTCATGTTTTGGGAGATGATTTGTATCCTAAGTTAGGGGATACTTCTAGTACTCAA
>JAVXUM010000001.1:24763153-24783198 GCA_035590655.1 Pouteria glomerata
TTTAAAGATATAAGTTTTAAGTATGTTAATCAGACTTATTAAAAAACATATCAAAAAATTCACGCCCATTTAAATAAAAGTTACAAAATAAAAAATAATTTTTTCGTTAAATTTTTATTCAAAACGATAGTTTTTATCCAAAATTTTTTAGTCTTTTTCAAACACGATTAACACACTTAAAAATTATAATTTTTAAAAAAATTAAATTTTTGTAAAAAGATTTATATAAAAAAAATTTAAAAGCTTTTCTTTATTTAACCAAACCAAGCCTTATCATCACCCATCACCTGTTAAAATTAGGATGCACTCTGATAGGGGAAAGGGGAGCCTTGTCATTGATTACCGACCTTATATGTGCAAAAAAAAAAATAAAAAAATAAGTGTAAATACATTTAAAACGTAAAATTTTAACCTAACAATTCTAAGTATAAATTATAGAGGGCATAGGTTTGACACTTTTAAATTTTTAATTTTTTTATTACTATAATTATAATTATTATTTTTTTACCTACAAACATTTTATGAATTTGTTTAGTTAAACAGGTTGAAGGGCGAAATTGTAAAAACTACCTCGAACTAAAAATTAGTTTGAGACTGATTTAGTTGATCTGAACTTATTAAAATTAAAATTTTTTAATATTTTATATTTTATATATTATTTTATTTATTTTTAATACCAAATTATTTATTTTTATAATTTTTAAGATTATTTGTTATTTAAAAATATAATTTAAAAAAGAAATAAATTTAAGTAGAGGAATTTAGAATTCAAAATTTAGACTGGATTGTTTCTAAGCTCAACCTAATGATTAATTAATTCACCCCAAAAAAAAAAAACTAATGATTAATTAAATATTAATAAACCCGTCCCGCTGATGTACGCCCGATGTGCGCGTTGTGTCCGTGTTACATACTGCTGCTCACCAACGTGAGTTACAGTACTGTGCCTAATCAGATATCGTCACGTGTACAAACAGTCCCCTAAAACCGCACTCCCACGGGTCCACACCCGATTTCACTCCTTACAAGCTGGACCCCACGCTTTCCTCATGAATCACCCCTTAAATATTCACTATTTCCTTGTCACCGCCTGATCAGGCTTCTTTACCACACACCTCTCTCTCGGTCTGCTCTCCACCGCTTGATCAAACGACCCCTCACAGAAGTTCTTGGCTAATCTTGTCGTTTTCCGCGCCGATTGGGCTGCAACCGTCCCATTATAAATTAAAGGCTCTCAGTGAAGCCTTTCTCCTCACTCTCTCTCTTTCTATCTCTCTCTCTCTCGAAGCGGCATCGACAAGATGTGCGGGGGGGCGATCATCTCCGACTTCGTTCCGCACCGGCGTGGCCTCAAACTGACGACGCAGGACCTCTGGTCAGAGCTCGACCCCTTCTCTGATTTCTTTGGTCTGGACTTTCATGGTTTCAAAGACTGTTTGAATGAGCCTGATCATAAGAAAAGCCCACCTCACAAGCCAAAGCAACTGAGCCAGGGTGAGTGAGTGAGATACAAACACCATTCATTCGTACATGCATTCATATCTATGTATAGGCATATATATCATCATACTGGATGTGGGTGGATGAGAATCGATCATACGGGACAAATTTATCTCATCACAGTTATGAGCGCATTCTGTTTGCAATATGTACAGATATAAGCAAACTAATATATATGTATACATGAATGCCTGTGTATATCATCTGTATACCTTTTTTTTTTTTTTTTTTTTTAATTCAGTTTTTGCAAGATTTTGGAAGCCGAAATGACAAGGGTTGATTGTAGGGACGAGTGAGAAGACTCTGGAGAGTCAGAGGATTCGGAAGAACGTGTATAGAGGAATCAGGCAGAGGCCATGGGGGAAGTGGGCGGCTGAGATTCGTGACCCACAGAAGGGAGTCCGAGTCTGGCTCGGAACCTACAACACGGCGGAGGAAGCAGCGAAAGCCTACGACGAGGCCGCCAAGCGCATCCGTGGAGGCAAGGCTAAGCTCAACTTCCCTCGTCAACAAGCATCTCCGCCGCCGCCGCCGACAACCCCTCCGGCACCAGTGCCAGAACCACTGCCGAAGAGGCGGTGCGTCGTCCCTGAGTCGACTCTGGTGATCCCGCAGCAGCCTGCCGAGGCTACACAAACCCAGTTCATGAACTTCGTGTTCCAACCACCCCAACAACTCTACTGCCCGAACCCGGCGCCCGTGGCTGATGAATACGAGTTGAAAGAGCAGATCGCCAGCTTGGAATCGTTCCTGGGGCTGGACTCAGAGTCAACTCAGTTTCCGGGACTCGTTGAGTCGGACTCAGTCGATCTGTGGGGGCTCGATGTTGTTCCGTTTACTCATCAGCATATTCTGAGTGCTCTGAGCCAAAACTGAAGAGTCTTCTGTTGTGTTTGTTTGTGACATCCTTTGGTGTTTGTCAATTGGTACTTTCTTCTTCTTTATTGTTATTATGTGTTTTTGTATGAAGGCTAATGCTTTGTATCTCTATATGCATGCATCAGATTATGATGATGGCGATGATGGTGCATCCATCACATGACATATACGTACATGTTATATATATCAATAAGTTGGTTGTGTTTGCATGGAATCATACATCTTGTCCTCTTTTGTGTCTTCGTTTAATCTCCCTCCTGATCTCTGAATACTCTTTGGATTGTGTTGATTATGGTGGCTGAATAAATCTATTGGTTATATATATATATATACACACACACTGGCAATAACTCATGACTTTCATATTTTGTACGAAATTAATATTAAACTTTTATATAATTAAAATTTTAGATTAAAAGTTTAAATAAAAAAATTATAATAATTAATAAATTTTAATTTTTTTTTTCAAAATTTTAGACCCTATCAATTACATTTTTTTTGGTCTCTCCAATTATTTTTTAATAAACACTATAAAAAAAAACACAAACTATGATTTTTTAATTTAAAAAATTCAACTTCTTAAAAATTATAAATAGATAGAATTTAAGTTAATCATTTTGGTTTACATATAATCTTTATCTTAAAAAATTGATGAAATTTAAAATATCAAGTCATTTTGTGAGATAGATGATAGTTGAATCTATTAAAATAGGAATTAAACAGGAAGTTAAAAATATAAAAATAATCTTAATCATTAAACGAAAAAAAAAATAATTCTTAGTAATTGAATTTTAGTTTATAAAATAAACATTTTTAAAAACTGTTATGTTTTATTATATAGGTATAATATGTATAAGGTATGTTTGAAATTGCAAATTTTAGCCAAAAAATTATCGGTTTTTGTTTTTTAAGTATTTAATAAATTATTAATTTTTGTTATTTTTCTATTTAGTACAGTAACTTATTAGTTTAAAAATTATTAAAAATTGTTAAAAAATGTTTAAAGTTATTAAAAATTACTAAAATTTATTAAAAATTTTATCAAATATTTATAAATTATAAAAAATTATTAAAATTACTACTTATTCTATCAAATGCACTAAAAAAAATTGTAATTAATAATTTTTAAGAAAAAAACAAAAAATTACTAGAATTTAGGCTTTCAAACGAGACCACACACGGGCGGAGCACTCGCAAAGTTCAATAAAAATAACTTTTCGTGTCCAACAAAATGTAAACAAAGTGGGCAGCAGCCCATTCAATTTCGTTATAACAATTAAAGTTTAAAGCGAATAGAATAGTAAGTACTATAAAAAAAATCTTCTATTTTTATACAAGAAAAATTACAAATAAAAAAAAATTAATCTTTATTTGATGAAATTAAATTAATAGAAAAAATTACATAATCGATATTTGCATAGTATCAATACCGAACCGTGCCACATAATGTTTTAAATTTATTGATACGGAATATTATTTTAAATTTATCATTGTGAAATGATATATTTATAAAAGAAAATATATATGTCCAAAATGTTTAATATATCATTTAAATAATTATAAAATATGATGTTAATATTAATTATGAATTATTGCTAAGTGTTATATTAATATAAGGCTCTGTTTGGGAAGAATGGAGCTAATTATTTACCAACTATTTAACTTTTTTTGTCTTTTTTTAAAATCACTAAATTTATCCTTTTATATTTTAAATTTCTTTTAAACTCTAAATGGCAAAATTATTAAATTAACAAAAATTTAAAAAGATAGCTGTTAAAGAATTAGTTTTTTTCTCTTCATAAATACAAAAATAGTTAACTTTTTTTTTTTGTAGCTAACTAATATCTAGTTAGAAAATAATTAACCTTTTTTTTTTTTTTTTTCAAACCAAGCCTAAAATTCTCATTTGTATCAACATTTCTATGTCAAAAATACAAGTATATTAGTATTAATACAGTAACCTTTCATTTAGATAAATATAAAGCACATCTATACCTATTAGGCTATTAATTTTATATTTTTTAATGTAATTAACTATAGAAATATGTTGCCATCGTCTACTTAACAGCAAGAACATCACAGGGTTAATATTATAAAAATTAATTAATTTTGAAACCTTTTTTAAAGGAAAATAACACTAGCACATAGGTTTGTTTTCCACAGTGTTAACTAAGATTCTAGTATCTTCCGATCCTGAATGGCTGAAAGGGGTGGTGTACATTTCTTAGTTTACCAATCGACTACACGGTCCGTTGAAGATTATAATAAACTGGTGGAGTTCTGAATCACTTAAAAAAAAAAAAAAAAAAGAAGAAAAATAATACAATCTATGGTGTTTTCTGTAACCATGGGAAAAGTACGTGAACAAATATGCTCAAAATTTTACATTAAGACATTTCTTGCTACTGCTCAAAATAGGGCCATTTTATTTTTTGGCACAGCTAGCATATATATAAAAAGTTATATAAATATCAAATGCATATAATAAAAAATTTGTTTTTCTTTAAATTCTTCTCAATTTACAAACAAATAAAAATAAAAATTTAAAAAAAATATTCCATTTTTCTTATCTCGTTTTTAATTTTTTTTTTTAATTTTCCTTCCTAATTAAACCCATAAACCAATAGAGAATCCCAGTATGTATTATTAATAAACAGAAAATCTCGATATCCAAGCGAGCGAAGGGAGACGTGTGCATTAAAGTCTGAAATGGATAGGTGTTTGGTATGATAAAAAATGAGATAAAATGAAATAATTTATCGTTTCGTAATTCATACAGTGAAATAAAAAATAAATAATTTTTAAAAATTTTTAAAATTTTTAAAAATTTTTCAGTTATCCAAACACTTCTTTAAATTACTGTTGTCGGCTGCTAATACTTCATATTCTGGTTGATTTCATTTTTTGCCTGTAATGGTGTAATTTTTTTTTTTTTTGTAACGAAGAACCCGCAGCCACTACCCTTCGGGTGTGCACTGGGTAAACTCCGGGAAAGCTTAAGCGCCAGGACCCCATCACCAGCGGCCCCCACTTGAAACCTGGACGTCCAGGCGGCGAATCGAACTCATGACCTGGGTATATCACCCAAGCCTTAAGCTCAATCCCCATTCCACTGAACTACCCAGCGATGGGTTCTTTATCTTTAATATCTTGAGTAGGTAGTTCCTGTTATTGTACAGGAGATAGAATAGGAGATAATGGAAATCTAAATCCATAACAGTGCTAGGTAGTGAATTAGTAATCCAAAAGTTGTCTTCATCATGTCCAATATCCCCCTGAAGAGAAGTTTTTCCAGAGAAATGTTTATTTTCTAAAAAAGTTACATCCATACTAACATGGACTTTTTTCGTAACAGGGTTATAACACTTGTATCCTTTCCTATTTGGTGCATACCCAATGAAAACACATTTTCCAGTTCTAAGATCAAGTTTACACCAAAATTGGCTAGAGAGGTGGACGAACACTGTGCTAGCAAAAACTTTGATGGAATATCTGTGTAAAGTTTGAACATGGGAAAAAAAAATTTGAAGCTATCCAGGGTGTGATGTAGTGTAGGACACGGGGTAGGCAGCCTATTAATTAAAAAAGATGCTGTTAAAATAGTATCGCCCCACAAATACTTTGGAATATGCATAGAAAACATGATTTCATGAGCAACTTCAAGCAAGTGTATTTTTTCTTTCAGCAATTCCATTTTGCTTAGGAGTGTCACGACATGTAGATTGATGTTGAATACCCTTTTCTTTCAAAAAAGTGCCCAAGTATTTATTAAAATATTCTATTCCATTGTCAATGCAAAGGATACTGAGTTTTGTTTGAAATTGATTTTCAATCATGGTACAAAACTCTTTAAATAATTTCTCCACATAAGACTTTTCACGCATCAAATATACCCAACACAATCGTGTGTGATCATCAATAAAAGTGAAACCATCATTTTCCAAATAAAGTTGTAATATGTGAGGGACCCCAAACGTCACTATGCATCAAATAGAATGATTTTGACGCACAATTGGGGTATTGAAATATGAGTAGTACGATGACTTTTTGCTAAAAAACAACTTTCACATTGAAACGATGAACAATCCAAGTTCTTAAATAAAGTAGGAAACAAATTCTTAAGATATGGAAAACTAGGATGTCCTAGTCTAAGATGCCAAAGCATAATTTGGTCACGAACTGGTATTGAACTTAAACCACATAAGCTGTGAGTCTTGTTATTGCTGGAGAGGTTGTCATCAAAGCAGTAAAGCCCTTATCATTCTAGCACTGCCAATTGTCTTCCCCGAGCTCTAGTCCTAGAATAGGCAATAAGAATCAAAAAAGGAAACAACGCAGTTAGAATCTTTAGATAGTTGACTCACAGCCTATGGAGTTATTATGTGATAGTCAAGCCTCTAATCCTGTGTTTCATTGAAGAACTAGGTACACAAATTGATTGTCACTTCATTAGAAATAAAGATTTTACAAAATCTAATCAAAGACCAGGTATGTCAAAATTGAAGATCCACTTGTTGATCTATTTACCAAATCTTTTGGAGGGGCTCGAAAGAAATATATTTATAACAAGTTTGGAACGTATGACGTGCACGTTTTAGCTTGAGGGGGTGTTAGATTATGGTAGCGTAGTGAAATGTGGTATTATATGGTAGGATATAGGGATTATTTCCTTGAATTTTATTTTCCTTTTTGGCTCAATACCTTGTCCTTTAATAGAGATACAAGAGCCTGGATCGACTCAGCCATTGTAAGGAGAATACTGATTGAGTAAAAGCAAGTCACTGTTGAGAGAGTGTCCAAGTAATCAATACCATTTATCTGGGTATAGCCCTTGGCAACCAATCGAGCTTTGAGATGCTCAACTGATCCATCAAGAAGGTACTTCACTATTTATATAATGCATGTATCTTCTCATCCACTACTTTCTTTCAGCTCGGTTTAAATCAAAAAATATTTCAATTCAGTCCAAACCTGAACTGCATAGACTTATGCAGACCCTAGTGGTGAGTCATACATGTATGTTTTGTGTGTCCTTTGGATATGTGTATTCTTATGAATCAAACATGGCTATGCTTCCATTTGAGATGTGTGTGCTTTATAGAAGGCCTTCATTGTGCTCATAACCATCCTTCAAAGTCAGCCATCTTTTTTGATCTTGAGATTGTCTTTCAAAAATCCTAGATATATTTCTCATGGCTACTGAAATCTTTTGAATTTTGTTGATTTAAGAAATTTGTAGAGTAATAAGAGGAAGAACCTAGGAATCCGACCCAGAGTCCGTTCGGTTTCATAGTAAGTTAGAGGAGATAAAGAAACTTACCTACTTTCCGTAAGTTTCACTTGGTCAAGGACTAAGCTGGGTGGATGGTGCGTCTTTAGGCTTCATCCTTTTGTAGGTTAAGTGCCCTATTACATAAAACATGATCTCCAAACTCTCCCTGCCAAATCTTTGGTTTAGAACCACCATTTTTACATATTGATATGTATATGGAGACTGTTGGAGACCTCTCCAAAATAACAAGCTTTGACATTTTGACTGCTATAAGACAGCATGTAGCCCCATGTCGTAATACAAGACCTAAAGTATGATCCTTGTACTTCAATAACCAATGTTGACTAATCTAAAAATTCTAAACATGACTAATGTCTACTAAGGAGATGATTATTTTTATTACCATAAAATTTTTATTTATAATATTTACTTATCAAAAAAGTTGAGAAAAACTTTTAGTCCTAATAATGCAGCATGCAATGACGCAAAAACACTAGTGATAATTTGATCATGGGTAAGAGCTTTATAAAGGCTTTTGGAACCATAGATTACACCATTTGACGAAGCAAGATAATAGGAATGGATTACACAATTCACCATGTTCTCCAAAGTGGGATAGCACAACACAAATCACAGAAACACATTTAAGGTGTACAGACCAAACAAAATTCATTCGCATGTCACGAGATCAGAGATTACCCAGCATATTGAGTCTAATTATATTAAAAGAGAAAAAAAAAATTCTAAGTAATCAGTAAACAACCCAATGATGGTCGAAGACCACGGATTCAAATAGAAAGTCACTGATTGAAAACCGTCAAATTAGAAAACCAAGTCTAGATAAAGTTACGCCTCACTTAGTGGGCACCCATGAAAGTGGCTTTTACCATGTAGTTGCTCTGAAGTTGGCTTGAACAACTATTTATGGAAAAAGTCTAGATAAAGTTACGCCTCCTCTTCTCCTTTTTTTTTTTTTTTTTGGCATTAACCGGAAAAAGTTAGGAATTAGGTGTGGAATGAACTAAAAAATGAATTTAGGAGAACATAGAAAGCTTACAAACCTGGGGAAATCATTCTGTAATTTTTTTTTTCAATGGTCTTTAGATATCAAACAGTTAAACTAAACCTGTGTATCAAGCGCTAACGCCTAGTTAATTCTAGAAAAAAAAGTGGAGGCACAAGTTAGACAACTAAAGACGAAAATTAGATTTATGTTAATGTGTAATGTTGTGGGTAATAAAAAAATCCTCTCATAGCACAGCCCCAAAATATTAATTCTTAGTGGGGGTTGATAATTTGATATTGTGTTTATATTTCTTGTCCTATCCCTTTTAAGGGTGAGGCCCCTAGCATCATTATTCACGTCCCCATTAGGCCCTATGTTTTCATCAAAACCCTACAAACTCGAGCAAACCCTTTTCTACTCTTTGGTCTTCTAATTTAACTCAAAACAATGAAGTAGCAGCTGTCTAGAGAAGTCATGCAACTCTTCTTATGAAAGTCCACCAACAACACAGTAAAAAATCATGCTGATTCTCACCTTTTCCGATTCCTGAAGCTTGTAACCTTGCTCTTGCCCATGTCAACCTTAATGTTTGGCCCTTATATTGTGTGATTAATGCACTCTTATGTCTGTCTGGCTGATGTTCTTAGGATAATCCTGGTTTCCGGGTCAAATATGGAAGTTGTTGTTGCCCAAAGAAAAATTCTCATTTACTCTTAAAGGGGATGCTGACATTAGTTGTAAGCAGTTTGATCCTTCAATTGGTTAGAGTCATGGATTTATTGAAAATAGTTGGAGTGCTTTGGCTAATGCTCAGAGTTGCTGGATAATTTTGGGAAAGGTCAAGCAATCTCATTATTGGCCTAAACTTGAGTATGTTGTTGTAGCGAGCCAACTTATGCATTCACCTCACACTTCTGACTTTGAGAAGATCATGATATGGAGACATAAGTCTGCTCTTTGTAAGCCATTCATATGTTGGGGTAGTTATTTTTTTTTGCAAGAGATATTTTAATAAGTTTTCTTGATCAACAGAAAGAAAAATAAAATGAAAATGATGTAAAAACTGTGGCAAAGATAATGCCCATAGCTCATGGAACATGAAGTCTTGGAGCTTATGTGACTGAATATCTATTCTTGAGAGACATAGTGTTAAAGAACTGATCAGACTGTATCATGATGACAAGAATTGCATTTAATCCATGTAATATCAATGGATGAAACATATTGATTGGCGAAATAGACATGTCAATAAGCTAGGTGCGATGTAAATTGCACTTCCTGATTGAACAGTAAGCCAAGTTCCAGGTGCATTGATCGGCAAAGTGGAAACTGTAAATAATATCAACTTGATCAGCTTGTGAGGTTGTATAGTGATATGTATTATAAAGAATGCAATTATATTACTTGCTATTTTATATAAATAATAACTGAGACAATGAGATTCATGTGGCACCACATTCTTAATCCATATCCATTCTTCTTTTCATTCTTTTAAATCTGCATATTCATCAGAAAATGTAACTGCAAAATAATAATAAGAAACTGGAAAAGGAGTCACAATAGCATCTTACATATTCTTTTTAACCGTAGAAAATAATCATTTTTTTGCATTTCATTTCTTTATACTTGATTGTGAATTTGTGATTGTAAATTATATTACATGCATAACTTTTAAGTGCATGTTACATATGCTTGACCAATAATATGATTGAGAACTCTCGTTTAACAAGCTTATGCTAAATGGAAAATCTCTCTCAAGTTTACCCATGTCTAGCCTCTATCTTTGATTGATTTTAACAATGGTTGATGGTTTCTAAGTTGTTTCTTATTCATTTGAAAGGAAACATTCTGCTATCTCATCCCAGTTGAATGAAATAAAATTGTGCAGCACAAATGAATCAGATACCTTATTGTCAGTTTCAAAACCAAGCCCCAAAGATACTATTCATCAAAAGGAGAAGTACATTCAAGCGAAGGTATTCCTTTACTAGTTATGTTTGCCTTGAATTTTTTAAAATTGCCTGCTCAGATAAAGTGCTTTCCATAGTAGTTGAAAAAGAAAAGTCTAATTGCTTTTCTGCTGGAAATTGTAATACTCAATCAGGATTCTCTGTATGTGGAGAATGGAGATTGCAGTTATATGATTTCCTTTCTCTCTTTTACAAAAATAGTCGTGATTGCTAAACGTACATTGGAAGTAGCTTTCATGCAACTTGAATATTTTACCTTTTTCTCACTTGATGTGCAATGGTGCTGATGACTTTCACACTATCTCTTGTGGTAACTCTTTTCAAAGAGTTTGGCCAAAGAACCCATTATTTTAAGTATACAAAGAGTATATAAACAAGGTACTGAATTAGTACAAACTATGGGTAATACACACGTGATAGTTTAAGAAGTATTAAGATCCAAAATAGTGTTTAAACAGGCACCCCAAAGGTATGACAATACTCATCAAATCAATAGTAAAAAGAATGTATACAAGAATGAGAGATAAATGCAATTAAGTATTGTGGAAAGGATTCAAATTTCTCTACGTAATTAGGATTATTTCCTTTTACTTTTTCTTTCCTATTTAGATAAGGATTTGATTTAGTTTCAGCTTTCCTTGTTGGATTAGATCAGAATTCTGTTTCCTACTTTAGCTAGGATTCTTATTCTATTTTAGTTAGGATTCCTTATTTGAAGGATTTAGTTTCCTTATTTTATAGGCTGGTATTCCAGCCATAAGGTGTATATATTAGGATGTAAATATACTGGAAGAGATATAGAAAAATATTCTCAGTTTCTTCAAGTATTAACTCTTCAAGATTATAAAATAAACATAATAACATGCCTCCGTTTTATATACATATATATATATATTGTTATATCTAAAGTTGAGATTAACATCAGTTGTAGGTTTCTACTAGGAATTGGCCAAAAAAAAAAAAAAAAAACAATAAATAATAAATAAACCAAACCAAACATTTTCCCACTAGGTGGGGTCAGTTATATATTGATTTGACGATGCCAATCAAATCTGTTTAAGGCCATGTCCTCCATTAGATCCATGTAGGTAAGATCATGTTTAAAAGTTTCTTTGCAACTGCTCTTGGGTCTCCCTCTCCCTCTTCTACTCCTGGCAATATCCATGCTTTCACACCTTTTAACGTGTGCCTCCGAACATTGTTAAACCATCTTAGTTGATTTTCTCTCATTTTATCTTCAATCGGTGGTATTCTTACTTTACCTATGATATCCTTGTTTCCAATCCCATCTCTTCTTGTGATCCCTCACATCCATCTTAGCATTCTTATCTCCACAACTACCATCTTCTTAACATGATTATGTTTTACTGCCCAACACTCTGATCCATATAACAATGCTGGTCTTACCACCACCTTATAATACTTTCCTTTAATCTTGAGGGGGACTTTTTGATCATACGAGACCCCTGAAACACTCGTCCATTTGGTTCACCCGGCCTGAATCCTGTGACTTATATCAGTATCAATCTCTCCATTCTGTTGTACCATAGATCCAAGGCATTTAATGTTTTCTTTCTCTACAATCTTTTAAGTATCCAAACTTACTTCTATGCTACCAGTTGTCCTACTTTGACTAAACTTGCATTTCATATATTTCGTCTTGCATCGATTTAGTCTCAATCCTTTTGTCTCTAACGTTTCCCACCACAATTCTAGCTTAACATTCACTCATCTCGTCTCATCTACTAAAACATTGTCATCTACAAATAACATACACCACGGCATCTCATCTTGAATATGTTAAGTAATCTCATCTATAACTAGGGCAAACAAATACAGGCTTAACGCTAAGCCTTGGTGTAGACCAATCGTGATAAAAAACTCCTTAGTCTCTTCGCTAGCCATCCGTATAGATGTCTTGGCTCTATCATACATATCCTTTATCGCCTCAATATATGCGATACACACTCTTTTCTTTTCCAATACTCTCCATAGAATATCCATAGGAACCCTATTATCAGCCTTCTCCAAATTAATGAACACCATATGTAAATCTTTTTGACCTTCTCTATACTGTTCCATTAACCTTCTCAGAAGGCAGATAGCCTCCATGGTTGATCTCCTAGGCATAAAACCAAATTGATTATCTGAAACATTAGTTGTCCTTTTTAATTTTCTCTAAATAACTCTCTCCCATAATTTTATCGTATGATTCGTCAATTTAATCCCTCGGTAGTTTGTACAGTTTTGAGTATCTCCTATGTTCTTGTATATGGGTATAGGAATATTTTTCCTCCATGCATCAGTCATCTTCTTGCTCTTTAGCACTGCATTAGAAAGTTTTGTCAACCAACTTATGCCATCTTCCCCCAAGCACCCCCAAACCTCTACGAGGATACCATCTGCCCCAACCGCTTTCTTATTCTTCATCATTTTCAATACTTCTTTTACTTCTTCCCTACTAATTCTCCTATAGCACATATAATTAAATTATTCCTTAGAAGTGGTAAACTCCCCCAATTGTATGTTACTACTGCTTTCATTAAATAACTTGTAGAAGTAGTTCTTTCAGCGCTCCTTTATCTCATTTTCCTTTATTAATACCTTTTCATCCTTATCCTTAATGCATTTAACTTGGTTTAGGTCCATGGTCTGCCTATCTCTGCCTCAAGCAAGCTTGAATATTTCTCTTTTGCCTTCCTGAGCATCAAGTCACCTATATAACTCCTCAAATGCCTTTACCTTGATCTCATTTACTACTTTTTTAGTTTCTCGTTTTGCTTCCTTATACATCTCCAAGTTTACTTCATATCGATCTTTTTGCCAAAATTTAAAACTCTCTTTCAACTCTTATCTTGTCTTAAACAGCCTTACTTGACTACTAAGTCTTTTTGTGCCGGGGCACCCCTTTTAGATTCTCCTAAGATTTCTTTCCCTACCCTCCAAATACATTGCTACCTTATTACGCATAGTATTTGCACTCTCATTTACCGCCCAGATGTCTTTCTCTAGTACTCTGTGCCTTAATGTTAGTAGCATATCACTTTTCAAGTTCTATCCTTTAGTCCTTAAGCATCTATACAACTTATTTCTTCTAATCTACCTTTGGAGCTGCACATCTATGATCAACAACCTATATTGGGAAGTCAAGCTCTTTCCCGGTATAACCTTACAATCTTTACAAGTTAGGCGGTCTCTTTTCCTAGTTAAGAAAAAATCAATTTGTGTCATTGAGGAGTCACTCTTATATGTCACCAAATGTTCCTCTCTCTTCTTAAAAAAAATGTTAGTCACTACTAGATCATAAGCCACTACAAACTCTAAAATATCCTTCTCTTCATTTTTATTATCGTATCCATATCTCCCATATACTCCTATATATCCATCTACATCGCATTCTACATGACCGTTTAGGTCTCCTCCTATAAAGACCATCTCTCCTTGGGGTATCTTTAGTAGCATTCTTTCCAAGTCTTCCCAAAACTTCTCTTTGTTTCTATATCTTAAGCCCACCTGGGGGGCATAAGAGCTAATTACGTTCACTATCTTTCCTCTTAATACTAACTTAATTGCAATAATTCTATCTCCACATCGCTTTATATTAACTATATCTTCCTTTAGGTCCTCACTTACCGCTATGCTGACCACATTCCTCAATCTATTAAGTCCCGTATACCATAAATTATACACAGTCCTTTCGATCTCCTTATCTTTCTGTCCCATCCAATTTGTCTCTTGCAAGCAAGCAATTGCGATTCGTCTCATTTCTATTGTATCCACCACTTCTATAAGTTTGCCAGTTAGACTCCCAATGTTCCAAGTACCTAATCTCAACTTTCTGTTTTAGACTAGCTTTCTTACCTCCCTCACTCGTCCAAGAAAATGTGAGGACATTTGCCGATGTAACACTGCACCCGGCTGCCAATGCAGCAGTCCTTGCTTATTTATCACTGTACTTGGACCATATAGCGCGTTGCTAAGTAGGGTACGCCATCAAGAAATTTTATTAGGTCTCAAATCTATGAAGAAATCCGATTAAGTATTGTGCTAGTTGTCGTCTACCTTACGCACAACCCTCCTCCTTTATCCAGGCTTGGGACCGGCTATGTTAAGGAAATCCCTACATAGTCAAAGTTAAAAAAAATAATAAATAAATATAAGAATAAAAAGAATAAAATAAACAAATACATGGATATTAACCCAGAGAACATATTCCAAGGGATTTCCTTAGAAACTCAAATCTTTGAAGATCAAGAGGTTTAGTAAAGAGATTAACTTTTACGACTTCAGACTTGGAAGCCCAAAAACATCTAGTCTTAAGAGAATTCTGATTATGATTTTTAGAAGTATAAAATGGAGATCTCCTAGTCTTATTTTTGGTTCAAAGAGAGATTATAAGATTTTTCTAAATTTTTTATTTCTCGAGTCAAATGTTCAGTCTCATTTAAAACAGTTTGAAATCGACTTGATAGAAAATTCTTTTGATTATTTTGAAAATGAGGCTTTCTAAACCTTAAATCAATATAACTCTTAGGCAAATCATAGAGCTTATAACAATTTGGTCGGATATGACTCTTTAAACTACAATGGTAACAAATAGGAATGAATTTCCTATTAGTGGGCTGTTAATATATGTGCATGTACTTAGTTTATTTAATATTCATGTATCTAGAAGATCTGTACCTAGTCTAGGTTCCTTGTATAATATTTATTGTTTGTATACATTGTATTAGTATAAATACCTAGCAGTGGCAACCCATTTGGGTGTGTCAAACTCTTCAGTAAATTATTCTCAACTTTACATGGTATCAAAGCATCAATTCTGAGACCTTGGTGGTGTGTCACTGTCCAATGTATCAAACACTAAGTCCTCACTGTCCACTACATCAGTCCTTCTTCAACGTTAACACCAGATGGGCCTCCTCATCACTGTCGGAGTAATAGAGCTCTTCTGGGTTGCTAGTTCAGAAAGTGAACCATCTCAAAAGAGTCGTCGGAGTCGAGCAATCCTAGTTGGACAACCGCCGCCGCTAGAGACTGTCTCACTTGTCATCACGCGCTTTTTGTCCCTTTGCGTGTAGGCCTCACGCGCCACCTTTCAAACAGCATGTGTAAGTGCGTGACTCACTAGTAGGTTACCAAACCACCTGCAGTGCACTTGCCGTACTCTAGCGACCCCTCCAGGCAATGTCAATTGCTATTTTTTGAACACTTTTCTTGTCACCCTCATCTCATAGTCACTGTTCTCCATTGTCTGGTGTTTAGAGCAAACTCAGTTTTCTTATTTCATTGTTTGCTGCAAAAGGTTGATTCTATTCTTTTGCTATCCAAATGAAGTCCAATTTGTTGTACATGTGTTGAAGGATCAAAAACTTAGAAGCTTCTGTTTCGTTTCTATTCCGTTTCTATTTGTTGGAACTCAGTTATGCGAATAAGGCTTCGTCATCGTAGACAATCATTGGAGTGTCATTGTTCGGTGCTTGTGATTTCTTCAAATTGTTTCAAGAATAAGTTTAGTGTTAGAATTTACCCCACCACAAATGGCACATATAGTCTCTTAAGATTCTACCACTAGCAAGCATCTACAAACTGTAACTTTTCCTATAGAAGAGTATTCAAGACTCTTATAGTATTAGAAAGCTCATCAGACCTCTCGTCTTTCCCCTTCCTTTGCTTAACAAGGTAATTCCATTACATGTCTCTCTAATCATTTTTCTCCCTCATAGATTATAGACTCTGGTGCTTCCAATCACGTGTGGAACATCTTTGTTGTTTTTTGATATCTAATATTCCACCTCTCTCCTAGTAGTTACATTAGCCAATGGGTCAATTACCATTGGTAAAGTCATTCCTTCTCCTTCTATTTTTGTAGGGTTAGTATTCTATCTTCCTTCTTTTCCTTTTAATCTTGTGCCTATTAGTCAACTTATCAAGCATCATAATTGTTCAGTGATATTCTTTCCTACTTCTGTTGTTATTCAAGATATGACGATGAGGGATAAGATTGGTAGAGGGCATAAAGATAGAGGAGTCTATTGTCTTGATACTGAGGTACCTAGAGCTTGTCCTACAATAGCGTCCCCCTTAGAAATTCATTGTTGTCTTAGTCATCCATCTTTGAATAGGCTAAATCGCATAGTTCATAGTTTCCATCATTTACAGTTTTAAATTATGAATCCTATCAGTTGAGGTAACGTCACTGTGTGCCTTTTATTTCCCGAGACAATAACAGATCATTGAGTCCATTTTCATTAGTTCATTCAGATGTTTGGGGTCCTAGTCGAGTTACTTCAAAATTAGAGTTTTGGTATTTTGTCACTTTGTGGATGATTTTTCAAGAATGACATGGCTTTATTTGATGAAAGATCGTTCCGAGTTAATTTCTATTTTTCAAGTTTGTTGTACTAAAATTAAAACTCAATTTAATGTATGTGTGAATTCTTCGTAGTGATAATGCAAAAGAATATTTTTTCAAACCTTTTGCTGATTTCATGACCTCTTCTGGTATGCTCTATCAATCTTCTTATTCTCGTACTTCACAACAAAATGGGGTAGCTGAAATAAAGAATTTGCACCTTATTGAAACACTTCAGTGTCTACTTTTTCAAATGAATGTTCTTAAAATCTTTTCGAATGATGCTATTTTAACTGTATGTTATTTAATCAATTGCATGCGCTCTTCTGTGCTCAAAGACTTAGCTCCTCATTCTGTGTTGTTCCTTAACAAACCTTTGTTTTCTCTTCCATTCCATATTTTTGGGTGCGTTTCATTTGTTTATCAACTGGCACTTGGGATTAATAAATTGGATGCCCGTGCTTATAAGTGCATTTTTTTGAGGTATTCTAGATTACAAAAGGGGTACCATTGTTATAATCCATCTCTTGATTGATTTTTTGTTTGTGTAGATGTCACTTTCTTTGAGTCTACCCTATTTTTCTCTCAGTGTCAACCCTAATCTATCCTTGATGAGAGTCTTCTTTTCCCTATTATTCCAGTTGAGTCTTGTCATCATACTCCTCTAAGTCCATCTAGTCGTTTGTCTCATCCTAACTTACAGGCCTATACTTGGCATTGAGAAGTGATTGCTCCACCTCCTACTTTTAGTGCTACACCATTTGCTTCTCTTATGCCATAAGTGATTTAGATGTACCTATTGCTCTTCGAAAGGGTACAAGTTCTTGCACTTGTCATCCTATTTCTCATTTCGTATCTTATGATACATTATCACCCTCTTATCGTTCATTTGTTATATCTTTAGACTCTGTTTCTATTCCTAGAACTATCTCTGAAGCACTTTCTCACTCTGGATGGGATTTTGTTATGAAAGATGAGATGTTTGCTCTTCGAGCTAATGATACTTGGGAACTTGTTTCTCTTCTTTCTAATAACTCTATAGTTAGCTGTCGTTGGGTATATATTGTTAAGATTCATCCTGATGATACTGTGGATAGGTTAAAGGCACTCTTGGTTACAAAATACTCAGGTTTATGGTTTGGACTTGTTTAAAACCTTTTCTCCTATTAGTAAACTTACTTATATTCATCTTATTCTTTCTCTAGCTACAATCTATCATTGGCCTCTCTACCAGCTTGATGTGAAAAATATTTTTTTACATGTGATCTTGCTAAGGAAATATATATGGAGCAACCTCCTGGGTTCATTGCTCAGGGGGAGTCTGGGTTAGTTTGCAACTAAAAAAAGCATTATATGGCTTGAAATAGTCTTCTTGAGCATTGTTTGGCCAATTCAGTACTATTGTTACTGAATTTGGCTTAGGTCGGTATAGAGTTGATCATTCAGTCTTATCGTCATTCTTCTAAATGAGAGATTTGGCTCCTTGTGTATGTAGATAACATTGTTATCATAGCAGATGTTCACAGGGTATTGTTGATCTGAAGATGTTCTTTCAAAGTAAGTTTAGCACCAAGGATTTGAGACCATTGAAATACATCTTGGGAATTGAGATAGTCCAGTCACGTATGGATATTTCTCTCTCTCAAAGAAGTATATTCTTGATTTGTTGACTGAGACAAATATGTTAGGTTCTAAACTTGTGAATACTCCAATGGGTCCAAATATCAAATAGGTTGCTGATCAAGGAGAGTTATTGTATGATCCCAGTCAGTATCAGAAATTAGTTAAGAAATTAAACTACTTGACAGTCACCAGACTGATATATCATTTACCACGAGTGTGATCAGTCAGTTCCTAGAATCACCTTGTAGTAGTCATTGGGATGCTATTGTCTGAATTTTGAGATCTCTGAAATGAGCACCAGGTAAAGGCTTATTGTACAAAGATAATAGATACATTCTAGTTTATGGGTATACCGATGCAGACTAGACAGGATCACCATCAGATAGACGATCTACGACTGGGTATTATATCTTTGTTAGAGGAGATTTGGTATCTTGGAAGAGTAAAAAGTAAATCGTAATAGCACGATCAACTGTTGAGTCAGTGTATAGAGCCATGACACATACATCTTATGAATTGATCTGGATACAAAACATGTCAAAAGAATTGAGAGTCTATCATCCACAACCCATGAAATTACTTTGTGATAATCAAGCTGCAATTCATATTACCTCTAATCCCATATTTCATGAGAGGACATTATGGTCGACTGTCATTTTGTCAAGGAAAAAATTCTACAGAATGTAATAAAGAATAGTCATGTGAAGTCTGAAGATCAACTTGCTGATTTGTTTACCATAGCTCTTAGGGTATCTAAAGTAAGGTTTATTTGTAACAAGTTTGGAACATATGACACATACTCAAGCTTGAGGAGAGTGTTAATATATATATATGTACTTAGTGTATTTAATAGTCATGTATCTAAGGGATATGTACTTCATTTAGGTTCCTTGTATAGTATAAATACCAAGCAGTGACAACCCATTTGGATGTTTCAAACACTTCAGTAAATTATTCTCAACTTTACATGGGCAGACTCTTGAAAAATATTTCCTAAATGAAAGTTTTGATTTTTTTTCCCTCATATTATTGAAAAAATTATTTTTGAATATTGCACTAAAAGGCAGAGACTTACCTTTTTTAACAAGAGTACTCACTGTTACTTTCTCTGATCCAAGCTCATTCGCCAAAAATTTTGAACTCGATCGGACGAACTCAAGCTCAGCTTTCTTCTTTGACTTTCCATCATATCCTAGTCCAGAGGTGTTTTTGGAGTCTTTGAACACTTAAGATTCATCCAATTGTTTATAGACCCTGCATCAAATTTAACAAACGAAACTTAAGATTTTTTTAATTCAATTTCAAGAGGAGAGATTTTAAAGTAGGAATAGCACCGATTGAAGATAAAATGAGAGAAAATAGGCTAAGATGGTTTGGTCATGTTAGAAGGCGTCCAATGGAAGCACCTGTTAAAAGGTGTGAAACTATGGAGATTGTTAG
>JAVXUM010000001.1:24792655-24807980 GCA_035590655.1 Pouteria glomerata
ATTAATAATAATATTCATCATAGAAGTGCCTAAACCAATCAAAAACTAATTTAATAAAATTAAGATTAATAATATTTTTAAGTCAATCTAATTTTGTAAAATGCGTAAAGAATTAAAAAAATAAGAACATATATTAAAATTAACAAACAACTTGAAATAAAAGAAAAAGATCAAGTTAATTAAGTAAGTTTGTCATTTAATATATGTTTTAGAATAAATTTTAATTTTTATAATTGGGTCAAATCAAAATTTGATAAAGTATAAATTTTTAGTATTCATATAAAAAAACTTGACTATAATTAAATTTATCGACTCTCTAATATTAAAAAAAAAATAAAAAAACTTAATAATTATTTTATAAAATTATACAATTTTATTAAAATATTTTATAATATATTTAAAATTATAATTTATCTAAAATGTATTCTATAATTTTGTATATTGTATGGGTCAGTGCTAGTTTTAGCTTTAGTTGTGGGAGATTGTAATTTAAAAATAGAAAAAAAAAAAAAAAAAAGTTGTTGTTGGAGAGACGATGAAACCAGTCAAAACACTTTCCCTAAAATCTAAAAAAGAAAAAAAAAATTGAATACGCCAATTAACAAGTCATTAATTGTAACAGACTGGGACTCCCTTCTTATCTGTTTGTTCTCCTACAAGGCCAAACCCAAAACCATGGGCACAGAGGGGAAGGAACCAATGTGCTTAGCAATTGACCGGTGCGGTGACAGAGAGCCCGTTCTGCTCTCCTTTCTTCTCCTCTCCATTAGTAGCAATTTTTTTATTACTGATGAATTGTCTGTTCAAAGTCGTCTCTGAATATCTCCTTGTCTTTTCTCTGTCATCTCTTCGGCCCCTGAAGGTTTGCTTTACAAGTTATATATCCAATACATATGTACATATTATATATGCATTTTCTCTGATTCATGAATGCTTGTTTGTAGTGTTTAATTGAACCTTCATGATTTAGGGTTTCTGCTGCGGAAAACAGGGGGAAAAAAAGAAGGTCATAGTACCCTCTCTCTCTCTCTCTTAAATGAATTCGATAAGGAATTCAGTGGTATTATGAAGCATGAACTGTTTTTTGATTTGTGAATTGCGTTCCAAATGGTTTCGTACTGTTTAGAATTTCTGAATTAAGTACAATTTTGATATATTCTTTGTGTGGCATCTCAAATTTTTGTTCATATTATTGAATTTGTGCTTGTGATTTTGAATTTCAGTTGTTTTACAAGTCAAATGATTTGTTATTCAGGGAAATTTTGTTGGAAATTGAAAATTCTTTATTCAATTGTTAATTTTCCCTAAATATATATAAAAATGTGTTTTAAGTAATAAAAAATAAGATAAGTTATCAATTTATAATTTGTAATTTGTGCACAAGAATAAAATGTTAATAATTTTTATAAATTTTTATAAATTGACAACAAACTAAATAAAACCAAAATAAGGTCTAGAAATGTAGTGCAGCAACATGACACCCAACTACTTATTATTGCTCTGATATCGAATTATAAATATTTTGAAAAATTTTATTTATAATATAAGTCTATTATTCAAATTAACCAAAAATTTTATTTATTTTATAAGTCTTTTCTTATAAAAAAGTGTTTATTTTATTTTTCATTCAGAATAATTTAATAATATTATTTACTTTATGAGTTTTTATTTAATAATTTTATTTTATTTCTATTCTGATTAATCTAAAAAATTTATTCATAAAATAAGTCTTTAATATGAAAATTATATTAATAAAAGTTATTTGCCTAATATAATAATATTTTATATTTGTATTAGTTAATTTATTATTATTCATGATGTTCAGATCTAAATGAAATCAGATTCTCGCGGTGTTTTTTTTATATAAATAAAAAAAATAATTCCTGATCTTCTAATTTAAGTAAGATAAGGCAATTATTTCTGAAATTTATAAATAAATTACAAGTCTTCTCTTCTTTCAGATTTTTTTAGGATCTTTTATTATAATATTAATTTTTTTTTCCAAAGTTTACGTGATTTACGTGGAATATACTTAAACCTTTAATTTTAATGTCTTCAATATATATATGTATCTTGAAGATCTACATGAATTTTGTGCAGTTTCAATATTTTTATTTTTTATTTATATATTTTCAACTTCTTTATTTGCCTCTATAAGTAATTTGTTTTTTTGGATAAATAATAGGAATTAACTTACTTTAGGAGAAAAACATATTATATTTTTCACTAAATTGTTTTTGATTATGAATTATAATTATTTGATTATAAAATGTTATACATTTTCTTTGTGTATTAAAAATAATAATTTTAATTTAAATAAGATACAATTTTATTTTACAATTTACCATAATACTATGTTTATATACGTGGTGGTTAATAAATTTTCAAGATTTATTTATTAGTTAATATATACATGTATATTAGACATTTATCTTTATATATATATGTATTTAATATTTATGATTGTTTTGATTATTTTTTGTGGATCAGGTTCTTGCTAAATATATTATAATTATTTAAATCTAATTTTGTTTATCGCTTAATATAATAATTTAAAAATAATAACATTTTTAAATATTACATGTATTATAATTTTCGTTTAAATTTCCTATTGCTAAAAACAATAAAATTTTTGACAAATTTAATGATGTGGTTTGTAAAAGTCATTGGTTAATATTAAAAATAATAATATTTTTGAGATATTTTGTGAATTAAAATTTTTATTTGAGTTGGATAAAATTAAAAATAATCCTAATTCAAATATTATACAAGTTTATAAAAATATAATTTTGTTCGATTATTAATTAAAATATTTATTTTGTTATTTATCACTTAAGATTATAATTTTTATCAAATTAAATTTTATGTTAATTAAAATTTTTAGATAAATCATGGATAGTTCTTTTAATGATTTGATTTTAGGCAAAAATTATATTATTTATTAATGAAAATTTGTAATTAGCATGCGTTGGACAAAAATTATATTATTTATTTTGATTAATTATCATCAAATAAGTTTTTTAAATTATTTAAGATTATGAGTTATTTTTTTAATGATTTAGTTTTGTGTAATTTATGTATCTAATTTGTTTATTAAAAAATAATAATTTTACTTTAGATATGATACTAAATTTCTAGAAATACAATTATAACAATTAACTGTAATATTATGTTTTTAATATTTTTTAATGTTATTATCAATTTATTTCATTTAAATATATAAGTTATATTTTTTTAATTTAAACAAGGTTTATTTAATTTTATATTTTAAAAATATATATAATATAAAAAATTCATGCATCACAAAGCATAATCACTAGAAACATGTATATCATAAGATATTAAGTAATGGAGTTATGCCACTTGTCATTTTTAAATATTTTAAATTAAAATAATAATAATAAAAGTTGTTATTTAAATAAAATAAAAACATTTAAAATAAAATAAAATTAATTAAAATAAAAATAAATTCTAAAAATTTATTACACAATTATATTAAAACTATAATTTTATAATTTATATAATATATTACAATTTCTACTTATTTTATTTATCTCCTTTAGTGTTTATTATGGCAAAACTGTATCTATTTGTTTTATATAAAGTTATCTCTGAAATAATAAATTTATAATTATAAAATAAATTATAAAAATTTAAAGAAAATTAATGGACATGTTTAAAAAGAGAAGCCGAAAAATAGTTACGTTGTTTGAAAAACTGGGACGTGGGTTGGGAGGGGATCGGCTGGAGGGTTTTGAGGGCATGATGTCATTTATAATTAAATAAATTATAAGAATATCATTGTTCTTGTTCTTGTTACTTTAATTTCATTTAATAATAAAGGTGAAAAGGAAATTTTTACTTTTAATTTTACCAACCCCACCTCATTTGATGATAAAGGGTAAAAGAAAAAAAATAAAGAATAAGAATTCACCTTAAACTCCTCCTATCCCACCTCTTCCCCTCCCAAACAAAGAGTACCTCTTGGTTGTTGAGGGGGAAAAAAAGTGTAGCTGAGAAATTGAAGGGGATGAAATTTCTTGACGCCTAGGTTTTACCTTATTGTATTGTGATATAAACATTAAAAATTTTCATTCAAGTGTTGCACAATTAAACAAAGGGTTTCCTTTATTAAAATTAAGTAATTAATAATTCTTATAATTAGTTTCTTAATTAAATAAGTTTATATAAGAATTTAAATTGGATGAAGATCATTTAGAAAGTTATTATTGACAAAAGATTGTGAGTTAGTTTTTTAACTAATTCCTACTTTGATAGAGAATAAATTAAATGATTAATTAAAAAAATTGGGTCATATCTCTTGAATTAAATTACAATACATTAAAGTTTATAAGGTAAGAGGGAGAAATTTGATTTTTCAAGAATTTTATTTTTTTGTTGAAGCAGAAAATTCAAGAACAAATTTTGAGGTACTTTTTCGCATTTAGATTTGTGTTCTTGATTATATTATATAAATTAAGAGAAAATATGTGAATATCATAAATGAAGATCCTGAGTATTTAATTAAATATTAAGTATGAATTTAATTATAAACTTACACGTATAAATTTATTTTTACAGTGCCATGATTTTTCATTATATTGTTATTGCCTTTATTTCAATCTTTATGCCTCACTTATTAAACCAAAAAAAAAAAATATTCCTGAAGCGAGCTTACTATTTACTTACCGGAGTTGTAATCAATAATGCATTGGTTGGTTTTTTTTTTTTTTTCCTTCTTCGGGGATTTAATGAATTTAATGCACAGTATCAATTTATGATAAGCTGATGGGAATTTAATGAATTTAATTAATTAATCAATCAATCAAATTTGGTAAAAAATATCAAAATTTTTTTCCAATTTTTCTATCTTTTTTCATCCCAAAAATTTTCATTTTTTTTTTAATTTTTACTAATTTTTCTCTTATTTTTTTAAAATTTATTAACTTTTTTTACATTTTTTAAGAAACACGTCATATTTTGACATTCCAAAAGTCTCTGATTTTATTTTTGGTGTTTGATGTGCTTATTGTAGAGCCAGTTATTGGATTGTAACAAATTCTACATTCAACTCTTCGAAACATTCTTCAATTTTATCTGAGTTTCTTGAACGGTGCCCCCCTAATTTTTGTTTGAAAATAATTTGGTAAATAGAAAATAAACAGTTAAAATCCTCTGATACTCATTCACATCATTAGGTTTTCGTTGGATTCCAGGCCTGGCCCTGTCAGGCATGGGACACGATGATTGTGGAAAAGAGTGAGGTGGGCGCGTGATATCAAACTTGAAAAATTATTGGATTAAAAATTAATAATCTAAATTTATATAAGTGTTTTTAAATTAAAAATATGTAAATAAATTTAACCTATTAAATTTTAATTCAACAATTTCGTTCTTAATGTTTGGAATGACATAGGACGAGCAATGTCATTGCCCAGAGTCCTGTTAAAAGTCCTTGTTCCCATACAAGTTTCTATTAGACGAAATTTGGTAATATCCAACTTTCATATATATATCTATATAAATAGGAATTTGGATTGCTATGGTAATATCCAACTTCTATATATATTTATATATGAGAATTTGAATTGATATTCCTACCTTACCCAATAGAAAAGGAGATGAGTTTGAGAGAATCACTAACGTACGTCTTTCTTGAACAAGTTTCTATTAGATGAAATTTGGTGATATCCAACTTTCATATATATATATATATATAGGAATTCGGATTGCTATGGTAATATCCAACATCTATGTATATATAATATATATAGGAATTTGGATTGATATCCTTACCTTACCTATATAATATATAATATATATAGGAATTTGGATTGATATCCTTACTTTACCTAGTAGAAAAGGAGATGAGTTTTAGAGAATCACTGATGTACGTCTTTCTTGGTCTTCTTCTTGAAGCCATACTAGCTAGTGTAGCGTGCATATAAATTTGGAGAAAGCACATAGTAGATCTATTTGCTCTTGTCAGGATTTGTTCTCTCAAGTCAAGAGGTATGGATCGGACCCCTTTTCTTTTTTTGTTTTTTTCCCATTCGATTCCGCATGACTTTATATGAAATCCCACTGTACTTTTATTTAGCCTCAAGTAAGCAAATTACCATAGGTAAAATAGTGAGGAATTTCGTGGTATTTGTTTTCACAGCACTATTTTTCAATTTTATTTAATTTTCTTTGTGTTAAGAGTATATATATTTATTATATGTATTATAACCTTGATTGACAGAAGGGTGAGAAGGGAGATCTCAAAATTACTCCTCATTAACTTTGTTTTGATTATTATTATTATTTTTTTTTTGAATTATCAAATCAAGTAAAAAGTGAAAAGTTAATTCTGATAGGTAGCACAATTGATAAAAATTTGGATTTATTTTTCAATAATCACTAGTTCAATCCTGGAGATTTACCCTTCAGGTCTCCAGAAATTAGTGAAATACTCGCAAATTGACTCTGACACCTTCAATTGTACCTCAATTGTACAATATTGATTTTGTACTTCAATTGTACCTCCTATTTCCTTTTGTACTTATTTTTAGTGCCTCTCTTTCTCTTTTAAAACCCACCAGACTCTATTCTTTCGATTTATACACCTCTCTAAATCCATCCGACTGAACCCATCGTTTTTTTGGTTCTTCAATTTTCTGTTTTCTTTCTCTCTTTTTTAAACGAGGTTTCCTATCTGGATGGGCCACTTGGTTAGTTGGGCTGGCTAGCTAGCTGGCTGGCTTGGCCCTTGCTTTCATTCCGAGAAAGGAGAATAGTAAATTCATGGAATAGCAAACTAGGATCCCGGTAGATGACGGGGCCCCATATATATAGACACGTATATATCTCCTTCAAACCTTAGCTCTGCATAAATTATAGAGTGATATTTGTATCAACACTTGGAATTTAAATTGGTCTTTATTTTTAACTTTTTCTTTCAAGTTCTTTCTAAATTAATTTCTTTATTTTCTCATTTTTTTTCTTTTCAGTAAGGGAAAAAAAAGAAGAAGAGATCAAGAAACAGAAAAATGATGTACAGGGTGGCAAAGGCATCTGAAATCCTTGTAATCACCGGGAGTGGCATCAAGGAAATAAAGCTTGCAAAGAAGGCATTCATATGGCCATTTCAGAAATGCAGTGTGTTCGATGTGACGCCTGTTAACTATACCTTTGAAGTGAATGCCATGAGCGCTGAGAAGCTAGCCTTCCTCCTCCCTGCTGTTTTCACCATTGGCCCGCGTGTCGATGATGAAGAAAGCCTCCTAAAATATGCTAAACTCCTCTCTCACCACGACCGCCATTCCAACGATGTCAAGGAACTTGTTCAAGGCATCATCGAGGGGGAAACGCGAGTTCTCGCCGCTTCCATGACCATGGAAGAAATTTTTAAAGGCACCAAAGATTTCAAGCAAGAGGTTTTCGAAAAGGTTCAGCTCGAGCTCAACCAGTTTGGGCTTTTGATCTATAATTCTAATATTAAGCAGCTGGTTGATGTTAGAGGGCACGAGTACTTTTCATACCTGGGTCAGAAAACTCAGATGGAAGCAGCCAACCAGGCCAAAATTGATGTCGCCGAAGCCAAAATGAAAGGCGAGATTGGAGCTAAGGAGAGACAAGGACTGACACTCCAGAACGCAGCCAAGATTGATGCAGAGACGAAAGTAATAGCCACGCGGAGGGAAGGTGAGGGAAAGAAGGAGGAGATCAAGGTGAAGTCGGAGATTCAGATTTTTGAGAACCATAGAGAGGCTGATGTTGCAGAGGCAAATGCTGAGCTGGCAACCAAGAGAGCTGGGTGGACCCAGCAGGCGAATATGGCGGAGGTGGAGGCTGCTAAGGCTGTGGCAATTCGGGAGGCTGATTTGCAGCGGGAAGTTGAGAAGAAAAATGCGTTGACTCAGATTGAGAAACTCAAGGCTGAACATCTCAGCCAGGCTACTGTTGATTATGAAATTAAGGTATGCTGTTACCTAATTTTTTTTTTAATCAGTTTGCTAATTAGTCAGATGATGAAGATGTTTTACCAAAGCAAGCACTCAGGTCCCAACTAAGATACTTTTTGTTTTTCTTTTCTCTTTATGCAATTTTGTAGGGGTCATTCTTGATGTTATCTGTTTGTCATATCACAATTTTACTGATTCCATCTCTTAGGAATATGTCCTTATTTCACTGCAAAGTTCTCCTTTACTAACTCATTTTCTATTGCCTGTTTCTTACTGAGTCCTGCAATATTCCCAATACCATGACTTGATACCTAATTTTGCAATGCTAATCGGTGGCAGAGACAGAAAATGTAGTGGGTAGGGGCAAACAAGTTAGAATTCATTCCGCTATGTAATAGAAAAAAAAATACTAATAATAAATAAAAACTGACAGAGACGAGCAAATAGGCTTTTGTCCCACACCACAAAAAGCAACGAGAGATAGATACGAGAGGAGGAAAGTTTGTCAAGAATGATTTGACAATTTAATCTTATGAGGCAAGTAAGGACAACTTGGGTTTGGTGAGGTCGAAATAGAAATAGAATTTTAGCAAGGGTAACGCTGAAAAATATGTATAACTATTTTTTTTCCCTTGATGCTAATAATTGTTTGTTCATCAAATGTGTAATTTGGTTGGAAGGACATTCAGTCTACTCATTGCCTTATTGGTTCATCAAAGTGTCAATTGGAGCTTCTATCCCACACCACGCAGGCTTATTTTGTTGAGTTGTTTATGTAGTAATGTATATAAATACAACAATCCATATATATATATATCCAGGTTCAAGAGGCAAACTGGGAGCTGTACAAGAAGCAGAAAGCGGCAGAAGCGGTGCTTTACGAGAATGAAAAAGCCGCAGAAGGTCAAAGATTGGCAGCAGATGCTCAACTGTATGCCCGGCAACAAGCTGCAGATGCAGAGCTGTATGCGAAAAAGAAAGAGGCTCAAGGAATCGTGGCTCTGGCAGAGGCGCAAGGGATTTACATAAGCACCTTGTTGAAAGCACTGGGAGGAGACTACAGGGCAATGAGAGATTACTTGATGATTGATAATGGCATGTTCAAGGACATGGCCAAGCTCAATGCAGAAGCAATAAAGGGATTGCAACCGAAGATTAGCGTGTGGACAAATGGTGGTGCTGGTGGTGGAGGTGGCGGCGTTGCTGGAGGGAATGCTGCAGCCATGAAAGAGGTGGCCTCTGTTTACCAAGCACTGCCACCTTTGTTTCAGACTGTTCACGACCAAACTGGCATGTTGCCTCCACAGTGGATGGGAAGTCTCCCCAATTCTGCTTCCCGCCCTACCTCTTAACTTTTCTTAGGCATTCACTTTTATTTATTTATTTATTTTGTTGCAGTATTGACTGCTATACGTCGTTTCATTGTGGTTTCTTGGTATTCTTTTGGTTGTGGTGATACATTAATTAATTACTTGACAATTGAATGGAACCTGGTAATAATTCTTAAGAGTTAATTTTTGTGAATGTTCTACCATGGCGGATGCTTTTGCATGGCTTTATGTGGATTAGTAGCACTTTAATTTTAATTTTTCTTCTTATTCTTATTTCTTATTTTCTCATCCAAAAACTACAAGCCAAAGAGCAGCAGAGGGAGAAAGGGCACCGGTGAGAGAAATACACCTGTTTGAAAACACAAATTTAGAATCGTAGTTGTGGGGCTACACTGGTCCAGCAATTTTTCTTTTAAAATAGGCCTCTTTTCTCCTGTAGATTGAACTCTGAATGTACACTTCCAATTGCAACATTTAAATTCTTACGCTTTTCTTTAATCGTAACGGTGATTTTTTTTTTACTTGTTCTTATTTTTGGCGAAAAGAAAAGCCACTTTTATGCAATATATAAATAATTTAAGCCTCATTTGATTTATTTTTCTATTTTTTGTTTTTTATTTTATTTTTTATTTTCTGTTTTGAGTTCATTTTTCATTTTAAACTTTTGAAAACAATGAAAATATTTAAAAGCGCATTTGATCACTTGTATTTTCAAATTTTATTTTAGAAAACAGAAAATGAGTTTATACATAAAATGAAAAATGGAAAAAAAATATTTTGAGTATTTTAACTCAAAATAAGGAAAACATAATATTTTTTGTTTCTATGTTTTGAAATTTTTAGAATATAAAATATATAAAATAGAAAACAAAATAAAAAATAAAAAATCAAACCAAATGCCATCTTAGTAATTCATACGTTTAGAATTTCATAGCTTTTATTTTTTATTTTTTAATTTTAATGGGATGCTCTCTTTTAATTTCTAATGAAATGTCTACTAGATTACAAATAAAGTACCATGGCGCTAGAGTCAACGCTCCACCTCCCGATTCCTCAATAGTTTTTTTTTTTTTGGCATGACTTTGTTTCGCTGAGGATCTCTCACTTGTACAGAGAAAGTAAGTAATATATATTTAATATTTAATATTTATAAAATACAACACATTTTAATATGGTAAGGACACTAAATTCTATTAGAACTCTAAGCTCAAGCTTGCTTGAGCGTAAGCAGTGCCAAGATATGTGACCCAAAAGTACTAATCTTACACCTAACCAAACTCAGACTCTCAATCTCCAAGTAAGGGGCAAACAACTTTACGTTTATATTTTCAGTTTTGCTTAATTGACATACGTCACTTCTCTCCATGGTTCAAAGTATCGTCCGAGACACTGAGATATCGTCCGAGATGTATCGGAATTAATGAACGGCGTGACGAGATCTCAGCCCGCGTCAAATAAATGCTTTAAGAATAGTCATCTCGTTCTGTCACGACCGAGATAAGCTAATATCTCGGTGATAGACAGGGATGATTAACTGTTGCGGTGAGAAATTGGCGAGATAAACAATTTCTCGACAATTTGTGTAGAAGAGAAAAAAAAAGTTAATTTATTCGTATGTTATAAGTAGTTATCTAATATTTAGTAAAAGAGTTATTATATTTTTGGTCATATAATATATCTATTTTATTATTTAGATTTTTTTTATATTTATTTTATTTTTTTAATTAAAAAAATAAAATATTATGTATCACCGTGACCACATTAAAAATTTTTAAGTTGATATTATATCCGCGACCGCGACTTTAAACCATGCTCCTCTCGGGTTGATGACAGTTTAGCTGTGCATTATTGGTTCTTGTAGTATCCTCGTTTTGGACATTTTCTGCTGAAAAATCGAATAAATCATATAATTCTTGAGATGACTTGTCATAAAATGGTACGCTATTTTGGTGTATGACTAACAGGATGAAAGCAATCTCAAAGAATCGGCTCTTTTGATCTTGTAGGCTCTTTTGATCTTGTAGCCTGATTAGGAAGGTTTATCATTCTCGAAGGTCAATTGGAAATAAACTAGACTGTCAAAAAGGTGAAAATGTCGTTAAATCAATCACTGTATGTGTTAGAGCAGTGGGTAAAATTGGATTATTCTGCCTAATTAGCTAACTAGAATTATCTCTATTTCACTCACTCATATAATAACACGCAAAGGCCCCGGGACATAGGTTAGTTGGTGAAAGGACGAGGGTGAAGTAGTTTCAGTCAGTCGCGGCGAGAGTTCGATTCCTAACGAATACAAGAGCACTTGCATTACACAAAAACAGTAAAATACAGCTTTCGCACTCTGCACCGCTGACGCACATCCCGCAATTTACCTCCTCCACCATAACCAGGGCAGAGCAATGGGGACCCTTAGGGTGGGGGTTCTACTTTTTTTATAATGACATACAAAACTAAGTGGATATTCAATCAAAGATTTGAAATTTTTTCTTCTATTTAAAAAATTAATTAATATAGCTATTTGAAAATAAAATTTTAATGTTCTATTTTATTATTTTTAAAACAAATAATTGAAAACATTAAAATAATTTTTTTTCTAATTGGAAATTTTGTTTTTATTTTTATTTTATATGTTACAATATCCATTCTGGGTAATGCCACCAAAAACTTGACTGCAACCTTATACTTTGGGTTTTTCATTTTGATATACTTAGGGTATTTCATTTTAATTGCAAAACATAGTCATAGTTTAATCTGGTAAGTCTAGAGTCATCTCCATAAAGACTGGTAAAACAATGTTTTAGAACATATTTATAAAGTATGGGTGTGTTTGGCGCACTAGATTTTGTTGAAACTCTCTAAAAATCTCTAAAAGTATCTAAAAATTATTCACTTTTTATCCCACTGTACAAATTATAAGCCTAGAATTTATCTCACTTTTTATCACTCCAAACACACCATATGATATGATAACTCAGCAAATACGGAAGAGTACTGGATGGTCCGAAACACGTCCGGATCGCCTGAAAAATGCTATCTGAACTGATTTGGGCCTGTCGTCAATTGCAGACGTACTGGATCTTGCGTCCAATAAATTGTATCTTGACGACTGAGAAGGCCCAATTGCTACGTATAGAATGTTGGCGGACTGGGCTATATATGACCTTGTTCGGGACAGTGTCGCAGGTTTAAGAGTTGGTGTTGCGTGCCATACTTTGACGTGGTAAGTGTTGAAGGAGTCGGAATGTACTTGTATTGACGGAGGGCGTATTGTTATCTCTACGTGAAAGGACCGTTCTTTGAAACTGAGGACTGCTTTCAGTTTGCAATATCTACTCCTTGACGTAAATTGGTCCCACTTATGCGGTATACGGCTTCCCATGGGCACTTCATGTGCTTTGGTGCGTATGAGCTACCGTAGTACATGATGGTTACGGGATAAAGAATGAGAAAAGCAAATGTAGCCTGTATTTGGTCGTCTCCGTGTACTCTGTTATCCCGTATTTCCACATCGACCTGACCATTTGTGGTTATTGGACATTGTGGAACGTACTTTATGATGCACTTGTCGATCTGCAGGCTTTTCGCAGAAAATAAACTGGGAATTCCTGCTAAAAATAAACCTGGGTCTTTTATTTTAATTATCGTTGGTCGGAGACTAACGGCTGCGGATATTATACCAGTATCCGCATTTGTCTCGTCTACGTAAATAGCTTCCTGTATTATTCCTCTATCATCCATAGTAAGCGCAGCGACAAATTAATTAGTCAGAAAACAGAAGGCGGAGACCAACGGGGGTGATCGATGCCGGACCAGTATCTACGGTCGGTTGGCCCACGGGCGACGGACCATTGCGGTATGAAAGACGTATCAGACGTTGTTGCTGTTGAGCTTTTACGAAAAAAGTATTTGAAAAATACGTACATTAACAAATGTATAATTATAAATATAATAATTATGCAAATTAATATGTACAATATTAATTTGGGGTAATACATAATAAATAAATCATGGCAACGGTCAGATGGTAGTGTTTTGTATTATATAAAGGGGGTGTTTATCCAAAACGACGTCGTTTAGAGATCGCTCTCTGCTGACGTCAGCACGGGGCGAGAAAAACTCTATGCCCAAGTGGTGCGAGTGGTACGAGTTTTGGATAAGGTTATATAATGGGTAGTACGCAATATTTGGTATACCCAAACCCTAAATGTACATGTATCACCCGTAGCGTCCCTTAATATTACAGGGATACTAAGTGCTGCCACATGTCACGTTCTCATTGGTCACTGCCTACATGTGTCAGTTTGTCATTGGCTAAAGGCAAATGAAATTACCAATTGTGCCCTTAACAGTGAAAGTAATACATGAACAATATGAAGGGTATTTTGGGAAAGTAAGTAGTCTAGTTGGTCAATTTGTCAACATCTTGACTGGAACGAGGAAGTTGATCAACGGTCGGAATTGAATCGTCACCGGTAATTGGTTATTTAATTACTGCGGAGGAGTCCGATTGCAGGCCGTGAACACGGCTGCATTGTTAACAACAAATTGATACGATCAGATCAATTTGGTGGGAATGTCGTCGGTAACCGGTCGTCGTCGTCGTCTGCCTGTTAGCTTTGGATGGAAGAGTTCATCCGGGAACAGTCGAAGGAGACTGGATATGAATCGTTGGTTAGGTGTCGGTAATCAACACAGTCGGTATACGCGTCGCCGGACGCAATATAGCCGTCGACGCCGTACGACTGGTGTAATGGGGAGCAAAGCGCGGAGTTTTAACAGCATGGGTTTGGTTGAGGATGTATTTAATATCCCAGAAATGCATCCTAACATGGTTACGGAATACCGGTCGATTGTAATGCCGTCGTTCGGCATGGGCGTTGGAGAGAGGAATTCAACGAGTATAAAGATTTTGTCCTCCAAAATCTACTTTCATTATTTACATCTAAACCCCCTATTTTCGTTCGAGTCTCATCTGAGTCCCACAAAAACAGCGAACCACATTTACACTGCCTAATACAGTTCCCTTACAAGTTTCGTACCAAAAATTACCGTTTTTTCGACATTTCTCATCCCAATAATTCAAATTCCTTCCACCCGAACGTACTCGGTGCCCGTAACGCCACCGACGTCCGGGATTACATCTCCAAATACGGCGATTACGTAGACCACGGCATTTTCGTCGAACAGAGAACAAACCAGCACACCTCCGCCAACAGAGCTTACGCAGAAGCTCTGGAAACGAGAGACGTTGCCGTTGCACTTACCATTATTAGAAAGGAAGATGCCAAGGGGTACGTTGTTAATTACGATAAGTTAGTTTCCAATTTGGGTCAAATTTTTCAAAAATAACCCGACCCTTATGTAAACGATTTACCCGTTGTTAATAATGTACCCGTTAATCTGTCCGAATGGGCCTTAGATAATATCTGAGAAAAGGCCCATAGGCCGAGACGGCCCATCTCGTTAATTCTAGAGGGCCCGTCCAGATGTGGGAAAACTTGCTGGGCAAGATCCCTCGGCTGCCACAATTATTATTCAGGACACGTGGACTTAAAAGACCACGACGACAACGCACTCTTTAATATCATTGATGACGTGGAACCCAAATTTTTAAAACATTAGAAACAATTCATCGGGGCCCAGAAATATTGGAAGAGTAACTGTAAATACGCCAAACCGCGAATGATAAAAGGCGGAAAACCCTCCATAATTTTGTGCAACCCCAATGACCCATCACCCTGCGCATCATTCCTCGACAAGCATGAAAACGCCGCCCTCAAGTCCTGAACAATCCTTAACGCATAATTCTTCACCCTGCAGGAACCCCTATTTGTCCATCAAGAGATAACAACGGGATCCGAAGAAGTCCAAGAAGACCCCGAGGATGAAAATTGACTTCCCGTGCAGTTGCACACTCCGGAGAGTGGACGGATGTACAAGACGACACCGTCTAGAAGACGAGAATAAACTGCGGGATCTTCTACGAATCCTTGACCAACAAAGCGAAGATTCTGTGGATGAAAGCACACACAACCATCAACCCCCGCT
>JAVXUM010000001.1:24808080-24830293 GCA_035590655.1 Pouteria glomerata
TACTGATGGTGTGTCCAATTCCATCTAAAACTGTGAACAATAAACTTGTATTCCAAAAGAACCGATGATCTAGTCTTTTGTGTGTAAGCCGTACTCTACACACTAGATCAAATACTCTTTGTGAATATTAGACATATGTAAAAATATAGTAAATGGCATAACTTGCTCAAAAGAAATTCTCATTGAAATATCCAACATAACATAAAGCATAGTTTTTAGTTTATATCTCTATCAGTGCCGAGTCACGAGTGATATATGTATTGATGTAATTAAATTAAAAATATAGATTTTTATAACACCGGATGATCCACAGATTTCATAAACGTGACTAGAGCTTAGTCATGTGGAGTTAGGACGTTAATATGAGATCTATGGATTGGATATTTTCTCAGACTGCAGCAGGTTGCCTGCTTGAGATAGCAGATGCCTGCCTGAGATAGGTAGATTCCCGACTAGGGGTGTAACTCGGAGCCTCTGAGTCTTACACCTATGGGGGTATAACTCTGTTCTCTATAGGAATATGAGATATATATATATATGTATGCATTTGCTGTGAGCGCTAAAACGGTGTGCTTAGTGTCACCTGTCCCAGGATAAAGTTGGGTGTAGATGGAGAAACAGGATGCATGGCCATGACACTTTATTTTATTGCATTGTATGAGATATGCATATTTATCTTATGTTGTTGTGTATATATTATGTGTTATGTGTGTACACTGGTGCACACTTACACTGTCCTACCTACTGAGTTAGTTAGCTCATCCCATTCACATCGCAGGTGATATAGAGAGGCAAGACAATGAGCATTCCGAGTTGAGTTGATCGATGGTTTGACTTAGAGGATATTTTATATTATACGAAACTGTAGTATTGTATTTATGCGACCCGAATTGTGGGTCCCATTGATTATGAGATTTAAGATTTTATGTTGATATATGTTGTATGATTTTAATTGATATGGGAATAAGGAATGAATATAGTTGCTCTGATGAATGTTATTATGTTATGACTTGACTTTGGTGCAGAGTTTTATTTATTTTATTAGTTCCTATTTTCCCATACCGTCTGTCCCAGATAATTTAAGTTAGGGGTGTGACAATATGGTATCAGAACCAGTGCCGAATCGGTGTGCCAGCGAGGACACTGGGCCCTAAGGGGGGATAGATTGTAACGATCCCACATCGGCTGGGGAGGAGAACGAATCATGCCTAATAAGGGTGGGGATGCCTCTTCTAGTGCAACGCGTTTTGGGGGGCATTGGGGTCGCCCTCGCCAAGAACAAAATTATGCGCTGCTCTGGGTGTCTACAAGTGGGCCTATCAGCAAAGCGGATAATATCGTGCTAGCGGTGGTGGTTCCAGGCTGCTACAAAGATGGAGGGACTAAGGCTATCAAGTGATAGATAGGGACTGAAGAACTGGGGCTATCTGTACACTTGGGACTTCAAGACCATTTATATCCTATGGCTGAAGTATAAGGATTTGATTTGATAAACTAAGACTACAAGATCAGGGCTATCGATAGATTGGGATTGCAGGACCAAGGCTATTTGGATTATTTGAGTTTAGTTATGTGACCACAGATTAACTTTGCAGAGTACTTGACTCATAGTATGATATTTTAATGTGTGTTGTGTTTGAGATGATCGATATTGTTTAGCATGAAATTGTGGATTATTGGTTAAGTTACTGTTTAATTTAAAATGATAAGATGATTACGAACATGGTGATGTCGTTGCAGAATTAATGAAATATTTACTTCATTAATGTTGATTAAATGTTGTTTGTGTTGCATGATTTAAGAAATATAATTTTATATGCTTATGTTTGAGGACACTAAATAATCACGATGGATCTACGTGATAGGCTAGTTGGACATTAGTTATTGGTTATTTATTTTATGTATTGTTTTGAATATTTAGTTTTGGGCCCAGTTTAAGGGAGTCATTATTTTGTAGCCCATTTGTGGCATTTTGTTAGGCCTTTGGAGTATTCAAATGATGAACACAACATATTATTTCGCTTCTGCTTTAAACGTGTTTGATATACGTTTATTTGTGATAGTTATGGGGTTTAGTCCTCACATCCTTGGGTGTTGAATTTTGAGACTTAACATTTTTGGGTATTGGTGTTGGGTTTGCCAAAAAACTTATAAAAGTTGATATAAAAGTGACACGTAACGAAATTTAATAAAAGAAAAGTGAAAATTTTTGAAGTTTTTTTAGAATTTTTTGGAGCTCCGAACAGTTGTGTGAAGTCGTAGTGCCAATGGAATTCAAAATCCATTTGGAAGGATGGTAAATGACCTATTTGAATAAATTTTACTAGACTATAGTGCATGTTGGTTTGACTTTTGGAAAGTACATTATTATTTGATAATTTTTTTAGGATAACATGGTTGGTAGTTTTGCTACATTTTTTTAATGGTGGATATATTCTTTTTTCCAAAATTGATGAAGGTTAAGAGATGGAATTTTATGAAATTTTTTTTTTTTTTTGGGACCAAGCGGGTATTAATAGTTGAGTCTTTTCTTTCCTTGCTCATAACCTGGGTAGAGTACTTTCGGGTCGCTTCCCCTTAATGTAATTAAGTGCCTCATCCTTTGGGAAAAAAAAAATGGGTAGATAGCCGTATTCTTTGTTGGTTTGTTTTCCTTTTATTAACCTTTACTAATCGAAGAATTTGGCTGTCTAAACCAAATTCAAATTTCTTTAAATTACACAAGTTTGAATGTAAATTTGGGGAACCAATAATCGGTCGACATTAATTGTTTGAATAAATATTGAGAATTAAAGACGCAAAGAATTGCCGCCAAAATATTTAAAGACCTTCAATCTGTTCTTATTTATAGTAAAAAATTTATTTACAATCTCTTATAAAAATTTATATAATAAATTTATTCATTAATTAAATATATATACATTGATACGACGGCTGAACTTTTATGCCATTAAAACAGGCAAAAACTAGTTCACAAACACGTTTGGACAGAAACAAAATCGAATGGTCCAAATTATTGGACAAGACCAGCATTTATGTCATCTTACATCTTTATCTCGTGGCAGCATTTTTGCTTCGGAAGGCAAATTTGTATTGTTTAATAATTAAAATATATATCCTACTCTATATATATATATATATATGTCATATTATACACATAGGGTAAAAGTTGATAATACTGTTGCGTCACGTAAAACTTAATTGATGATACTATTATGACACGTGATACTTAATTATAATTATCTTACATCTTGCATCACGTAAGTTTAACTTTTGTTACGATTTTGACACATGTATGATTGTGACATATTGCACTTAATTATAATTATCTTAATTATCTTATAAAAAATTTAATATTTTACACAATTAATACCTATTCACAATTTTTAATTTTATTTAAACAATATGACTTGATATTTTTATTTAATCTAAACTTTTTTTATTATATAATGTTGATAGATATCACTTAATATTTTTATTTAATATACACTTCTATTAATCATATAATTTCTTATTTTTATTTAAAATATATTCATATCTTTTTATATTTTAATAAATTATTATTTAAAACGTGATAAATATTGTTATTCTTATTAAAAAAAATAATGTAAAAAATATATTTATCCTGTTACATAAATGTTTTAATAATATATTTTATTATTAAACAAAATAATACAAAAAAATAAATAGCCTGTTAAATAAAAATTTTAACTTATTAACATAATTTTTAATTATAATTATTTTAATTTATAATTATATAATCTAAATAGAATTAGTATTGTACAACTAAAAATTCTTAAAAATTTTGACATTACATTAAATAAAATTAAACTTCCTAACATTATATCAAAAAATTACAACAAATTATAAACTAAAAAATAAAAATTACATAACAGAAAATACAAATAAAATATTAATATATAACAACAACAACAACAACCTTACACTACTCCTCCAATCAAACCCACAACAACAAATAATAAATCAAAAAAATTACATTTCTCCATTCAAAATTATCAACATCATCAAACCACAACAAACAAACTCCCAATATCATCCAACAAATATCACATAACAACACTCCAACATTACAAAACAACACCCCATCACCAACAACAAAACTATATAAAACCAAAACAAAATAAAATAAAAAAAACTTACCTGGTGAGAGGGGTAAGAGGGAGGCGGTGGGCGGCGGCGGTGCAGGGCGGCGCGGCGGAGAGAAAAAAACGGATTGGCGGGAGAAAATGGAAGGAGAAGAAGAAGAGGGAAAGAAAAAGAAAGGTACTGAAAAAATTTTATAAGATCATCCCGTCTTGCATGCCTATTAGCGACCGCCAAAAGCAGTCGCGTGAATTTCTCCGTCGCTGAAAGTACGAGCCGCATATATATAGCGACTACTTATTTGCGATCGCCATTTGCGGTCGCTAAAAGTACATTAGCGACTGCTCTAAGCGGCCGCCCGAAATTCACTCGTCGCCAATACCCATTCCTCTAGTAGTATGTAAGGATACAATAGTTAAATGAAATATGCACATTTTGTGAGATGATTTACCATAACATAGATTAAGTCATTTCCATAGGAGCAATATAGGCCTTTAATGAAATTCATAGAGATGCTACTCCATACATGAGAAATATTTGGAAGAGGTAGGAGAAGTATGACAGCTTTAGAATTAGAAGACTTCATCCATTGGAAAATGTTCACACCTACGCTCATGAGGTTTTATATCTTACCACATATTTGACCAAACAAAGTTCTTTGAAATTCTATTATATGTCACTACAACACCTGAGTGGCTGCCAATGGGGCTGTTGTGGAGTTCTAATAAAATCTGAGATTTGAAACTTGAATTACTTGTTAGTATTATTTTATACTTAAATAAAAGAATACCTCCATGTAATTTGTAGTGCAGCCTTGATAATGGATCTATTTCTCAGTCACTTATGATAGTTCAAAGGTTTAAACTATTTTTTTTATTCTTTAAAGACCTGATCAGGCCATGACAAATGAACGGTAGTGAGTGCAATTTGCTCATGTACCTATGAGAAAGGGCCAGCTATCGCATTATTTTTTTCCACGTTTATACTCCATTGTAAAGTCATAACTAAGCAATTTGTATCACCATTTTTGTTGTGAGAGTCCTAATCTTTTGCTCCAAAATGAATTTCAAATTATAATGGTCAATTTGCATGATAAATTTGCTCCCAAGAAGTTAAGGTCACTACTTAACCATTACAAGCATAAGTACAAGTAGCTCTTTATCTTAGAAGAATAATGACATAGCTTTTTTTTTAATGCTTGAGTGAGATATACAATTGGATGACAGTCTTGTAAAAGTGTTGGAAAAGCTTGATAATATTGTTGGACCTATTTTTTATTAGTTTAATCTTCTAGAGCAATCGGTGCTTAACATGGAATCAAAACTTTGGTTCTAAGAGGTCTTACATTTGGATCTTATTATTTTTCAATTATTGTTGTGTACTTTATTTACTTGTGCTAGTACATCTTATTTAATTTGGTTTGTTTGTCTTTGCTCCACATACAAATTAGAAAATTGGGGTTGTACGTGAGGGAGTGTGTTAAAATAGTTTGATAAACATCGTTGGGCCCATTTTTTAATAGCCTAAACCTATCCTCCTAATCCTGCCACGGAAGATTAGCCTATGGCCAAAAGAATACTTAGGATAAGTGATGTTAAGCAAGCCAGGGAAAGTAAAACTTCATAAACTCGAGGGATGGGCATGACTAAAAATGTAGCAGTACCTAATGCACTTGTAAGCAACTTTTTACCCAGTATAAGACTCACTACTAGTAATATAATTAGTTGTTGAATCTCTAGAATCAGATAAAACTAGTAATCCTACAATCAATTTTGTTGGTAAAGCATCTACCAATTTTCTTAATGGCTCTCATTGGATTATTGACACTAGTGCAACATATCACTTTATTTATTCTTCATCTATGTTAAATAACAAAATATCTTTAGATAATTTTCTACCTGATTACACTTGAAAAGTGTAATTACAAAGTCAGTAATTTAACACATAAGTATGCATTTTATTTGTAATTATGTTTGTTTTACAATATTTTGCACTTATGCATTCGTTTTTCTTCAAATGCAGTGAAAACGAGGATATTTCGTGGATAAATGATGAAGAAAATGAGGGAGAAGATGAAAGAATAAATAAAAATAGAGAAGCAAGCCAAATCGAAGAAAGGATTGAAACAAGGCATTAAGATGGCCAGGAAGTTTGAAGCAGAAAACTCATGAAAATTGCAGACGGTCCGGACCCTCAAGAGCATGGTCCGGACGACCGAGAGGATGTTAAGCCGAAAAAATAGGAAAAAAATATAGAGGGTCCGGACCCTCTATTCAACGGTCCGGACCGTCGAGGCGGCTAGAATTCTGAGTTTTCTTGTTTTTTTTAGGGTTTTGAACTTCTATATAAAGGAAAACATTGTATGTTTGGGGCTCTCGGATTCCAGCCATCTTAGCTTTAGGATACGTCAGTTTTCTTTCAATTTGTGTGCGTTTTTTAGGAAGTTTGGAGTGAATAGTTGAAGAATGTTGCTGCATTTTGTTTTCTTTGTTGCAATTTTACTGTTTTCCGTGTTCTTTGATGTTCTTGAACAATGTTCCAAGTAAGTTTGAAGTCTTCTTTGATTTTGATTAATGAAAACCAAATTCTTTATGTTCTCTATTAAGTTTTTATGGCTTTGCATGAAAATCTTTATGTTCCTTACATTAGTCTCGCATGAAGTTCTTGATTTAGGGTTAGGGTTTGTTATTCGTGTAAGTTTTCTGATTTGTTTTTAGGAGTAATTTATTTTAATTGCATCTTAGGTTTTAAATATTACAGATTATTAATTTAATATTATTTGGAGTTAAATATGGTCATGCGTGGATAGTAATATCTAGGGTTTTATGTTTTCTTGATTTTCTTGAATTCTAGATTAGGGTTATTGTTTTCATCTAGTTTTAATTTTAATTCCAAAAAATTATAATGAATAATCTAAATATGCGTGGCTAGTTCTTTTATTTTTGGTTTGGGAGTTCAAAGTAGGGTATGTTTTTTTAATTGCTGAAACCCTAAGTTTGAGGAACTAAATTTAATTTACTTAAAGACTTTAGAAAACAAGAAGATTTGTTCATATTCGGTGAATCACTGAAAAATTCTTCTTGGTATATTAAATAATCTTTCAAAACTTGAGGTAATTGAATTTGATTCCAAAACCAAAAAAATTTCATAAAGAATATTTTTCAGATTCATAATCCATTTAACGTGAATACGAAACTGAGTATGGTTTTTAAAAGATTTAAATGATTTCCTTTTCTGATTCAAATTTTCCCTTATGTTAATAAGAAATGTGAACTTTGAGTTATGGCTTCAGACTAAGGTTTTAATTTTTAAATATCATATTACCTGAAAATTGATTCCCAAACCAAGATATTTATCCATATTTGAATTTAGTAATTATTTCATTCTTGCTCTCAAATACTTTGAAATTTATTTAAATTTATTTTTATTATTTAGGTTAGTTCAAAACAATCATTATCCACCAAAACCATTTGATTTACTTTTCATGCCCCAGTGAACCTACATAGGCTGAGATAACTTAGAAATTAAAAACACGGAATTCCTTGTGGATACGATCCTAGAACCACTAGGTGAAACTACACTGCAAGCCCTTATACTTGGGGGTCGAATGAAGACGCACTATTTATATGCAGACATTAACCTATTAAAGGTACAATGAGTCAAGCCATGAGCGTCATGTCATAAGTAGTAAAGTTATAAGCTAGAGCCTCGCAGAACCCAATTTTCACAGGAATATTGAAGAGGACGGTACTAACCCATTTGTTTCTTATGATTGTATTCAACATACATTTATTCATACACAGTAAAGGGGACGGTTCATTGTTGTCTCCGCATAGCAATAAAGCTTACCCATTCTTACCTAAGGGACTATGTCCTAGATAGATCATTCAATCATGCACAGTGAACCCCAGAGGTTCACTCTTTTAAATAAAACAAAAAAGATTGCCACTTAAATCCAAGTTTGGCTTACTTTTACCAATTGAGTCAAAATCAATGCATATCCCAGTCTTAAACTTCGATTCTGTCAAACCTTACTTCCAAATCTGCTAAAATTATTGCCGCAAACCATTGCTGGATTTGAGTTTGAGATTCGATAGAATCTTTAGACCTATGAAGAAATCTCAAGAAACACTCTCTAGAGTTTTCATCTTCAAATCCAGTTATGGTTTTAACCCAAAACTCTATCAAATTTGGGATAGAAATCCCAGGTTAGAGTTTCTCTCCAAATTACTATATAGATTTGCAACTTTGTCAAAACCTACCTAAAAATCTGTAACAGTTTCAACCTAAAATTCTTCCTAATTTAAGGCAGAATTTTTGACAAAAACTCATACCAAAAATTCATCTTAAAGTTTGAACTTGAAATGCTACTGAAATTCTGGTAGATTTTGAACTAGAATACACGAAGACAAAAACTTAGTTGGGTTAATAAGCAGCACCATTCAAATAAAGAGGAAGCTCTGTCTAGCCAAACATTTGAAGATTAAGAGTGAAGATCTAAAGACTTAAAGAGTTGATAGGATTTTTCATTCGTTTTTATTCATCAATGTAAAGGTATTCATTTCATTTTATCAAGTGAATACTCATTTTAACTCAATTTATTTATTATTTATAATATCTCTTCCAACTTACCCACCAAAAAAAAAATATCTCTTCCAATGACATATTTGAATAGGATGAGGTAACAGATGAGGATTTTAGTGACAATCTTTTTGCATATATTTCAGATCACATTATCATTATTTCCCTCACCAATAAGGATAACCCTAAAAATAAAATCAAACAAAATTCCATTCAAATCATTTTTATTAAACTCTCATTTTCATAATGGGTACTATCAATACCATTCGCTCTTGCTCATCATCATCAACACTCCTCTATCAACACCAAAACTTTAGTTAGAAAAAAGACATTGCATTTGAAGCAGTCACCGCTATTACCATCGGAACTTAAGCACTAATTATAGCTACATCAGAAGGAATAAGTCAGCTGCCAAATATCTCAACTCTAAATTGTAGCCTCAGCTCCAACATCATTATTGACATCCCTCCAAACATGAACACCTCTACTACTAGTGGTATGTCAAACACACCTATCTTATATTTCTTTAGAACTCTACTTGCCATTATCCCAGAAGTGACAACATATCTACTTAACCCTCAAACCTTTCTTCCAAAGGCCAACAAATTTTCAACCTCACTTTAGCTTTTAATCGAGCATCAACCTATATTCCCATCTCTATATATAGCTAGGTACTACCTACTCACTTGCAAGCACCTCTGCCCTTGTCATAGACATCAATAGAGTTAGCTCTGGCCTAAAGGATTAAAATTATTGACAATGTAATAAAAACTCTCCTTGACATATAGTTGAAAGCATTACAAACTCTAGTAACTTTGAATGTGTTTGTTGATCCACTACCAAATCAAATTACAATTGATACCAATTCATTAGAAAAAGTGTTAGATCTATTCTTCTAAATAAGAGAAGAAAATATGATCATCATAATTTTGTTCACCGGCTTCATTTAATGCTGGACCTCATATAAATAAAGAAACCTCAACCAACCATACCCACAACATTAAAACCACCTGTCGTACATCTCAACTGCCAACTTTAGAGTAGACCTCTCATATACTTGTTCATTCTATCTTAAGCTAACTCAGATCAACCTTCTGCAATGCCTGCTTTACCAACCCTACTGCTCATTCATCCTGTTATACTCTCTTTTCCATTAATTGGAGGACTAATATGCTTTAGGCCCCAATAACATCAGCATAAGAATCAGAATCCTTAGATCCACATTCCATGGATCCCCCTCCAAGCCCAAGATATCTTATTACTTGGGAGGATATTCCCCGACCATTCTGGGAAAGTTAGTCAAGCCATGATAAGATACTCTTCTCTCCTTATCAATTAAACTGCAAAAGTGATGGCAACTTACCAACTTCAATAAAGATCTAGGAGAACTTTACCTTTCTAGCCCTTGAGTCCTCGTAAGAAAGCACAGTTCCTTGACTTTTGAGAATTTGCCTCTGATTGATCCAAGCCATATATCACAATCTAAATTAGAGATCAGAAGTTTCATCCAGAAGCTGATGTTTGATAGTGACATTAGAGAACCAAAATGAAAGGTTATCTTGGTCAGTACAAAAGAAGATAGGTAGAATTTTTCCAACTTGAAAAAGTCTACAAAAGAATAAGATTTGACCTAGACAAAGGGCTACACAAGAACCAGCAAGGCATAATTGAGCCACCATAATTTAAAAGAGAAATTCCAAGCTTAGGCATTGGAACAAAGCTCAACAACTGGTAGGAAGAGAAATAGATTGCAAAAGCAGAGTGAGAGGCTCTAAACCTAAACTTACGTATGTACTGGGGAATGTTTACTACTTTCCCCGCATCTTTTGTAAAGAAAATGGAAAGGAAGTGGTATATCCTTCAATACCTATATCGGCAATAAGATGGGATGTTAATCTTAAGCCTAAAAGGTAAAAGTTTCACCAAAGACCTCATCTTAACAATGAGCACATTATAAAAGCTACTAAGGTCAATACCATTTTCTTGATAAAAGAGAACAGACTATCTTTGGAAAAGATCAAAGCCATGAAGTATAAGATTGCTAAGTAACATTGGAGAAAGAACATAACTTATTTCTCTTGCCCTTCGAAACTGTTTCTTCCTTTTCGTTTCTACACAGAAGAAGACCTGCTTGATAACTTCATCAAAATGACATTGGAGGAGCAAAGATGATTAAGTGACCATATCAAGGGGCTTGATAGATGGTGATGAAAACCTTCTTCCCATACCAAATGCAACAGTCAAAGTCATTGCTTCAAGGATCAACCTCTAACACAGTAATCAGAGCCTTCAAGTATTAGTGAAATGGGCTTATAGGAGCTCGACATTTTTGTTTTCTTTTTCAATTGCTTGTACATGTTAAATTTTTGAAATATCAATACTATTGTACACGTTATTTTCAAAATACTTTTTATTCTTTTTTAGGTATTCAAGATAAGCCTGCATGGCAATAAACACATTCCAAAGAAGAGGACATTAACATCTTCCATAGCCACAACTCACTAACTCACATTTTTGAACATAATATAAAACTAACCCCAATTTTAAAATCACTGATAAAACCAAGTACCCTCATTTTCGAGATGTTTTGGTCACTAGACCTTCACATCAAATTGGCTTATTCCAAATTACTTAAATTTCACATACAAAATCAACCCCTTCACACTACATGCACTGCACTTACATTCTAAAAATGCCTTAGGCTAGGGGCATTCCTCTTCAAACTCATCCCAAACTTGAGGGCATCCCAAAGTTTCTCCTGCCAATGACAAAATGTCATCTCACAATCACAACGTTTCGCTAGTTGGAGTAATATCACATCATTTTGTAAACTCATCGTCATGCTAAACTAAAACTGATCTCTTTTATCCATGTAAAGTTGGCATTTTATCTTTTATTTTGCAACCAAAAATAAACACTACACCCTCATGCAATTTTGAACCTACAACCATACAATTTTGAATAGAATTTTTGAATTTTTCGAAGCATTCAATCATTTCCTAGTAGACATTCATTATGACAAACTAGTTTGTTAGAATCACTGCCAAGTACTAACACACTTTAACACAACTAAATGACTAACACTTAAAGTGTTCAATTTGGTAATCATGATGTTTGCCAAAACTACGAGTGACCTAATTCTCGAATCACCAAGATACGTAGGCAACCAAATTGGTTCGATCACCATTTTCAGGAAATCAAATCACTGAGGATGTCTTCTATTCCCAAAAAGTGGTTGTCAATGCAATCTTTGAGCTTGAAAAATTAATAGACCAAGTTTAACATGCCTAGGGGCATTCAATTCTCAAAATTTACATCAAGGTTAAACCATCATCCATTATCAACATTTTGAACCTTTAGCTTTTCTTTCTTTAAAAAAAAAAATCCATTGCTTCAATACAAATGAACATTCCAAGGACAACCATGCCTCTAACAATATTAAGAGCTCAAGAAATTATGTTTCCAAAGTCAAAATGACTAGAGGCCATCATTTTAGCTATGCTGAATAGATTAGGATTATCCATTGTCAAGCCTTTTGAGCCTAAAAAAAAAAGCAAAAAAATAAAAAAAATCATCATCACCATATATTCTTTTCATTAAACCCTACCTAAGATCATCCCCCACATCGGGGTTAGCGAACATGTAGTTCAGACATTATGGGCATCCCTCATCATCACAAATCATCATCTCATCCAACCAAGTAAACTCAACTCAATAAGAAGCGTCAAAGCAACCAAGAAGAGGTTTTATTTAAACAAAGCGGTCAAATTCAAAATGAAAAGAGGCATTCTTTTTTGCTATTTTTAGATTAGGCCAATTAAATTCCTTGCAAGCCCTTTGAGACAGTTCATATTCTTTTGCTATAAACCCCAAAGGTATTTCCTTACACTGGGGTAATGGAAGAGAGTAGAATAGAGTTGAATGCAAGGAAAAGAGCTAGAGTCAATCGAAAAGAAAAAGAAGTCCCAAGATTCAAATGATGAAATTAAGCAAAAATCATAGTCGACACAAAAGAAGAAAGAAGTTTTAAAGTCCAAAAAATAACATCGTATAAAAACTAGAGTCAAAGTAAAAACAAACCAAAAGCAAAAACATCATCAAAGACTGAAATACCTTGAAAAGAAGAAGGTAAGCAATGATCAACCTTTGGCTCTCAAGCATCAATGGAGAATGCTGCCTCATCAAATGAAAAATCAGATAACCTTAGGATTATTTGACCCTAAAAAAATAATTTAAGCTTAAATATCTTTTGTTTCTATAACCCTAACCCATAGCCTACATTATAATCCAAATAAAGATTTCTCAAATTGATGCTTATAAATTTGTTCAAATATATCCATCAAAGGCACTTGAAGCGTTTCCCAAGATGGAATGATGAATTTTCAAGGGCGCTGTGATAACACAATAAATGTTAGTGATTATCGAGTCATGTTCATAGAATGCCACTTCTTAGGAATAACTAGTGATTCAAAATCTTTAGGGATTTTGAAAGAAAATCAAAACATCATAAAAAATGGTGGTGTGATGTTCAATTGGTTAAGAAATTGTTGAAATTTTGATTTAACCAAAAGCAATTTATGAATGATCTCGAATCACGTTGAATTTGGTAGCAATTTCAATGGATCTTCAAGGTTTAACAAGAAATAAATCATAAGATATATCATTAAGATCAAAACGAGAATAATGCTTGACTAAATTTAGAATTAAAGAGTAGTTCAACTCTATTGAAGTGTTGATCCAAACACTTCAAAAGCATAATTCATATAAAGTGCATAAGAACTCTTACTTAGCAATCTGCATACAAAATCAAACAATTGTGTACAAGGATTATAAACAAGCAACTCACAAACAATCTAACATAAACTATAGAATTTAATGTTGAATCAACAACATCAATAAGTGATTTCTAAAGTATCTAAACTAAATCAAGATCATTCATCAAATTAAAGAAATCATTGATGAAAGTTTAATTACCTTGAAAATCTATCTCAGTTGCTACTATCTTTAACATGAATTCAAGAAAAAAAACTACTCACTCAAGTTGAAATGGAAATTTAAAATCTATATATTGATATGAAATCATTACAAAATTTCAAGTTTGCAAGAGAAAATTGTAAGGAAATCTTTCTATTCTATCAAAGAAGACCCAAATTCTCTTTCCACTGTCCTATATCTATAGACCTCTATTTTTCTATACTTTGCAGTTACAATTTCACATGTATTTATATAAAATCCTAGTACAATTACAAAATTACCCTTAATTATATCAGCTCTAAAATCCTCAAGTCATTTGAACCCTGTTCGTACGAAGGCTACCATCTAACAAGGGTCTAGAGGGTAGTCCTAACTGAATCTTCATTGATTCTGAGGATTTTTCACCACCTTCTATCAATCAAATGGTTATGCACACAATGTCTAATCTGCAGCCGCTCGAATGGTATAAATTAATTTTTTCATTCTCCATTTGTGAAATCTTGTTCTCTATCAATCAATTGTAGGTGCGAACGAAGCACCATATGGATAAGGGTCTGAATGATAGGACTATCTGAAAAAGAACCAAAACAGTCTTCTTCCCTCCTACTCTTTTTACATCATTTTTTACTTTAATCCCTCTTTATGTATCTAAATTTTTGCACAAACCTGAAATGGGGGAAAAGAAAAATTTAAGTATAATTAAATCATTTTAATTCCTTACTGTTCATGATTAATCACTCTTAACATGTTTAATTTGTCATTTTATGTGACTAAGCAAGTAGACAACTCATTTCTCTTCCTAAGGTTGCTTTACTTTGTTACTTGTAAGTTTTTATTTTTGAAATTACATTTTTCTTTTTAAGTTTTTATTCTTGGATTATGCTGCACTTACTTTTTTGTAACACAAGTTTTTCATTAATGTATTACTTTAATTTGTTAATGTATTTTTTCAATATGGTTGCACGTTAGTTCCTTTTTTAGCTTCAAGCCATTGAAGTTAGTAGTAGTGATGCTTAAATCAAACAAAAATGATTTTTAAAGACATATCTTCTGTATTTTGTGTATGGAGTCTTTGAGTAAGCTAGGATTTTCTTATGAAATCAACCGCCCATGTTATAATCATAATTTGGTTGAGTTTTTTACTCGTATGTATCAAGTATTTGATTCAATGTCCCGGTGAGTTCCAAACTATTTGTAAATCCCTTAACTCCTTAAAGTTATTCAGAAATCACTCTTTAAAGAATATCTTCCAACCAAATAACAAATGTTATGTTGTAAGGTAGAGTTATAAAAATGTTTGAGATAATCACTACTTCGCCACTACCAAACTCTGTTTGTAGCTAAGGCTTTTAATTCACTTGTTTAATCACTTACCAAATTTTCATTTTTATTATCTAATTTTTATTGTTATTCTTAAATTACAAGCAAATCATTTTCTCAAACTACTAACTAACCCTGAAATGTGTTCGAGCTCTACCATTTAAGTGCAAGAGGTTGGTCGTAGTTTTACTAGGTGAGAACAAAGGTCATCTCTACAGGGACGGCTTTGTTAAAAACTCTAGACTTGTTCTCTTAGTAGGTGATCCTAGGTTTTTTTTGGTAAGTAGGTGAACCTAAGTTAATCTAAACTAAATTTGGATTTAGGAAATTGTTTGAATGTGGCTTAGGTTTTCGAGATGATTGGAAATGATGTTTTGCAGTTAAAATTTAACATAACTTGAGAACACAATTTTGAAATCGTGAAAATTGATTTAACGAAATTAACTTTTAATTCAAAGACTTGGTCTCAATCTAGTCTTATAGAGGTTTTGAAGTTGTTGGCTTGAATATTTCGATAACTCAATCTAATAAGCACACATGTAGTGTTAGATTAGAAAATATACTTTAAAATCATTTTTGTAGACAAAATGTAGTATTAGGGTTTTGAAATTCTTTTTGAACTCACCAAAAAATTGACTTAGATCTTTCGTGTGTATGAGCTTCATCTTATAATCAAGATTTGATTTTAAAAAGAGTGATTCGATTCTTAAGATTAAACCTAATATTTACGTAATCTACAATCTATTAGAAAGGTGTTTATTCATTGAAATTTGTGATATTTAAACCAAACAAACTTTGTCACATCTACATTTGTAGATCAAAACCAAGTAGAAACCCTAGCCTGCATACTCAAACTTCAAAAAAGAAACCTAGCCTAATTTAACTTCAGATATTTGATGAAATGTCTCACCGAAATGCCTAAAACTAGGTTCTCAGGGGGTGCACGACTACAAAGTAGGAAGAGTGCGTGCAAAGGGGGCACCCTACAAAAGTTAAGGGGCACACCTTATGAGTAGCACATGCCCCATAAAGTAGAGGGGCGCATGTCATAAAAAGCAAAAGGCGCACCCCCAAATCTGAACTTGGCTTTCCTTCAGCCTTTTTGCTTCAGCTTCTTTATTTAGGCCACCCACATGCTTCTTTGCCATTTCTCTTCATTTTATGGCTTAGTGATCATTAAGTGGCTTCTTCCTTCAACATGTACTGTCTCTAAAGCTTCCTTATTCTCACCACTTTCCTCCATTACCTATAATACAAGAATCAAAGATAAGAAATCACAAAATACTAACAAAATCATTGAAATAACTTGATAATATGCTCAAATAGGTATTAGAATGATGCATAAACATGTTAATGATTATGTGTAATCATCTACCATTTTCAAACCAATTATATTTCTTTTTATTTTTCAGTTTTTGTAAAGAGTTTTTCCCAAATAAGTCTTCCAACTTAGTTATTTAAGCCCCTTGAGTTCAAGTGTTACTCCTTGTGGAGAAATGACCTTGGATACTTCTAATAAAACAACAATGTTCTCTTATAATTAAGAGTAAAAGTCAAAATAATTTTTTTTGAGTGGTCAAGTCTTTTTGGCACTGTTGGGGAACATTGGCAATAGAGACAAGCATAGGGTACTTATGGTAGGAATTCTGCCACGATTTTCAACAAATGAGTGCATTTGAGAAATCGGGTTACCTCTTCCATCTTCTCTTTTTATTTTGTTTTTCTTTTAGTATTTTGCGTATAGTAGTTTGTTATAGTTTGTTCATGTACTTAAAATCAGTAAAGTCAATCTAGGTGACTTAGACAAAGAGGAACCATCATATAATCATCATCCACCAACTCACTATCCATTGTTTCACTCACTTCATATTTGACATGGCTAATCTACTAGAGGATAGGATCATCTAAGGTGATAATGTCCCTAAAGGAGCTCCCAAGTTTAGGCATCTTAAGGACCTCTCAAACCTAGTTAGGCAAACAACACCATCATGCATCATCTTGTCTTTGAACCACATTAATTTAATTTATAGCCAGGTATAATCCAACTTTTCTTCATTTTCCACAGGGTGAATCTGAGAATCTATACCTTTTTTATTTTTTTATTTTTTTTTTATAAATAAGACAAATTTTCCTATAGGCCATTCAGGCTTAATAAGGATAGCAAAGTCCTTGAGTTGCCAGCACGCGACCCTGCCCGCTGGCCCCTAGGTTAATCACGAGCACCATCCAGCTAATCAATTTTGGCTAGTCTTGGGATTGAGCATTTTTTTTCTAAATTAAGCCAAAGTAATCCAGCAGCAAGCCCTTTTGCCTATCCCCTCTACCAGCTAGTTAACTAGCTGGGGCAATTCAAAGGAAATGACTCTTCTTGGAGTCAAACTTGAGACCTCTCTTACGAAATCCTGTGTTCTAGCCAAGTGATCTAAGTCCTTTGGTTCTAAGAATCCATATCTACACATGAAAGAATTTGAGAAAGAGTGCAGGATATGTATAGATAATCACACCATTGAGGATTTGGCCTACCTTTAACTCTTTCCCATCTCACTTAAAGATAAGGCAAAGTCTTGGCTAAACTCCTTGCATCTAAGTTCCATTGGGATGTGGCGAGAAATGTAAACTAAATTTCTTAAAAAAATACTTTCCAACCCAAATGACTATTAGTTTACAAAGGAAAATAATGAATTTCTCTTATAAATCCAATGACATATTTTTCTAAACATGAGAAAGATTCAAAGACCTTTTAACGTCATATCTAAACCATGGATTTGAACAATGGAGAATTGTGAGTTTCTTCCATGATGAACTTACTCTGGAGCTTAAACAACTTATGTCCACCATGTGTAATAGGGAATTTTATGAAAAGTCTTTAGAGAAGTCTATGATTTTCTTTGACCAATTAGCTAAGAACAAGTGCCAATGGGAGGTTGTCCCTCCCAATTCTTTCTAATATCAAAACTCTTAACCAAGTGGTAAGTTACACCTTAGTAAGAGTGATGACCTTGGAGCTAGGCTAGCAGTAATTGAAAGGAAGGTTGATTCAATAGAACTTAAAGGTAACCAAAGTTGATTGAGGAAGAGGGTTTGTGTTCTATGTTGAAGCACCAAGGCACAAAGCTAATGATTGCACTGATCTATCATTCTTAGAGAAAGTGGTCTATAGTTAAGCCTTCAATCCTAACACTTAAAAGCAAGCCTGCCAAAATAGGAATTGAAGGGGAAATTCTTACCATCATGGTGGGAGTTCTTCCAACCAAGGGGGGAAAACTATGTTCCAAATGGATAGCATTTAGGATTGAGAAATCATCAATATTTCTCATGGAAGAGTATGCCCTAACCTCAACAATTCTAATATCCTCGACCTCTACAACCCTAATACCCAAAACACAATCCCAATGTTTACTAACTGCCCAATAGGAGTTCTTTAGAAGACACGCTTCAGTAATTCATTCTAAGGCAAATAAGGATTAATGACCAATTCTCTTAGTTCCAAAAGCAAACCATTAGAGTAATAGATGATATCAGTGTTAATTCTCAAATTTGACTTAAGCTTTAAGTGTATAAGAAAGAGACAAGTTTCTAATCTAAACCTTTCCAAATCATAGGGGCCAAATGAACAAAACTAAATCCACCTCCTTAGTTAACCCTGAGCATTAACAAGTCTAAGCCATTACAACTCTTGGTTGTGGGTAAGTCATTACCAAACTCTTAGACCCTAGGTTGTCTACACTTAGTAAAGAATAATCCTAAGGTAAGAGAAGGAGAACAAGGAGAGAAACATGTTAAGAATTGAATCCATAAGAAGAGAGGAAAAAAAAAGTTGATAATGAGAAAGAGTAGTGAGAATGAATCAAAGAAAAGATAAAAAATAAGGTCAAGAAGTTTAATATATCCCTAGATCATCCTTCCCTAATATGTAAACCAATGCCAAGAATGAGATGTTGAATTTTAAAATTTTTGAAGCCATAGGTAAGTGAGAATCAAGATCTCTCTGTTGGATGTTATCAAGCAAAATCCCTCTTATGCAAGGATCTTGCAAGATTCGTGTATAGTTCAAAGGAGGTTGAATTTGAAAGAAAAGACTTTTTTTGCCAAAGCAAGTGAATCCGCTATCCAATTTAAAGCCCCACCTAAATATAAGAATCCATGATGTCTAACCATTCATATGTTATAGGGGATCACATTATAGACAAAGCTTTACTAAACCTAGGTGCAAGTGTCAACTTTATTCCCTACACTATTATCAACAATTAGGTTTAGGTGAGCTTAATCCTACTCGTGTCACCCTACAACTAGCCGATAGGTTGCTAAAGGTTCCTTAAAGAATAGTAGTGGATGTGTTAGTGCAACTTGATAAATTCTATTTTCCCATCAATTTCATAGTTTTGGACACCCAACTAATTCAAGGACCAAACCCACATATCCCAGTCATCTTAGGATATCATCTACTAATTATTTCAAATGCTAACATAAATTGTAAGAATGGAGTCATGAAGCTATTATTTGCAAATATGATTACTAAAATGAACATTTTCAAGGTACTAATGGGTGAGTATGAGCATGTGAAAGATGTAGACACGATCCAAACCATTTGCCAAAAGAAGTTTGATTGGGAATGGATTGAGTATTTTTTGGATAGAGCATTAACGTATAATGAAAAATATGAGATGTTGGATATTGAGAGTAAGAGTAATGCTGATTAGAGAAATTGCTGTTATCATATCAATAAATAGGTAGACCCCAACTTTTGAACCACTGGAACCATCATTAAACAAACCTAAACCTTTAATTGAGAATCCATCTAGACTAGATAGAAAACAACTACCATGTGATCTTAAGTATGTATTCTTTGGAAAGGATAAGACATACCTAAGAGTTATTTCAACTAGGTCAGATGCAGTGCATGAAGAGAAATCGATCCAAATTTTGTGAGACCATAGGAAGGCTATAGGGTAGATCATAGGGGACTTTCAAGGAATTACCCTATTAGTGTGTTCACATCACATATTGTAATACCTTGAATTTTTTTTAGTAAGTATACTTGGAACATTTGGTATATTTGGGACTTAATTTGAAATCTAAGTTAAAGAACTTCCTTAGACTTAAACCTAGTTCAAAGAAGACAATATTTGTGCATCATAAAACCCTAAAACAAATTTAAACAACATTAATTCAAGTTTAGGGGTTTGGAAACCCTAATTGGTTAAGTTGAGTTCAATAGGTTGTTAAGTAAATTTTGGTGACTTTAAACTTGAAAATGCTAGGGTTTTGGTCCTAATTCATGAAGACTAATGTATTCTAGAGGCTTAGAATAATAATTAGAAGTTAAAGGAAGAATTAGAAAGGAATTGGAAGAGCACTCGGCCAAAGGGGGAGAGAATGTAATACCCCGAACTTTCCAAGAAAGAGTATATAACGGATTTGAGGTATTTCGTACCCAACTTGAAATCTAAGATAGGGAATCCTCCTGGAACTTGATTCTAACCTAAAGAAGGTGATATTAGAGTATTCTCAAACCCTAAATTTGAATAGATAAGTCTTGATTCAAGAATTTGGAAATCTGAAACCCTAATTGCCCAAACTAAGCTTAGTGAATTGTTAAGTGAATTTAGGTGATTCTAAGCCCCAAATTGTGAGGGTTTTGGCTCAAACTTGAGGTGAATAAATTATTTTAGAGGATTAGAATGATAATTAGGGATCAAAGGATTATTAGAATGGCAAATGGTGAAGTGGAAAATTAAGTGGAAGAAAATGTGCAAAATTTTGACTTTTTGAGCCAATTTTGACCAAGGGACCTAAAGGGAATTAATTAAATTGTTAAAGGACAAAATGGTACTTTAGAAAGGACCTTTGAATGGTCAAAGGAGGTGGAATGAGGGCTGGACTGTTGGAACCTCCTCTTGGCTGAAATTCTCTTGAAGTTTCTAGGTTATTCCATTTTGGAGCATATGATGCTTAGTTGGTGATTTAGGTGTTTAAGTAATAATTAAGTGGGTCCCACTAGTTACAAATTAGTTAGAATCAAACTAGACTAATTATATTTAGTTAGGAATTAGTTAGATTAATAAGAAACAATTGGGAACTAAGTGTTGGAACCTAATTGGTTCATGTAACTATTAGAAAACAAATTTGGTTAAGTAAAGCAAAGCCACAATTTTTTACTTTTCCATCCATTTTTGGCCGGCCAAGTGGGGAGCCTTTTGCCCCAATTTTCATCCAACAATCTAATGGTCACATGGGGAAATCAAGGAAAATTTTCTAGAGGATTCGGATGGCTTAAAAGCCTCCCACCTGAATGGTCTTTAAAAAGACCACTTAATGCCATTTTCGGCCAACGCAAAAGAAAAATAGAAAACCAATGAGAAAAATAGTAAGAAATGGAGAAAGGAAAGGAAAAGGAAGAAGAAAAGAAGGAAAAGCAAGAGAACAAAGAGAAGAACAAGAGGAGAGCAAGAAAATCAAGTTTTTGGGACCTAGGAAGGCAAAGGTAAGTTTTGAAAGCTCTAATTTTCATTAGTGTTGAAGATTAAGGCCAAATGACCTAAAAATTGGAGGGTATGTTAAACATGAAGTAATTTTAAGGTTCATATGTGTTTAGGGTTGTCTTGGTGAGGAAATTCCAAGAAAGAAGCAAGAATTGGAGAAAGGGGTGTAGAAAACCCTAATTGAGAGATAAGGAAATCAAGCTTTCTTCTCCTTCCACTTTCCTCAAATTTTGGCCAGCCCTTGAGGTAGGGAGATCCTACTTTACATAATATGTGTATATATATGTGTTTTAGATGTTATATGCATGGTTGGATTTAAGAAATTTGGTGAAAATTATAAGTTGGAAGAAAACTAGCTAAACTAGCTACATGTTCACTAGAATAGCCAAAAACCTAAACAAATGGAGAGCGGCATATTCCTCCTCTTGGGGACTGAAATTTGGAGGTTTTAGGGTTTAGAAAACCTAGGATTTGCATAAAATTGATCCCCTCAAGTGTGTGTAAAAAATTGTGCAAGTTGGTGGCTTTTTGGTACCTAAAAACCCTAAAAAGGGCACAATTTCGTGGGGATTGTTTGGGCTGGAAATCTCAGGCTTTGGGGGCTGGAAAACAGAGTATAGGAAGCTTAAAACCTCTAGGTTCAACTGAAATTTAGTTTGGCAAAGTTTGGTTAAATTTTGATACAAAAACACACCAATTTGGAGACTTAGAAACCAAGAAATGGAAGAAAAAGCCAAGCTGGTTAGGTGCTG
>JAVXUM010000001.1:24840592-24868084 GCA_035590655.1 Pouteria glomerata
AATAATATTTTTGTAATATATGTGTAGAATTTGCTGAATGATCAGTGTCAAATAATCACAAATAATCAAAGTTCAAAAAATTTTAATGCCATGATTATTTCAAGCATATATATATAAACAAAAAAATCTCATGAAAAATAATATTTTTGGAATATATGTGCAAAATTTGGTGAATAATTAATGTCAAAAAATCAAAGGTCAAAAAATTTTAGTGCCATGAACATTTCAAGCACGTATATATAAACAAAAAAAAAATCTTAAATGTGTTTTCTCAAAGGAAAGTGTTCTAAGCTATGAAGATAGATCAGAAAAGTTGGGTAAAATTGCCCTCAATTTAACGATTGGGGTATTAACAGAGGGCGACAAAAAGATTGAATTGCTGATTAACCGAAATTATAGAGATTTAACTATTATAATTGAAATGTGAGAGATTAAATTGACACCGCTTGTAAACTGTAAAGTTAATTTTCATACTTTACCTTAATAATTTACGAACTAATGTTAGACATATTAAGGTAATATCAACATTATTACATAGTATTACTATTAAACAATATTAATTAATTAGGAATAGATTACATATTTCAAGTGCAATCTTATTTAAAAATAATTGATATTTATAATAAGTCAAATTTCAACTTTCAAAATTTTTGATAATTGATAAGGAGTTCTGCATAATTTGAGAAAGATTAAAATGTTATATGTTTCTAGAAAAAATAAAATGACTCCAAGAAAATAAAAATAATTACAAAATATTAGCAAAATATTTAAATAAACAAAATTTATATCTACTTACGTTATTTATATAATAATATCATTAATCACAAAAATAGGCCCTCAAGTTTAACTGGGTAAGTTTTCCTAATATCAAACTTGACTTGTTCAATAAACGAGTTTAAAAAGAAACTCAAACTCAGATTATTTATTTAAAAGACTAACGGAGGGTTTGGTTTATTAAAAAAAAAAAATAATTTTTATTAATTTATTTTTAAATTTTTTATAATTAATATTATTTTTACATCAACTTTTTATTTTTTCTTATTCATCCAAACTCAAACTATCTCAAACCGAACCTTTGCGGCTCGCAAATAAGTCAGTTGTAGCTGGGCTAGTTGACATGTCAATTCGGATGGTATAAAATTTCCGGGAAAGCATCTCCATATCTCTCTCTAGGCCTCTTAGTCGTTAGCATATAATATGTCATCAGAAGTTTGGTAGGTGGCGGGTTGACTGCTTTTTTCTCTCTTTCATTTCCTCTGCTTGGTTTGGTATTGGTAGTAACCTTTGAAAAATTTTATTGAACTGTTCCTTTTTTTTTTTTTTTTAACTATTTCCTTCCCTCTCTATTCCCCACTTGTTAATTTTCTAATGCTACAGTTGAAAGACATTTTTGTCATCGCTCATAATAATTTAATATTCCCAACAATTGTCTTTTGATTCTTACAGCTAAGCGTTTGATTGTATTTTGGATATCTCTTTGGCCCTCTGTCGCCGTTGTTGACCACCTCTTCCGACTTCGTCTTTTTATTCCCCGGACAAATCCACAGAAGAAACAAGGTCACCGGTTTGGTGATTTCCTACGCCTTAAATTTGGTGCCGACTCTTGAATGCAAGTCTGACTTTTTTTTTGTCCCCTCGTTATCCGTCCCCCGGTGATCGTTGGCTTATCGGGTTTCGTTTGCGTAGATCGACAAACAAATGGTGGGCTTTCCTGTAGGTAATATTTTAGTCTCATTCTTTGACTTGGCATGTTCTCCTTGTAATCTTCCTTCAGACTTGTTAAATCAGTTTTGATCTTATCTGAATCTGGGTTCTTGCTGCTTTTCATTCTTCTATTCCTTTGTTGGGTGTTCTTCAGTTTTGGTTTTGATTTACAGTTGTCGGTTTCTTTCTCGAGTTGAGATCTCGGGGGGTTGCTTTTGATTCACTTGTCGAGACTGTGATTAGTTTTGCTCTGAATTTCACATCGCATTGAGTTTCCTTTTGGTGTGTCATTTTTCATTCTCCCCCCCCCCTCCCAAAACAAATCTGTTATTCTCAACAAGTTTGAGGGAATGAAAGGAAAATTTGGGACACCGGGAAGTTACTTTTTGCTGAACACGGGTGCCAAAATTCCAGCCATAGGGCTTGGGACTTGGCAGAGCGGCGGTGACCTCTGCATTGAAGCCGTGAAAACTGCCATATCTGTTGGTTACCGGCACATAGACTGTGCACATCTCTATGGGAATGAGATTGAAGTAGGGGAAGCACTTGCTGAGGCTTTTAAAGGGTCTTTGAAGAGGGAAGATTTTTTCTTGACTTCTAAGCTCTTTGCTACTATGAATTCACTCAATAAAATGGAGAATTCTGTTAGAGTGTCTCTTAAGAACCTTGGAGTCTCATACTTGGATCTCTATTTGATGCATTGGCCTGAGAGCTCAGGATTTGGGGATGCTACTGATCCTCCTACCAAGTCAGGGAGTGAGTACAGGCAGTTTCTGAATCGCTTCAAGACAACATGGAAAGCAATGGAGAGTCTGGTGGACTTGGGTCTAGTTCGGGCCATTGGCCTTAGCAATTTTAGTATACAGCAGATCAAAGAATTGCTTAAATTTGCCAAAATTGTTCCCGCGGTCAATCAGGTAAACACCTTATTCTTGGATTCTGGAATAGTGGTTTTGTAGTTGATTTCCATTTCAACTATTTGTTCTTAAAAAAATAAAAAATAAAAAATAAAAAAATAATTATTTATAACTCCACCATCAGGTGGTTTCATTGCTCTCTTGATATTAATAAGATCGGAAACATAAGATAAAAAATAATAATCTTTGGCACCCAACTGATTTTTCTCCAAAGATGCAATGGTGTTTAAAATTCTTATTATTGCAAATAGTGTAAACTTAAAATAAAGAGGCTTTCCAACCTTTGGATCTCTCACCAACTCTATGTACCTGCCTACTTGGCATAAAGATAGGTTCTGATGTTTTCTGTCCCATAGTTTAGAGGGGGGAAGGGTCCCTCTTTGTGCAAACACAATTTGTTCAAATGAGCTGTCCACCAACACCCCTTCCCCCCTCTTTTCCTTATAATTCGTGATATAAGGAGATGGTTCCTAATGATAACAAGCTAGTTATAATACTATATAACTTATTCAAATTATTTTATCCTACAGTTATTGCAGAAAAAAATAAAATCTAAAAAACAAAAGGAGCAAGAATATATCTTACTGTATCAACATCCACCTCGATAAATTGTTTATGAAACTTTCAGCCAACCAATAAATCTTAGGCAACTGAGTAAGAAACCTCACCCTCAAGATGACAGAGTGATAAGGAAGCTTTTGATCACACTTAGTTTTCATTTCGCTCATGGTGATCTTTGACGGAGAGCATGATCATTTTTTTGTGCATTGGGTTAATCTTCCTGTTCTGCAGAAAGTAGGATGTGATCAACTGTCCACAGGGTCTTCTTTTTTTTTTTGGTAAGTGTCTACAGGGTTATGATTTGTCTTCCGTGGATGTGGTGATTATTCTTTTTATCTAGAGGTTAATAGCATTGCTTCCTTTAAAGTGTAAGGTTAAAATTTAATTCCTTCTAGATGATCCAACTCAAAGGCCTTGTTTGTATCAAGCCACCTATGGTCATCCTCCTACGCCACTTGTGATGGAATAATATTCATCTTCTAGGCTTGCTGGTGTGTCAACGTTGATACTATTGTGCTAAAATACCATCAAATTATTTCGTAGTTTGGTGGTCCAAGGACAAGCGTCACTGTAAGGATTGTTTAACCATATCAAGTGTCACACTCTGAGGATTGTTAAATCATATCAAGTGTTTCACTCATATAAGGCTTCACATTTGCCACCACTTCTAGTTAGTCAAGGGTAATATTGAAGATTGACTTAACCTTTGCATTATTTGTCCTGACACTTCGTTTTCCCCGTTTAAGCTGTAGATGTGTTATATGTGGGCAGCACACTGTTCTGTTGCTTGGATTCTTGGACTCTTATAAGTTACCTGATGTTGATGACATTTATTGGTTCTAGGGCAAGTTTGAAAGAAGTTAAATTGTAGTGAAAGATCAAAGTTAAAAGAAATATGGATTTATACCTACTACCACCACCACCACCACTACCACTATTACCACCACCACTACCACCACTATTACTGCCACTACTGCTACTCCTCTATGTTCATGTGTTGATTTTTGGATGCCAAGTTGTGCTCCTTAGATTTGTTCCTCCATTTCTATTAATTTCTTTGTATTCCTTGGTGTTGGCTGGAAGATTTCTTATTCCAATGATAGGGCCAAACACTAGAAGTCCAATTACTAAACTTAGAGAGGGAAGGGTGCTTGTTTGACTCACGTTGGAGTGGGAAAGAATCTCCTCTTGTGAAAGCACAGTTTACTTTAGTGACTTGTCTCTCCCTTTACGGGCACACCCATCTGCATTATAAAAGCGAATTAACTTGTGTAAATATGTAACGCTATAAAGGAACAACTCTAGAAAGGGATTCTAAATTTCTAATGACTCGTCCAACCAAACTGTCTCTAACAATCAAGTAGCAAGGGAATATTTATTGATTCATTTGCCTATCCCTCTCATCTAAATAAAGTAAATAAATATTTGATAAGACAAAAATCAAAATCTGCTACACGATCTTGCAGAAACTTTACTGGCTGGTCTCTTCGGTTGTTTACTTGTTTAGCTGTCTTGTGCTCAGTTTTTTATCAAATGGCTGCACAAGTTTTAGACAGCTAGATTCAATGAAGGATTAAAGTGGCTCAAAAAATTGATTGCTGGCTTCCTAGCTGCTAGCTCATGTTGTTATTTCCTTGGTAGGTTGGGTAGGGTCTCACAGGCTTTGTGAGGAGGCACACACACCTTTTCCCTCGAAGTTATAGGGCTATTTTGCCGAGTTCTTTAGAGAGAGTTGTCTTCCGGCATTAGGTATTCTTTACCTATCCACTTGTGTTGGTTTCAGTTACAGGTAACATTTTCTTTGTTGAAGGTCATTCTTGGTATGATCTTAGACCATCAGTAAGGTTGAACTAATTTTCTAGCTACAAGGATCAAAATGGAAGCACTCAAATGGAAGATTAACTTTCGATTCATCTGTACCTTTGAATGTCTTTATTGAATTATGAATATCATAATTTCGCATTTTTTTTTTTTCCGTTGAAAACAAATGCATGAATGGCATAAGTAATTAAATTATGTAACGGTTCAACACTCACTTTTTTCTTTGCTCTCTATTTTTGATCTTAAATATATATGTATATATATATTTCTCCCTTAGTATTTCCCAACCATGGAGTTTAGGTTCATCATTGATCTATGTTTGGCCTTTACTAGGTAGAGTTGCATCCATTTTGGAGGCAAGATGAACTTGTAAAGTTCTGTCAATCAAAAGGTATTCATGTTTCTGCTCACACACCATTAGGAGTTCCCACTTCCAGTCCTGGTCCTTCTGAGAGTGGATCAGGTGGGGAAGATGAACCTGGAACACCTCGTATATCATTCAGGAGGTCAAGATCAGTACATGGACCAATGTTGAAATTGTCAGTTGTTGCAGAAATTGCTGATAGGCATAAAAAGACCCCTGAACAGGTATAGCCCCTTAATTTTTTTTTATTTACATGTACTAATTTAATTGTTTTTTTTTGGGTATCATGCAATTTTAATGTGAGCATCTTAGTGATTAATTTTTTATTTGTTCAACTGGTTCACTCTCCAAATTTTTATAAACTGGATATAATTTTATTTGAATAAAATAAAAATCTTGATAGCATACTGATACGAATAAGATGTGAAAATGGGAGAAAATAGTATGATTTTCGGAACAATTTGAAGCTGTAAGAGATGTAAACTTCAAAGTATGTCTCTTTTCCTCTATTTTCACAACCACATATTCATTTGCAATATTTTACAGATTGTTTATGGATATCAATGAATTTTATTGAAGAAAAATTCATTAAGGAAATGCCGACAATGTATCCAAAGACCTGTCGCAAAACTAAACAATCAAAAGTCTCAAAAAAATTCATGAAAAAATTTAACCTGGTTCAAAAAAAATAGTGAGAATTCTTTCTTTGGCCATATAACTAATAAGGAAAGCCACTTTTGTAGGTACCCAAACTTTCTAAAGCTTCCCCCTTAGGAACCCCACAACCCTTCTCCCTTTTAAGATCTTGTAAAAGGATTTTACTCATATTTCTCGGACTTAGAGAAAGCATATTTTAACCAACCCTAACCCCAACCCCCACCCCTCCCCACCCCGCCCAAAAAAAAAAAAAAGGTTTTGTAGTCTGTAAAATCCATAACAGGTTTGATTGACGTCGTCAAATCTTTATAGTCAACCCCACCTAGTGGGAAAAAGGCTTAGTTTGGTTTGATTTGGTTTTGTAGTCTGTAAAAGCTCCAAGAATGAGACAAACCTCTCCAATTCCCAATCAAATAGGTTCCTACGGAGGGTAATGTTCCCTGCCTAATTGTTACCATGATATTCCAAGTTGTCTATCACCAAGACTTTGTTGTCTTGTGCCAGATCAAAGATATCTGAATATATAGATAAGCCTTGCTACAATTATAACTCCAAAACTTAATTCTATCACCTCTACCAACTTGCCACAGAAGATGATCATTGAACCCAACCCACCTCTTCCTCATACCTTTCGACAAAGAACTTTTAATCATCCTCATCCTCACCTCTTTAGATAAGAATTTTTGTTTCCACCCATCCAAGCTCATTTGAAACGTCTCTCAATCACCTTCCCCCACACGCTATTTGACTTAAAGATTCTTCCAAAGGATGACCCAAATAAGACAAAGGTAATGACCTAACTTTAATCCCCATCACTGCAACTAACTCAACCATATCATCTACCTATCGGAATAATTTTGGATTTGGGGAAATTTACCTTTAGCCCAAAGATAGTGTCAAACACTCATCTCAAACGACCTAATTGCAAGGGATCTGCTCTACATAAGACAATTGAATCATCAAGGAAAAGTAAATGGATATGGGATCTGTTAGCATGATGAACACGGAAGGAGATAGGGGAACACCCCTGCTGAAGACCCCTAAAAGATCCCTAAAAATGGCCCTCTATGGTTCCATTAATGACCACCGAAAAACTTGCTATAGAAATACACTAGGATATCCACTTCCTTCATTCACCTCTGAACCACACCTTTCCAAATAGCCATTAGAACTGCATCAAGAATTCGTCTCACTTCAACAAAAGAATTTTGAGTTTCTAAAATTAACGGGGTAACACCTTCTTCATTTGATTGGCTAACAGTTTTGCAAATAACTTGTGAAGTCTAAAATGCCTGATGTTCACAACCCCATTTTTATTTGAAATCAAAGCTATAAAATTTACATTAATGCTTGTACGAATTGCCCATTTTTGTGAAAAAAACTTCAAACACTTCTGCGATATCTTCTTTGATAACCTCCCAACAAAATTAAAAGAAAGCTATAGTCCGCCCATCTAGTCCTAGAGCTACCTTTTCCTCTATAGAACAAAATTTAAGCTCTTTCTTAGCCTGTGTAGATATGGATGGAAACTTCAGATTATCTAGCTGAGGCTTTTGTTGCTTCTTCTCTCTAAGCAAAGCTTCACAGAAGTTCATATATGATGTTTTTGATTGATTTGTTTACCGTCAATATACAATTTAAAAATATGATTTTTTCTTCTATGAGCATACCCTATTCTTTGAGTATTTCTATCCTCTACCTTTAACCAAGCACCTTGAATTTTTGTTTCCAACTGATCTCTTCAAGGTTTGCCAGGTTGCTGAATTCTTATACTTTCTTTGCTTTGATCTGACCATCTTAAGTTGTTTGGACTTATTTTTCATCTCTCCAGTCCAACTCTTATCTCCCTCATTAAATTGGCTCAACATCTTATGTTTTCCTTGAGACTCTATAGCTTCTTGAAAGCCAAAATTAGCACAACTAGATAAGCTATAACTTCCCAACCAATTCACCAGCTTTTCCTTGAAACCCTCCACCTTAGGCCACACATTTTCAAAGTTGAATGATTTTGGTCCCTCTCTAACACCTCAATCTAGTTGAATCAGAAAATGATCAAACACCACTTTGGGAAGCAAAGACTAGACTGATTCAAGAAAATGACCCTTCTCTGCTAAAACACGAAACTTAGCAATTCTAGATTTACTTCAATTAGACCAGGTATACCTCCCTCTAGACAAAGGCAAATCAATTAATTCCAGCCCCTTTGTCAAGGTTGAGAATTCCCTTTTGTGACCGGAATGAGCCCTGCCATCATCCTATCAGAGGTGCTTCTAATTATGTTGATATCCTGCACTCTCTGCATCAAACATAGTACAATATTTATAAATCTTGTACTCCTTACATCCGACATAGTACAATATGTATGTTGAAGTACAATATGTATGTTGAAATCTTGTTACTCCCTACATCCATTTCAATAAAATATGTATGTTGTCGTTCCCCGCATCTAACACAATATAATATGTCTGCTTTGGACTAACTTAGGTGCAACTCGAGGATATCTTAGGGAGTCACCCATCCTGATACTACTCTTACCCAAGTATGCTTAACCCTAGAGTTTTGATGGAATCCAATGCCCGTACGACTTTAAAATTTTGTACCATGGATATGTTTAATGTAACATATATATCATTTCACTTCACCCTAGACATTTAGGTGATGTGGGATAAAAGCGCTTCACCATGCCAAAGTGGTAGCTTATCTAGCATTTCTGCACACCAACTTACATCACTGTCAGTTCGTCACCACTCCTCCCTTTTGGGCGCACTCATCTCTGCATGGCCAAACACTTTTGGTTGACAACCCCAATCCAACATAGTGCAATATATTCTACTATGGGTTGAGCTAGGTGCAATGGGGGACTTCCCAAAGGATCATCTATCTTGGTGCTACTCTTTCCTAAGTGCATTAACCTTGGAGTTCTGTTGGAATCTGGTACTCTCATGATTTTAAAATATGTTTTACTATAGAAATGTTGAATATAACATATATATATCTGTTCACTTTACCATACCTTGGCGATGTGAAAGAAAAGTGTTTCACATTGTGCACTGGTGGTAGCTCACATAAGATATATATCAGTTCACTTTACCATACCTTGGCAATGTGGAAGAAAAGTGTTTCACACTGTGCACTGGTGGTAGCTCACCCAATGTTTCTCTATGCTTGCCCACATCATCGTTAGTCCTTACAAATCATCTCCTACACATTAAGGCATCTCCTAACTCTTCTAGAAAATCTTCCTTAAGGGAGAAATCTATAGGCCTATAAACTCCTTAAAATGGCCACGAAAAATTGTTTTCCACAACCTAACTTGCATGAGATTCAACAATTGAAGCTACTAGTGAATATATATGATAAAGCTATGACTACCCACCTCACTTCTAGTTAAAGACAACACTTGCTATTTCACACCACCAGAACAACCCCCCTTAGCTCACTTTGCCTCAAAGGCTACCCAATGCATCTAGTTCCCTACCAAAAAAGGCTCTTTATTATAAAATCATCTTCACAACCCAGTTTGGTTTCCTTTAAACACACTGTAGCAGGGCCTCATATTGGCATATTGTAAGTGCCATTTTAATTATATTTCCTTTCTCCCCCCAAACCCATTATTAACATCCCTCATATTTCAACTCATTATCTTAGGCTTCATAAATAACTCAATAAAAAGTTTGCTCCCTCTAGGTGATCATCTCTTCCCTTATGTTTTGTACTACCATAATGGAGCACTCTAGCATTTTTAGCTCCGTCTTATTGCTCTTCCCTTCATTTAGGTCTCTTGATGGCTTTAATTTCTACAAGCAATCTAGTTTGCTCACTTTAAATCCTTCTCAAAAACCCCAAACAAACGTCTAAAAGGTTTTACCATGCTAAGAACCCATTATGATACCTTGGCCTCAACAAACCCACATGCCCCCAACAACAAATTGTAATGCCCTTCCCCCACTGAGCTTGGTGGCATAAAAATCAAAAATGGATCATTTGAGCACATCCCAACCTTCTCACCAATTGAATACCTTACTCTAATTCCACAGAGTAACCTGCATCAACCCATAAATCTACTCTCCAAGCCATCACCTTTTCTCAATCTTCCCTCACAAGCACCACCTTTCTTCCCTTTAGACCAATCGCAATGCAACCCTAACATAGTAATACCACCCTAAGAGAATTCATTTCCTTTCGAATTTAAAAAAATAAAAAAATAAAAAATGGAAACTGAGAAGAAGCGATGCTCTCATGGACCACTAGACTTCATCAATCACTTATTAAGAAACAGTTTGGACTCAGCTTGCATGTTCAATGGGTTTGAAATATGAGATCCACCAATCTTGGGCTTCATTCTGGAGTCCACTATTCTTCAAGTATAAGTAATGAGCTTCCTCCTTATCAGATAGTCCTAAACATTTTGAGGCTTTGGAAAGGCATTAAGGTCTAACCCTTTTAGAGGCCCAAATCTTTTAGATGAACCAACCAAACGAATTTTTTGGTTTATGGTCTTTTGGGCCTATTTCTCAACCAATATTAATTGCACAGGATGACTGGTCCAAGCCACTTACAGTGATTGACTAAAGTTTTAGATTCTTCTCGGCTATCACGTGTCTTGCTCCATGCCTCTAAATACCATTGGCAACAACTATGTCTCGTACACCCTTTCCATCTTCATGTGCCTTAAACTGCGTATGTCAATGCACTTTCTTACTTGGCTTTGATGACTTCATGCCCTGCTAGATTTCAGATCTCTTGCCAGGAAGACATGTGGCCCTCTCTCCAACCGCAATAGAATGTCAAATAGGAGTTCACCAAGCGCCACTCTTATGACACTGAAAGTTCAAGGCCTTTACTTCTTACCTTAACCATGGTCATAGCCCATTGAAATGGAATCTCAACTTTGTTTTGTCACAGAACCACCACAAAGGTTACCTATCTTTCTGAATGTGGCTTCATTCGATGGGTGAAGTGGCAAAACCATCACCCTAACAACACTTCCTTCTGTTTTGGATCAATTCTGTGGAAATTTCCCTAGGCTTCCCACCAATCTAGAAACATTGGGCTACCTTTGAAAAAACACTTGTTGCCTTGTGCTCTTTGCTTGTCCCTTCAGCGGAAATGTAAATAGGATACATGAATCCTAGGTCTTTCTCTTCCTGATGCAAGTCAGATTGCACTGGATTATTGGAGAGGAGGGATTTCAAAACGATTTGAAAGAATATTGTTTTGATTTCCAAATCTAGCTATGGTGTCCATTTTGGCATTATTATATACTTATTTTGGGTATTTTTTTAGAGATAAACTTGTTCTGACTACCCACGGTCATGGCAAATGGCCCAAAATATGCTATTTTCGTGGTTTCAACCCCGAAATCTTCTGTTTTCTACATTTTTGGATTATTTTTAGCTTGCTGGCGAAGTTAAGGATTTTTTTTAGCTTTGGTAGTTAATTAGTTTTCTAAATTTTACATTACCCTGATTTGTTTCCTGTTTTTGTCTTCTAGTTTTCTCTTTTTAAACGTTGTAAACCTTAAGAGTCTATCTGCTCAACTATTCATTTTTATTTTTGTTTGCTTCGCTTGCATCACTTCCAACCCTCCTGGAGTTCTCAACAACCTATCAACCCATTCCTCTAACTCTTTCAATGTCACTCATAGTCCTTCCTTAGTTCAATCCTCCTACTAGATATTCTGTAAATATAAAAAAATAGAATTAGATTGATTGTTTCTTGGAATAGGAGATGTGATAAGGAGTGATTGATATGATTGATTCTTTTCTAAAATTGCAACATTCTACACTCATATATATAAATGTATGTGGTCTTACCCATTGTGGTTAAGCCATTTGATTGAACTCTTATCTTGACATGGTATCAGATCTAAGATCCTAGTTCTCTGAAGTTTTTGAGCTGTGTAACCCAAATTCCATCGTTGGTGTCTAATTCACAATTGCTCATCATCATCTTCGTCTTTCAACAATTGTCGAAGTCGACCCAGACTTATCTTGCAACAATCGAAGTTGAAGCCCTAGTCGCCAACACCAGTCAGCTTCTTCTTCCTTAAAGTCAAGTCCTAGCTTCATCTCAACAACCTTTAACATCAGAAGGTTTATCGTAGAAGCCCTAGCTTCATTGCAGCCGCCCTCTTCATCGCCACTCATTGTCATAGCCCTCATTTTCGCTTCTTTTGTTGTTGTCAAAGATTTGTTGTTGTCATGAACATTCACCTGTGTGATCGCCTCCCTCTGGTGAATTCCCTGGTGCCTTTTTTTCGACAACAAATACTCCGTCAACTCCAAAGTACTCTAATTCTTTTTCAATAGCTTCTAAGACAAGTACCACCTCAACTACTCTCCTTACGGACTCCAAATCACCCAGTTCCTCTCACTGGCCTATGCACTTAAACACAAGAAAACTTAATGGGAAGAACTTTTTGCATTGGTCAACGGTGTTGAAAGTATCTCACTAGCCTTGAAAAATGGAAACATCTCATTGAATCCACTTCAAGCATAACAGCATACCATTACGATCTCTGGATTCAAAATGATGCTGACATTGTTGGTCTTTTGTGGAACTCTATGGAGGCTAATGTGGCGGATTTGTGCTCACTTGGATACTTGCAAAGAAATTTGGAAGTATATCCATATGTTGTATTCGAGTGATCTCAGCAGAATTATAACGTTTCCAGTCTAGGAAAAGGATTATTGCTTTGCTACCTTGAAGAAAATGTATGAAGAATTAAATTCCTTCTAACCGCTATTACCTGACATTCCAAAGAATTAGGAAATTAGAAGATTGTGTAAATATTATAATATTCCTTTGTAATATTCTCTCAGTAATTTCAGCACTCATCATAGGGAAACTTACTATGTATAGATACTAGAATAGGCTATAAGTAGGAGGATCTTTGTAACGTTTTTATTCAGAAAAAACACAAAATAAAAGTGAGATTATTTCTTATTTCTATCTTCATCGTATCAAAGCTTAGGTTCTCAAAAACCTAGCTCAAATGGTTGCCAAACCTACTTACAGTTAGGAGATTTCCTCCTCTATCACTCACTAAGGAGAAACAGAGGGTCAATCATCCATTACCACCATGGGAGGGGCAGACCTCTCATCAATTTAGATTACCATGGACAAATTCAACAGAAAAAACTTCCGTGAATGGGCATAGTCAATCAAACTTGTGATTGACGGCAAAGAAAAAATTGGTTACCTAACTAGCGCTACCAAAAGGCCCACGAAGAAGACACATTGGCCCTTCAAAGATGGCAATCAAAGAATGCCATGGTGACCTCTCTACTGGTCAATTCTATGGTCCCATCGATGAAGAAAACCTACCTGTAACTGCCAACAGCGAAGGACGTTTGGGATGCCATAAGGCAGGAGTGCACTGACGACAATGTGGGCTACAAGAAGATGGTCGAAAATGAGAGGGTTTTTAAGTTCTTGGCTGGATTGAGCCAGACCTTGAATGATGTGCGCGGCTGAGTACTCAGTTGGTCATCCCCTACCGTCGATCTGAGAAATGTTCACCGAGGTTCGAAGGGAAGAAGTCAGGCGAACAATGATGTTGGGCAGAGAATCAAAGACGACAGGATGATAGGTTGAGGGCTCTTCCCTAATGTCTTATAATATGCACACCAAATTGGGTCATTTGACCCATGAAGGTTCTGGAGGGTTGACCTGTGGAGATGCTGGATCCGGCTATTTGACCCAAGGCCCGTTACTGGAGTAGGCACAAAACAGTTAAAAGGGAGATTATTTTGTGACCATTGCAAGAAAACTGGTCACTCTAAAGACACGTGCTGGGAAATCCATGGAAAACCTGCAAATTAGAAAACCGGACAGAATAAAAATAAGGGTTACCAAGTAGATTCAATACTGTGGTTACCGAATTTGTCCCAACTTGTTGTGGAGTTGGTATTCTACCAGCATTTTATTCACGGAAATATCTAGCTCCTTATTTATGTAAATATCATAGTTATCAAGTGGTATGATACACAAGGCATTAATGATTTGCAATCCTTTCTCCGAAAGCAATTTAGCACTAAAGATTCAGGTTCACTGAAGTACTTCTTGAATATTGAGGTAGCCAGATCACACAAGAGTATTGTTTTATCACAGAGAAATTATGTCCTAGACTTACTCTCTGAGACATGTACGTTTGGCTCTAACCAGCTGATACTCCAATGGATACTAATACAAAACTCATTTCAGATAAGGGTGATATATTGGAAAATTCCAGTCAATATTTGAGATTAGTAGAGAAACTAAACTACTTGACAGTAACAAGGCTAGACATTTCATTCCTTATGAGTTTGATTAATCAATTTCTAGAATTCTTTAGAACTTCTCACTTGGATGCAGTTATTAGAATTATGGAATATTTAAGGGGATCACCGGAGAAAGGTCTCTTATATCAGAATTATGGTCACACTTCCATTCATGGTTGTATGGATGTAGATTGGATAGGATAACTATTAGACAGACACTTTATATTGGTTCTTGTGCCTTTGTTGGGGGGAAATATATTGTCATGGAAAAGTAGAAGCAGGTCGTGGTTGCCAGGTTTAGTGTAAAATTAGAATACAAAGCTATGGCTTATACTTTATGTGAATTAATCTAGATACAATATATGTTGGAGGAGTTGAGAGTTCATCATTTGCAGCCTATGAAACTACTGTGTGATAATCAAGTTGCGGCACATATTGCTTCTATTCCAGTATTCCATAAAAAAACAAAGTATATCGAAGTAAACTGTCATTTTGTTAGAGAGAAGATACTACATAATCATCAAGACAGGACATGGTAAGTAAGAACACCAACTTGTTGACTTATTCATTAAAGCGATTGGAGGTCCTCGAGTTATACATATTTATAACTAGTTTAGAATGTCTGACATATATGCTCCAGTTCGAGGGAGAGTATTATAAATATTGTAAATATAGAAATATGATTGGATTCATTTCTAGATTGATTGTTTTTTTGAATAGATGTGATTAGGTGTGATTAAGAGTGATTGATATGATTGATACTTTCCTAGAATTGTAACATTCATGTATATAAATATATGTGGTCTTACTCATTGTGGTTAAGCCATTTCATTCAACTCTTATTATTGACACCTCCCAACAAGGCATCTTCTTAGAGCTTTCTTCATAACAAGAATCCTTTGACACCAACAAGAGCTTGGATTTCGACCACCTAGGAACCTAGCCTCCTACAAATACGAGACATCATCTTGCCTTGCTAACGTTGCATTGCCTCTAGGTTCGAGACCTAACAAAATCCTCGTAACCTTTGCCCAGTCTTTGCCTTCTACAACCTTTGAATGATGAACAACTATTCTACCTCTCAGTGTGAAAGACCTTTACTCCACAACCAGTTTTCTTTTTGAGCATGGGTTATAGTCTAACAGAAACTTATGACCCCTTACCAATCTCACAAGCTGGCTAAAACCTCCTCTGTGGCTGTTTGATTCATCCAACACTTTTGTTGTCCACTTGACTTCATTTCTGGGCAAGTCGATCGATCGTGAGAACCCAGCAAAAATTTGAATTCCATCAATCTCATATGGAATTGGCAAGAAATTGATTGTCATTGTACCTAATTGAATGATCCTTCTTCTTGGCACCACTGTAGCTCATTAATGCCCAAGAGTTCCACAGAAAACCCTAGATTTCAAACCAGAGCCCCTTTCATCTCCTCACTTTTCTCGCTCAAAAAATATTCGGTATGGATCCAAAACATTGACATGCTTATTTATATTTCATACCATTAATATCGCACTATCGGTAGGATTTACATTAATTATTATATAATGAATCAAGCAACCTCCCATGTTTAGGTAATTTCATAGTACCAGCTACTTTGTCGAGATGAATACTAGGCTTTAGCCTGCTTTCACTACAACTGGGAGAATTGATATCAAGTTTGTGAATGTTGACTGAAAAATTCATTGTTCCGCCGATCTTGTTCCATGTTCTACACAGCTAGTAGGCCTTCTCTGGATGATTGTTTTGTAGTCCTCCATTGTTATTATACTCTACATTCAGCATAGTGTCTTGAAGGTAGCGAAAAGGGTGAAGACAATCTCTAAGAATCTCGGCACACTCTTGACAACTTCTGTTTGGGATGGGTTAATTGTTCCAATGTCATTTGGGCTTTCAATAGGGGGGACCCCTTGTTTCATATATGGCAAGGACCTCCCATGTTGTTAACGTTGGGAGTATGCAGTCATTTCTCATTAAACTAAAAAACAAAAATAGGGAAATAGATCTCTCTCTCTCTCTCTCTCTCTCTCTCTCTCTCTCGGTGCCATGGGATATTAGAGTTTACTCGCTACTATGGTGGCTTCACTTCAACCATCTGATTCAGGGAAACCTCTTTGCCTCACACCGAGCTCCACCTCTGCTGCATCTCTCTCTCCCGCCATAAGCATCAGGCCCTGAATTGTGCATCTCTTCCATAAACCAGGTGAAAGCACAACTACCATCTCCACCACCAATTTTTGCCACCTGCCCTTCTACCCTAACCTAACAACTCAGTTTGGTTTTTTGAGGGGCAGAAAAGGAGAAAAGAACTAAGCGAGAAACAAAGAGCTTAAGGACATTCTTGCTAACATGGATAACTTTGTGGTTGATACCATGGTTGGGAGCAAGAGTGATGCTGTTGTATTTTGTAGTTGAGGTTGTGCTACGGATTAGGAACCAACACAAGAAGATGTGGAATGGAAGTGTCATGGTTTGGAGGTTCCTACATTGCGACAGGAAAGGAGCCATTATTATGAAGGACAAGTAAGAATATCAATGTGAGCCATCCACCAGTCCTCAAAACTTGCTTTGCTGCCTCTAGTAATAACTAATACATAGCAAAGCGAGATAAAACCAAATCGCATAACTCTTTTATCCATGAACAATGAACAAAATGGTGATTAATGAATTCGTTACCCTTTTGGCAAATGCAACATGAATTCATCAATGTCCTTCTCCTTGCTACAAGATAATCAACAATAAGAATCATGGAAGCACAAACTTACCATCAAGGGTGCCATTTCTGATTCGGACTGCACGTGCGCCGGGCTTATGTTGCCCTCACCTTTTATCGTGTTGAAATTTTCTTATCTGGAAGTAGCTTGGATATGTCAAGAATTTGTTTTGGACATGATGATTTTGGGTATAGATGTAATATGTGAAAGTAGGTGTTGAGTTGTGAACCAAATAAAAGTAAAAAAAAGCCCTCTGTTATTTTATATTAGAATGATTTGTTGGAATGTAAGGACATTTTAGTTTATGGGTTCAAAGAATAATATTTTAAGATAATTTGTTGGTTATTTTTTTTAGATGAAATGTAATTATTATGTGACTCATTTGTTGATTTTGAATCTATTAAATACATGGTTTTTAGTTTTAGATTTAGTGTTTTATTACATTATTTCTATTGTATTTGAATAAAGCATTAATATTTGAGAAGTATATATTTTTCTCGAGTCCCCACCTTGTCATGCCTTGAATCTTTAAAAATTGTTAAGTCAGTGCATCCATGTAAGTTTTTCAAGTCGGTGTCTGTGCTTCTTAGGCAAGAATTTTACGATGAAGTACTACGTGAAAAGGTGACTCTTCCGGGAGCACCAAACTCCATATTGTCTTCCATGGGAAATCAACAACTATTTCTCCCACTAAAACTTTGTAGAGACTTGATCTAAAAAATCCCAGAATTCGAGACTTCCAGTTGGATAGCAACAATCTCATCTCAAACTTTTTGAATATAACATTACCATGTTTGTATGATTAACACTTAACATTTCATTTGAAGCTGAGGCTGAAGAAAGCTTTACTTTCAAAATACTATTGTTCTTTATGGAAAAACAACATTAAGGTGTTAAAAGGACATGATGGTTGTATGAGTTGTTTGATTTTGAAAATCAGTAAAGTTTGTTGGACCCAATCTGGATTGTCTTCCACAATTCTTGCAATTCATAAGATGACTTCTCAAATAAAGTTGAATAATATATAGTTATGAAGTGACAAATCTATCGACTCATTGTCCCCTTTGGGCTGCACCTGGAAGGAAGATAATCAACCAATTGGTCATTTTTCTTCAACGGGTCCATAGTTCATATGATGCTGTTAAGAATGTCTTGGTTTAGAACTGTGCTTTTTGTCTTTGTTAAATCGATTACGGGTGAGCTTTAGTTTTTCAAATATGTAGGAGCTTGATTTTGGATGTGACTGGAGAGAGTTGATGTTCACAACTCTGGAGTTGTTTTGGGATTAAACAAAGGGGTAATTACACTTTACCCATCAGGGTTTAATCCAAAAACATGTTACCCTGCTCTAATTTAAAAGTCAACACATAACTCTCTCTTGATTTGATAAAATGTGTAAAACTGACTAAATATATTAGATTTAACTAACTTTATGCCTCATAAGTCAAAATCTGTTGAGGAAAAAGATTTTCACAAAAAATAAATAGATAAAAGAATATTTTTACCCATTTTTTTATGTTAAAATGAAACATTATTTTATTTTTTTGAAGTTACTCAATTTTCCTTTATTTGTTCTAAATGATGTTTTTTAGACTATCATATATGAGCTTATATGGCAATTGTAACACAAATGTAATTAAATTTAAAAATTTTTGACAATTTTGTATTTTAGTCCAAATCATGAGGTGTTTTTTATATCCACTTTTGAAATAGAGGGGAGTCGTGTTTTTTGTCCAAATTACAAGAGGGTGAAGTGTAATTACCCCTAAAACAAAAATGCATTTAATTTTAAGAGTTGATATGTCTAGGCATTCTTGTCTGTGACTGAGATTTATCTTTCTGTGGTTCAGAAATTGATACCATCAATGTAAAATATAATGTTGGAGACCTGGACATGTGCCCATTGTTTACTCACAAATGCTATAATCATGTCAAGTTTACTAACTAAGGTATATTTTTCCTTTTTGCTTTGTTGCTATGGATGTCTATGTTCTGGATTAGGGTTTGAAAGTTGAAGAGTATAATTTCTTACATTGTATGAGATTTGGTTATGAAGCATGATATGACGACTTAAAAATTTTCTCGGTTTCCTTTATTTTTTATTGTTTATTTATTTTTTGATGACGATGGGAACCCGTGCCCGCCATCTTTGTGGTGTCCACTAGATGAACACAGCAGACCCGTGCGATAGCTCATAAACCACATGAGCTAGGTAAACCCACAAAAAATCTGTGTAGGCTCATCCCGAAAGAGGAGCTCCCTTGGGGGTTGAACTCAAGACCCAGTAGCTCTCTATCAATTATTGTAAGTTTCAGTAATCAGAGACTAAAACATGGTGACAAATAAGGTAGAGTAAATTGAAACATAAGATTTGAGTCAATTTTGGAAGATATTGGTTAGATTTTACGTATTTAAACTGAAACACAAACCTTTGAATCAAATTCTTCTTTGATCTACATGTCATGGAATTATTTATTTATGTATTTATGATTTGAAATTTTAATGAATTTTGGTAGGTTATATTGAGGTGGGGTTTGCAAAGAGGAACTAGCGTGCTACCATGTAGTGTGAAGCCTGATCGGATAAGGAGAAACATAGACATTTTCAGTTGGTCATTGTCAACTGAGGAATGGAATCGCTTGAACCAGATAGAGCCACAGGTATGCCTCTTTGGCAACATCCCTCCCAGTAATCCCTCTAGATCTCCAGACACTACTAGTGGGTTTACTATGCCTGCAACTGGAAGTGGGCCCCCCCTTCAAGCTGTGCATGAGATGGAAGATGATGCCGAGTAGCAGTCCAATTACTACTATTCTTTTAAAATCTTCAATTATATTTTGTCATTTGTGTGCGACCTTGAGAGTTAAGTAGTGTCAATTTAACTTTGTGTTTTGTCTTCTTTTTTTCTTTTTTACGTCTATTATGTGATGATGTGATATGCCACATATAGATATTTACCAAGTATAATTATACTCTCTTAATTGTTTTGTGCATCGATGCCCAATATAGATAGATAAAGGGGTGTTTGAAGCTTCAAAAGTTAGTAAAAAATATAATTTGGGTAATTTTTTGGTGTTTAAAGTTTAGTCGTTTTTTTGGAGATGAATAGTTTTGATTGAACGGATTTTAGCAGAAATTTTGACTTTAGAAAAAAAGAAAAAAAAAGAGAGATCACTGTATACAGTGAAGTCGAATATACTGGTGAGCATGCCTAATGTCACTTCAAAAAACTATCTCCAATTTCCTTTGAAGGGTCTGATTGGTTACAAGTGGGTGACGGAAAATGACTCATTACGATTATCTTTTGAGAATTTACATTTGATTTTAGTTTTTTGTGTCTTTGTTGCCACTATCCGGGGAAGGTGCAGTTGTCATAATCTGGTTCTGTTGAATCGGGGTAGGTGTATGGTTTGTTATGTTGCAATTAATGCTCGTGACATTTGAAATTTCAGCCACGCTTTTCATTAGGGCTGCAACCAGTGCAAGTGTTTTGATAAGTCACTCACCCACGCCGTTGATATTTGTCTGACGAAGTAAATGAACAATCTTGAATGTAGTTTTCAAAATTAATAAATAAACTAACCGAGTTTGAATAAAAATAAGCTTCAAGATTATGATAATTTTTAAATTATTGAGACGATCGTCTAAGATCTTACGAAAGAGGTCTCAAATTTTTAAAGATCTTGTTAATCGTAAAAATATTAAATAATATTTTATCAATCAAAATTTAATAAATTTATAAAACATCATATTTTGTCTTTAATTCTCATGTAATAGACTCTTAAACTTTTTATTATAATTTTGTTTATACATGTCAGAATTATTTCATATTTAATGTAATATGCTGGACTTTTTTAAAAGTTTCGCCTAAGATTCCAAAATTTCTAGGTAAAGGCCTAGTAATCTTGAGTTATCCAAAAAAAAAAAAAAAAATCTTGATTCGGTTTGTCTCTTGAATAATTTCGTTTAAATTTTAGCAAACACTCTCGTTTCTTGTTCGTGAATAAGTTTGTTTAAATTCTGATTTAAATATCCAAGAGCAATCTTATTGAAATATTAGTGAATAAATTAGTTTATCATTCATAAATAGTCTCATTTATAACTCATGAATAATCTCATTTTATAGCTTATGAACATTAAGTAGAGAGAGAGAGAGAGAGAGAGTTATTTTCTTTATATTAATTGTTTATTTAAAAGTTAAAATTGTGCAAGAAAAATGAAAGTGAAAGAAAAATAAAACGAAATTGAAAATCGTTAAATGGGTTCAAAAAATCAAGAGACTTAGGTTACTTAGGAGGTGTTTGGTATAACGAAAAATAACAAAAAATGTGATTTGAAAATTTTTAAGTGTTTGGTGTGAAACTACGTTTTTCAAAGATGAATAGTGAAACTTTTTGACTTTTGCAGAGAATCCGTCGGAACGGTTTTGAAATCTCTTTAAAAAATATTGACAATGGGTCTTATTTGGTAGTTTGGATGACGGTGGTCACAATAAAAAAAAATTACAGTTATTCTATTAATTGAACTCGAATTATGCAATTTTTTCTAGAGTCGTAATAGGGTGAATGTGTATAAAGTAATAGAGAATTTTAAAATTTTTCAGAATTTTTCAGTATCTTTTTGATACCAAACACTCCCTAATAAGAATTTAAAATTTCTTAAGGAAGATTTCAAGTTCAACTCTAAGGGAGGCCCAAAGGCTAGTCAAGTGGCGAAAGGACTTATTGCTTGATTCGATACCGTTAGATGAGTATTTTCGTGACTGGCTTGGATCGCAGAATAGGGGCAATTATCCCTATCTATTCATTTAAAAAAAAAAAAAATTAGTTATACATATTTATTTCCACTATTCTAATTTATCCTTACTTACCTCCACTTATAACCAACTCTTCTCAACTTTAATTTTCAATATATTTATTTGAGGATTTTTAAAGAATTTATAATTAAAATTTTGAAAATTCTTGATTTTCTCCGCAGATCCTTTTTATCCAATTTCAATTTTTTTTTTTATATTTTTTGTCATTTATCTTTTTTATTTCTTTTTTTTTTAATAGGATTTATCATTATTTATCGTTATTTAACATATCTTTATGAAAATAGAGCATAAGTTGTTGCAAGTGGAATCCGAAGGTTAGTTTTGATTTCGTTATTCTAGCCAACAGCCAACAAGTGTTTTAGACTTGACTCTCGGCCATGGGTTACAATAATAAATATAAAACAGGAGAATACTGATGAAAATTTTTTTTGCTTTACTGTTATTTTAATAAAAAAAATATAAAAAATATCATCTAGTTGAAAATAATTAACATAATTCTGTTACTAAAAGCGTACTTTCATAATGTGTTTTTAATAAGTTTAAAAATATATTTTAAAAATACGCTTTGTGTGTAATTTGCTTTCCCATTAAACTGCACTCTCATTTTACGTTTTGCCCTAACTAGGTGTGTTTTCTGTTAGACTTCATAATTTTTCCTCCTTTCGCTGCAACATTTTACTCTATCACTACTCTCTCTCTCTCTTTTTGCATTTGCTCCTAGAGATGTCAATGGGACAGGTAAAAGAGGGCATCTGACTCGACCAACTCTCTCTCTCTCTCTCTCTCTCTCTCTGTGCATTTGCTCCTAGGGATGTCAATGAGACAGGTAAAAGAGGGTATCTGACTCGACCAAACTCATTAAAAATTTATTGGAAAATATCCTAAAAGGATTGACACATGTTTGGAATTAAAATTTAATGCCTGTACAAATTCGAGACGAATTTGGAAATTGCCTATAAGGTGCCCAATACTCGATACTCGTTTAATATAATATAACATCTATTTATATAAAATGGAATATTGATTTGAAAGCCTAATGAGTTCTAAAGCGTGTTTAGCTTGTTTAAATTTTAAATAAATTTGAAGCCTGATACAAATAACTTATTTGTTATATATATGTATGTGTATTCAATTTGTTTGAAATAATTTCTCTCATGTTTGGGATAATTAGATCAACTTACTTCATTAGTTTACAACAAATATTTATGTGATGAGTTTCTGAGTGTAATATTGTTTATAAGTAGTTATAGATAAAGATTTGTTTGAGTAGTTATATAAATTTTGTAATGTAGTATTATTATTTTTTTATTTCAAATCAAGTATTTAATAAGATTGTCAAAGCAAGTTCTGCGTAATTTGACTAATTGTGCTTAATCGAGTTTCATGGGTTTGGAACGGATTTGGAATTTCAACTTAAAAAATAAACAAATTTAGAATGATAATATTAAGCAAACAATAAACAAATTTGGTAATAGTAATCATTAATTGGGTAGGTGTCTTACCCATTGACATCCTTATTTGCTCCCTCACTCTACTTACTATTAGAAAAGAGGTTTTTAGCGATTGTTTATAAAGACCAACAGTCGGTCGCAAATAGTTATTAGCGACCACTTAGCGTTGGTCAACCAGTCGACATAAATACTTCATCAAAATGACTATTGGCGACCAAACGACAGTGGTCGCAAACTTTTAGCAGTCACAAATAAATGGTGTTTGGAGGGTAAAATTTTTAGTAAGTTTTGGTAGTTTTTTGTTAAAAATTGTTAGTGATAATCTTTAGTGTGTTTGGTGAATCAAAATGAAAATTTTGACAATTTTTGGTAACTTTTAGGTGTTTAGTAAAATTGTTATTGAAGCGCACCAGAAAAGTGGTAACTTTTGAGTGTTTGGTAAAATTTTTTACTGTAGCAGAGTAGAAAAGTAAAAAAAAAAGTAGGGCCCGCTATAATAATTATTTGTTGTAGCAGAGCAGAAAAATAAGAAAAATTGTAGGTTTGCCAAACACTTAAATTACTATAACAGAGTAGAAAAGTGACAACTTTTGAGTATTTGATAAAATTTTTTACTGTACCAAAGTAGAAAAGTGAAAAAAAGTAGGACCCGCTATAATAATTATTTACTGTAGCAGAGTAGAAAAATAAGAAAAATTGTGGGTTTGTCAAATACTCAAATTACTGTAGAAGTGTCAACTTTTAGTATTTTTTTGATATTTATTGAACTTCCAAACGGGCCCATAGTGATCGTTTAAAGTTTAATAAAAAATGTTGTAGTGGCCACCTATATAACATTAGCGACGTTTGTTAGGGGCTCACTAATGTTTCGTGTCATAACGCAACTTAACTTTTTACTGACTGTTAATAAGTAATGGTGACCACTTTAGCAGTCGCTATTACATATTTAATTATTTATAATTTATTTAATGATTATTAATAATATTATAATTTATAAATTTAGTAACCACTTTTGCGACCGCTTATGGCGGCCAGCGGTCGCTATTGTTTATTAATTTTTAAAATTTTTTAATTAATATTAATATATTTATTACACTAAAATAATTTAAAATATTATTTTAATTAATTATTATTTTATTTATGTAGTTGTTATTTTGATTAATTATTATTTTATATGTGTATTTAGATAAATAATATTAAAATTCACAAAAAACTAACATAATTTACAAGTAACTATATTTACAAATACCAATTGTATTTATTAAAAATATCTATATATACAGGTGGACAAGTTAAAAAACGAAAAAAAAAAAAAAATGTAGGAGTCATCAATCTGCCCCAGTAGCCGATTGGTCAAGTCTGAAAAACAAGAAAATAATCATTATTAGTCTAAATAGTTATCAATTTATATAAGTAAAATTTGATTAAATAAAATTAAACTTTTTGTATGAAAAATAAATATACTTGGGCATCAACTGTCTGGATCCGTAGAAGTGGGGCACGGACTCTGTGTGTAGTGGTGCTCCATCTTGGCCCTCATTCTCGCCTCCTATTCTTCCATCTCGGCTCATAAGGTTTGGAGAAACTCCTCTGTAGGAAATTGTGACTCTAGATGACTTGCCTTGGCGAAAGACAGAATGTGAAATGCCACCGCCCTATGTGAGTGTGTATCCATGACCGTTTTGATTGATGATGGAGCGGAATATCTCTCTCATCCCTTTACTCAGACTCCCTCTCTTCCTCCGACAGTTTGTTCTAACTAACGTTGAGTTGGTCCTACATAAAACAATACAAATAAACAATGATAAGTTACTAGATTTGTAGTAGGTAAAAAAAATTTACCACTGTGTAAAATCAATACTTACCATAATGGTTAGAACCTCTAGGTTTGAGCGAGAGCACATTGCCAGCCAAACGGTAATCCAATCTACATGCTCATGCCTACTCACACAACTTGTTGATGAGGAATGAAATATTAGTATATTATCATACGAACTAGAATGAAAGAAAATTTATAAATATGAACTAATATTTTATCTCGTGACAGATCTTGTTTGAGTATGGGGGAGTCACGACGACATATAGAGGAGATACCGAAGCACAAATTCAATATGACTACGATAATATTATTTAATATTATTATTACCATTATTATTACTATTATTCTTATTATACTATAATATTACATTTACTATTATTATTAATATTATTATTACTATTATTATTAATTGGATAGAATTTGGCTAATAATTGATTGAATTTGGATTAAATTGGATTGAGCTTCAATTTCAATTGGATTTAGATTGGATTTCGCCCAATTTACTATGTGTTGTATAATAATATTACTATGTGCCGTATAATATTATTATTATTACACTTATTAGAGGTATGTGTATTAATTATTAATGTAACTAATTACTATTATTATTATTAAAATATTATTATAAATTAATATTATTATTTCTATTATTATTTAATATTATTACTATTCTTATTACTCACGTTTTTATTTAATTTAGTTAATAATAATTTAAATTTATCATTGTTACTAATATTACTATTATAATATTTTGAAGTGCAATTATTTATATTAATTTTTAAAAATATATGAAATAATTATGTTATTATTGTTATAATTGCGAGTGTTATTATAATTTAATATTATTATTATAATAGAAATATTTTTATCACTATTACTATTATGTTATTATTACTAATATTATAACTTAATATTATCACTTTATTTTTATTTAATTTAGTTAATAATAATTGAAATTTACTATTATTACTACTATTACTATTATAGTATTTTAAAGTGTAATTAATTAATAAAAATATATGAAATAATTATATTATTGGTGTTTTAATTGATATTATTTTTATAATTTAATATTGTTATTAATGGAAATATTTTTATTGCTAATATTATATTATTATTACTAATATTATAACATAATATTATTATTACTCTTATTTTTATTTAGTTTAGTTAATAATAATTTAAATTTATTATTAATATTATAATTTCATATTAATTTAATTTAATTAATTTAATATTATAATTATTTATACAATATGTTAAAGTGTTGTAATTATATCATTTACCTATTTTTAAATTTAATTAATTATAATTTATATTTGTTACTATAATTAGCCTATGAGATCGTTCATTGTTATTATTACTATTATTATTACTATTATTGTTATAATCGAATAATAATTAGAATATTATTATTAATATTATTGTAATTAATATTAAAATATTTATTACTGTTATTATTATAATTTAATATTATTATTAACATTACTATGATTATTATTATAATATTTTAAAGATTAGTGCATTTTTATGAATAATATAATTCAATTATATTAGTTATTAAAAATTAAAAACATATGACATAATTGTATTATTGTTTATATTATTATATTAATTTAATATTATTATAATAACAGTAATATATGTTATTATTTTATTATTACTATTATTGTTATAATCCAATAATTTTAATAATATTACTACTGTTAATTTTATTATTACTATTATTATTATAATTTAGTATTATTTTAACATTACTACTATTGTTGTTATTACAGTGTTTTACACTGTAATGTATTTTTATAAATAATATAATTCAATTATTATTATAATTTTATTATTATTATAATTGAAATTGTTATTATAATTTAATAATAATATTATTATAATAGTACATTCTTTTCTTATTATTATATTATTATTACTATTATTATAACTTAATATTATTATTACTATTATTAATATAAATAACATACTACTACTGCAGTTGTTGTTACAATTATTACTACTACTACCATTATTATTATTATTATTATTATATATTTAGAGTCCACGTATTATTATTACTTTAACTTGTGAAGAACAGTAATATTATTATTTTAACTAATTTAATATTATAATTATTATTATTATGATACCTTAAATATTGTATAATATTATAAACAATATAACTTAATTATATTATTTATTAAAAATAATTGAATAAATTATTTTGATATTAATTTAACTAATCTACTTACTTTCTTCTTATTATTATTTAAATATATTATTTCAATTATATTATTATTAAAACAATTTTCCTATTTTGTTATTAAATTTTATGATTGTGCGTCTAATTAAATTCCTAACCAACATACTACCAACTAACATGCAAAAATTACCCAAAAAAAAAAAAAAAAAAATA
>JAVXUM010000001.1:24891770-24903761 GCA_035590655.1 Pouteria glomerata
TCCTCTTTCAAGGTTCTTCTCCCTCCCTTAATTCCACCAACACACCTTCAAAGAAAATTTTCTTGTTAGTTCATCTTCAAGACTTGAGATGGAGATGAACCTTCTCCCTATTAAATTAGGGTATGGAGGACTTACCAATGGTTCAAGATGATCTTATCCTCTTCTTCTTCTTCCTCCTTTCTTTTTCTTTTTTCCTTTCCTCTCTTTCCCTTGGCCGAATTCTTTTTCTCCCTTAAGCTCACTGTTTTTCTCATTTTTCTCCCCTAAGTCACGATTTGGTCTTTCCTTTTGCCTTGGCTGAATCCCTCCCACTTATACATACATATTATGTAATGCCTTGGAAGACTTGTCTTCCTTCCACTTAATTGCTTAAAATCATTTCTTTTTGTCTAACCAATTCAATTGTCCTTCTCGGCTAACCTTGCATCTTCCTAACCAATTTGGTTACACCAACCAAATGGTCTCCCATGGTCCAATCCTAACCTTCCACCTAGCACCTCTCCAACAAGTAAAAAATATATATATATATGTATTTACACCCATTTGGCCGGCCAAGTCTACTCTCCAATTAATTCACTCAATATATATATATAATAAGTATGCAAAGTCTTCCAATTTTTAATGCCATGGTCTCACCATAATTTAATGCCAATTTTTGCCTCCCCCAACCTTCTTGCCCAAGCCTTTCTTTCTCCTCTCGATACACAAATTTGGTCAACATCTTTTGGGGTAGACTTAGTCAAAATTGGACCCTCCAAGCGCCACATGGTCGGCCATGTTAAGGTAAGTCTCTATTTCCACCAATTGCTTAAGGGTTTTTCAATACACTTGAAAAACTAACACTCTCTTCCACTTACACGTGCAACCTCCAAGTCTCTTTTACTCTTAACCTTCATTTACCCCTCATTAGACTTAATAACCGGCCTAGGTAAATTTCTAACCCTTGAACCGAAATGGGTAGCTAAGGGCTTTAAACCATTAAGCCTTGAACTAGAGTTGGTTAGACTTAGCTTAGGTTCAACCATGATCGTATTTCTTTCATTTCAAAACATAACCAAAGTCTAATACTTAATTCACAACTTAGAACATAAAACTATCCTCAAAATGTGTTAATTCCATAACTCATTTACATCCCAAAAGTATGGGGTATTACAAAATCCATGATTCCCATTCATACAAAAAGGGAGGGTATCACAGGTCAAATGAGGCCAAACGTGTGTTACATTATTATTTAAATCATTTATCATGTAAATATGCCATAAGACGACTAGTTAAGGCTTAATAATGATGATGATAATTGATAAATGAAAAAGTGAAGAATTATATGTTGAGATATTTTTATCACTATTAATTATAATACATTTAAATTAATTACTGTTTATTTGTGGGACAATTGCTTATATAATTACTGTGGATTATCTTTGGTGTATATTTATTATCTTTTATTTTAACTATAATATCTCCACTGAGTGTGTGACACTCGCACCTAAATTACATATTTTAGGTTGAGTTTAGAAATGGCTGCATGTGCCTGGAGGAGAACCTGAGTCAGCTATTTCCCTATTTGAGTCATATATTAGTATTTGGAGTTTGTATGAATAAATCTACAGTTTCAATAGTATCAGACTGAGGTTGTATTTAATGTTTTAAAAGTCATAAGTTCGTACATACTTAAGTACTTTTGAGACTTCTGTTTATTTACCTAAAAAGTAATATAAATCTTACAGATTTTGTTTTCTTTTAATGTTGATATTTATATCAATTGTAATTTAGACAAAAGATTTAGAAGTATCCACGCTATTTAAAGGATTAAATGTATCCTAAAATAGGGGTAGGACATTAAAACTCGGGTGACTTCCAAAAGCAGTTGCTAAAGTTATATTAGCGACTGCTTTTTGCAGCAGCTAATAGTCCAATTATAATCAAGCAACACGCCCTTTCTTTTTCCTCTCCCTCTCTCTCTTTTTCTTCTCCATCTTTTTTTTTCCTTCTCTCCATCTCCTCTGTTCCCACCTCCCTTACCGGAAGACCACCACATTTCTTTCGCTGACCAACTTTATGTGAGCACCATTCCCTCCTTCGCCCTCCCTAGCTAGCTCTCTCTCTCTCTCTCTCTCTCTAAATATATACATACACATTGCATGACTTAAATTTTTTTCTTTTTGACTTTATTATTCTAATTTTTGTTGAGTTTTATCTCGATCTAATCTTCTGTTTCTCTAATTCTTTAGGTATATTTCAATTTTTAGATGTATTTTGTTAGAATTGTACACTGTTAGAATTGAAATTTTTTTGGTTCATAATATTATTATTTTTTTTTAATTTTTGCATCACTTTTTTTTTCTTTTGCTGTTGGTTTATTTTTTTGTCCATATAAATTGTTTGGGATTTATCTTGTTTGCTGTTAAAATGTTTGAAAGTCGAGAAATGTTGGAATTTTGTACATTGGAATATTATTGAAATATTGTTGGAATTTGAATATTGGAACTATTTTTTTGGGTATATTTTGTTGGAACTGTACACCATTGGAGTTGAAATTTTTTTTGGTGCATAAAACTTTTTTTTTTTAAATTTTTGCGTCATTTTTTTTTCTTTTGCTGATAGTTTATTTTTTATCCATATAAATTATTTGGAATTTATCTTGTGCACTGTTAGAATGTTTGAAAGTCAAAAATGTTGGAATTTTGTTAGAATATTATTGAAATATTGTTGTAATTTTTTTGGAGGAATATTGTTGAAATTTTTTAATTGCTGTTTTATAATAGTATTAATATTAATATAAAAATATTAACAATATAATATTATTAGTTAAATTAAATTAATATTAAATTGTAATATGAAATAATAAATTAAATTAAGTAATTTAATATCGTAATACCAATAATAAAATATTAAATTAGTTAAATTAATAAAAATATTACTGATATTTAAAACAATAAATAATAAATTGTTTAATATTGAATAATAATATTAAATTAATAAAATATTTTTATTAGTTAAAATATTAAATAGGAAATTATAATATTCATAATATAATTAAATTGTTTTGAATTAAATCAGTTAGAGTAAATTAGTAATGTCTATATTAAATTAGTTTAATTATTTAAAATATTATTATTCTTTAAAATATTAAATAACTAATTGATTAATATTATGATAACCAAATAAATTAATTAATGTTACATTTTTTTAATTAAGCTATAATACTGAGAATATTAAATAATAATATAAAGAATAATAAAATTAGGTAAATTACTACTATGATTATTATTATAACGTAATATTCAATTTAAATTGCTTAACTTATAATGTTATAATATTAAATTACAACATGTTACATTAGTTCAACTATATTATTACATTACAATATTAATAATAGCAAATAATAATATTAAATTAATAAAATAATTTTATTAATTAAAATATTAAATTATAAATTATAATATTGATAATAAAATTAAATTGCTATGAATCAAATTAGTTAGATTAATTTAGTAATGTCTATATTAAATTAGTTAAATTATTAAAAATATTATTATTATTTAAAATATTAAATAATAAATTGATTAATATAACGATAACTAAATAAATTAATTAATGTTACATTATTTAAATTAACATATAATGTTAATAATATTAAATAATAATAGTAAAAATAATAAAATTAAGTAAATTAGTATTATGATTGTTATTAGAACATAATATTCAAAATATGATTAAATTGCTTAACTTACAGTATTATAATACTATATTACAATATGTTACAATAGTTCAATTGTAATATTACGTTACAATATGAATAGTATTAAATAATAATGTTAAATAAATAAAATATTTTTACTAGTTAAAATATTAAATAATAAATTATAATATTGATAATATAATTAAATTACTTTGATTTAAATTATTTAGATTAGTTTAATAATGACAATATGAAATTAGTTAAATTAATAAAATATTTTTATTAGTTAAAACATTAAATATTAAAATAAATACTAATAGTTAAATTAGTAGCCAATACATAAACCTCTAATGATCCAATCCAATATCTTACTTGGACCCAATCTAATTCAATATTAATAATATAAGGAAATTGAGTAAAATAATGGGATTAAAATATTATAATTAGTTAGTTAGTAATATTAAATTAATAATATTTAATTAGTTAAATTAGTAACTAATACACAAACCCCTAATGATTGGATCCAATCCAATATCTTCTTGAGATCCAATCCAATCCAATATTAATAATATAAGGAAATTAGATAAAATAATAACCTTATAATGTTATAATGAGTTAGTTAGTAATATTAAACTATAATATTAAATTAATAATATTTAATTACTTAAATATGTAACCAATACACAAACCCTTAATAATTGAACCCAATCTAATATATTGCTTAGGCCTAATCCAATCCAATTCAATATTTATTACTTGAGTCAATTTCATATCTAACATATGATTAGGCCTTATTCAATATATTACTTGGGCCTAGTTCAATTAATCGTAATTCAAATTCAATCAAAATAATTTAATAATAATCCAATCCAATTCAATATATCTGTTACTTATGTCTAATTTAGTGGCTGTGTTATTAATTAGATAGTCAATAAACCAATGATAGGAATCAAACTTAGAAATAAATTAGAACTGCTTTACGTTGTTCATTTTCACATATTAGTGAAACTTAGACTCGTTCGAGAATCTTGTACGTCACCTATCTTGTCATCCTTAGGCGGCGGATTAGGTCTTTAACTAGGTTCAGCGCTCTTGTGATGAACACGCGAGGATTAATGTACACGATTCTTGAATTATCCAGTTAGGATAGTTTGAGAATGTAACTATTTATCTTTTCTTCAATAGCACATACAATTTTGTCATTGTTAGATGGAGTTTTGGTTGACGTCCTTCTATTCTCTGGGTGTATACACAAAGTACAACTGTTGTCGTTTCTGCTTAATGCACTTGAAGAACTACACGGACCTGCTATCAAAAGTTTATCTAACAAAGGGATGAAGGTATCGAGTTGTTGAGTGCAAGTTAGATCATCCATTCTCTAATGAGATAGGACCAATTACCCTGTAGTGAGAATGTGAAGTTTAAGATTAGATGACTTGCATAATGTACGATCTTTTTATTTTAAGACACTAAAAAAATAGTTAGCAAGATAGATAAGAGTTGGATTGATTTGCAGAATAGGATGTCTACGGAATATATGGAGGGAATTAAATAGTTCATTGCATTTACCAAGGGATTTCACAGTGAATATATCATCTATCTTTGTAAAAATGTGCAAACTAATACTACTACATATTGGACCTCATCAGGGAGTATCTGATTCGTAATGGGTTCTTGAAACAGTATAAGTATTGGACTCTTTACAGGAAATAATATTATCGTCTTTCACTGGGAGGAAATAGTTGAGGAGGAGACAGATCCAATGCTCGCAATACTAGCTAATATCGCTTCGGGATTGGCATCAAAAAACATAAGCTATGATACTGATTGAGTGGGTGGGAGCAATCCTCGCTTAGATGCAAATGATGAAACCTTAAGATATTTTGAAATCCTTGATGATACGCAGATAGAATTATACCCTAGATACAAGAATTTTAGTAAATTGTCATTAATCGTCGAGCTATTACATTTGAAGACATTGAATTAGTGGTCAGACATGTCTTTCAACAAACTACTATAATTGCTACACAAGCTTGCTGATATTTACTACCAGGCTCGTAAGCTAACTAAAAATCTTGGCTTTATATAAAAGACCCTAGATACTTGTTCGAACAGTTGTATGTTATTCTTGAATGAGAATGCCCACCTCAATATATGCACTGTGTGTAAAACTTCAAGATGAAAAGATGTTAAGGGTGGTTAGTCTTGTAAGAATAGTTCAGATGTTTTAAGTCGTGCTAAGCTTGTGGTTGCAAGGCAAATACACTACTTTCCATTTAAGTCTAAGCTAAAGAGACTTTTCATGTTCTCCAAGATTTCTAAACTGATGAGATGACATACTGAGAATAGCGGGGAAGATGGGAAATTAGCCCATCCAGTAAACTCCCCTAAATGGAAGGATTTCGATTAGACGCACCCTAAATTTATTGTTGATAGTTGCATTGTGCGACTTTACGTGCTTCATATGGATTTAGCCCATTTAAGTCCATGACTAGGGCAAATCACAGTATGTGGCTATGCTATTTGTTTGTTTTAACCTTTTTTTAATCATATTTTGTTGCTTGTAAACATAACTTTTATTAATTTGTTTTAACTTTTTCTAATCAATTTTGCGACAAATTAATTTTACATTGAGTTTTGATTTTTTTTATAAATTAAATGCACCTAATTTAACATTAATGGATGGATTATTTTTTGAATAGTCTTATCGCGAGACTCAAAATGTATTCAATCAGAACTTTTACTATTCTTTTTACAAATTTACTACTCTGTTTCTCAATCCCTACCATCTCTATTCTTCACCCATTTATTTAACCCATTTCGTACTCATATACATACACAGATATATATTATATATCATTTTTAATCATTATTGCAATTGAATTTCCAAGTCTCATAAAGACCTTCAGCTTATGATCAAAGACTATAGGCTTACTTCTCATCCCTGACTTCTTCCGTCGATCAGTGATAAAATCAGTGATAGAAAACTGTCGTCTCAAATGACGATTGTTCATTTTACAAAATGCCATCTGAAAGCGCTAGTATTTCCAACGTGCTTAACAATTGCCTTTTGAAAAAATGGTTCTTCCTTCTTGAAAAATCTAATAACTGTGGTTTGATACTGCGGTTTCTCATTAATAGCATATTTCTAAATTGTTTCTCATCAATAGTCATTCCCGAAATACTATATAAAAGCTTTGTAGAAAAAAAATTATGTGGATAATTTACTTGGTTATCTTCAAAGTCATAGAGAGGTCAAGAATTACAGATCTGAAAACTCCAGAAGCAATGTAGCTTTCTTATCTTTTTGAGGGTATATGCATGGGGACTTATGCTTAATTTTTAGTCTAGTCTTATCAGATTGGGATGAATTATTTAGAAAAAAGTGGGACAAGGATGATAAGCATAAATTATTTAGTTTGATTAAAAAAAAAGTTATTCATATGACGTTTGGATGTATAATTTTTAGTAATTGATACAGCGATGGGGCGTTGATGAGATATCATTCTTGAGTATAACGGGTAGCTCTTGAATCTACAAGAACCTAATAAAAACTCAAAACTCTTAACTAAACATATAGAATAATTAAATTGAATTGCTTGTATTGAATTACCTGAAAAGTGTTTACAAAGTGCCCTATTTATAGGGAAAACAAATCTTAAATCTAATCCTAACTAGGATAGGTTTTCAAAAGTCTTCCTATCCAATCCAAATTCTATTTGGATTACAAATAGCTTTGGGCTTAAAATATAAAAGTAAACTAATAAAATCTTGAATAAAATAAGAATAAAACTAATCTAAAATAAACTAAGAAAATTAATCCAAAAGAAACCAGGAAATATCATATTTATCCTACATCAGTTCTCCTCCTCTTAAAAATAACTCGTCCTCGAGTTATCTAAGAGAAGAGAAAAAAATAAAATTGAAAGACCATCACGAGTAAGCATCTTCGGTGTAATTTTTGTTGATGACAAAAATATGTATAATTTCAACTTGGGAGTAATCTTCATCTTCACACATGGTAGTGCTCTTATTTTGTTTTCTGCGAACAAATCTTCAAATAATTCTTCATGGTTGAAAATTTTAGTCATCTTAACCCATACTTCCTTAATATAATATTTATCTACCTCAATAAATTTCAACACACTTTCATCTTTGTCTTCTACTATTTAAAGATTGATAAAGCTAATTTCTTCAGCATCAAACAGCAAATTCAATCTGTAGTGCTCATCATCAAAATGATTATTAACTTCTAATGTTGTGGGACTTTTAATCTCCTCATCTTGAAGACCAATTATAATTTTTTTTTTTACAAAAATAATTGATCAAAATTATAATTATCTTCAAAAATAGTATCCACAAAAATAAAAGCATCTTTTACCTCAATAACTTGTTTAAACTTGTCACAATTTATTGTTATAGACTCTACAAATATATCTTCTTTCTTAGTCTCCTTGATATCTTGAACTTCTTCACTTAAAGGTTTTCCTTCATCTCCATGAAAAATTATAGTTAGATAAATATCTTTTTTACGCACAATTGGATTATTTTCTCATATTTTCTTGTAGGCCCTGTGTAAGAAAATAATTTAGAGCTTAATTTAGATTGAGAGAAGGGGAAGGATTCAGAATATGATTCGGACTAATATTAGAAGTCCTAATTGGTATAGGATTATAACTCCTTGAAGTAGGACTCTTATATTTTAATTGCAATTCAACGAACTTTGCCGACAAGATTACGTCTTCTATTGTGTCAAAAGGTTTCAATGGGACAAAATCATGGATATCATCATGTAGTCCATAAAGGAATCTTGTGACCAGTTGCTCTTCTGTTTCTGCAAGATTATTTCATGTAGATAATTTTTGAAATCTTGTTGCATATTCATGGATAGTAATTCTTCCTTGGCAGCATTGCTGATATTTCTTGAATAAAATATCTTCATAATTCTCTAGGAGAAATCTGAATTTTAGCACCAATTGCATCTGAGCCCAACTTCCTATCCTCCTTTTGCCTTGGCGTACCCTTAATGCTTGAAGTTGTTCCCACCAAATTGAAGCTCCACTTCTTAATTTGTTAGTGACTAATTTTACCTTGATGTCTTCATCAATTTCCAAATATTCGAAGTAATACTCAACTTCATCCAACCACTCAAAAAATTCCTCAATCTCCAACTATCCATCAAAGAATGGAATATCCATCTTCACATGGTAGTTATTATTATACTCCATTGCTAAGCGAGTATAAGGGAAAACCTTATATATTATCAATGGGAAGATAGAAAATCAGGCGAGGCAAACTTGCTTTGATACCACTTGATGCAGTGGCAGGGTGTTAGTGAGATATCTTTCTCGAGTACGACAGGTAGCTCTTGAATTCACAAGAACCTAATAAGAACTCAAAACTCTTAACTAAACATATGAAATAATTAAATTGAATTGCTTGTATTGAATTGCCTGAAAAGTGTTTACAAAGTGCCCTATTTATAAGGAAAACTAATCCTAAATCTAATCCTAACTAGGATAGGTTTTCAAAAGTCTTCCTATCCAATCCAAATTCTATTTGAATTACAAATAGCTTTTGGCTCAAAATATAAAAGAAAACTAATAAAACCCTAAATAAAATTAGAACAAAACTAATCTAAAATAAACAAAGAAAACTAATCCAAAAGAAATTAAGAAATATCATATTTATCCTACATCAGTAATTTTTAATATTTTTTGCCAAGACTTATCAATTGTAATTTTTAGTATGTTTGTTAAAGTAAGTTGTAATTTTTAGTAATTTTTAACAATTTTTTTGTAGTTTTTAAATATTTGGTAAAATTTTTAATAATTTTTGATAATTTTAAGTAATTTTAAGTAACTTTTTATCAATTTTCGATAATTTTGGTAATTTTTGGTTATGTTTTAGTTGAGAAGCTATTATAGCAGGATAGAAAAGTCATAAATTTTAGTGTTTTATCAAGCCTAATGAGCAAAATTTGGTATTTTTTTTTGCTAAAATTTTCGCTACGAAACGTTACCTTAATTTTTTGGGTATTCTTTTTTTTTTGTGTTATATGATTCTTTTTACTAAAATTTAATTTTTGTTTTAAAAAATATAATTTTTAGACGTATTAATCACTTTCACAAAATTAAAAATAAAAAAAATTCCTCTTCTGTTTGAACAAAATTACCATTGTAATAAAGTGGTTGTGAGATCCCACATCGGTTGGAGAGGGGAACGAAGCATGCCTCATAAGTAGGGTGTGGAAACCTCTCCCTTAAGGACACGTTTTGGGGGGCGCTGGGCTGGGCCTCGCTAAGAACAAAACTGTGAGGGACTGGGATGCTGAATGCGCCTGGTGGGCCCAAAGCGGACAATATCTTCAAGTGGTGTTGGTCCCGGGCTGTTATAATGGTATCAAAACCAGTGCCGGATCGGTGTGCCAGCGGGGACGCTGGGCCTCCAAGGGGGGGATTGTGAGATCCCACATCAGTTGGAGAGGTGAACAAAGCATGCCTCATAAGTAGGGTGTGGAAACGTCTCCTTGAGGACAGGTTTTGGAGGCCGCCGGGCTAGGCCTCGCCAAGAACAAAACCGTGAGGGGTCGGGATGCTGCGTGCGCCCGGTGGGCCCAAAGCAGACAATATCTTTAAGCAGTATTGGTCCCGGGCTATTACAATTATGTAACACCCGGTGTTTTTAAGTTGGTTAAATTCGTATTATTTTGAGTAAATAAAATATTTAAATTAAGCGTACATTTACTATTATATTTTTCCTAGGCTGAGTTTAGCCTGGATTGGAATTGGGTTGGACAAAGTAGGCCAAGGGCCCATCTATCCTTTCTTTTTCTTTTCTTCTTCTTTTTGTTTGGTTCGGCTGCAGAAGAAACAAGGAGAAGAAAGAAAGATAAGAGAGAAAATAAAGAAAATAAAGATTGGAGGCCAAACCAATCTTCTTTATTTTTCTTCATATTCGAGGTTGGCGGGACCTAAATTTGTGTTCTAGACATTATATGGATCATTTTGATATATATATGAGCATGTTTTAGTGATATGTGGAAGAAGTTGTACATATATGTAACTGTGTAAATATATGCATATATGTTGATAGATCTTGCATATTTTTGGATTATTTCTTAAATTGAAGTTGTAAAAACATGATATTTATATGTGGGAGTAGTTCTATTTGAGTTTTAGGTGAAATCGGGGCTTAGGTTGGATGAAAATGAGGTTAGACTAAAATTGAAACGAACCGAGGTAGGGTTTAGGTCTCGGGCATCTGGACGGTTCGACCAGGCGTCCGGACGGCCGAGAGCCATTTTAGAAAATTTTGATTCCCCTGACCCCTTAATGTATGTTTTGATCCCTGGACTTATTTATATGTGTTTTCCAAGTATAAAATGGGTTTCAAATTATGAATGAGATGAATATGAATGTAATTTTATACTGAGTTAATGTTAATTCCATGATTAAGCATATCATGTACATTAGGGCTGCGGTTGGTTTCATCTGGTTATGTTGTGTTTATGTATTGGCCGAGAGTGCCATAATTACATGTTGACGTGCTGAGGCACGACTTGTATGTATTGATGGGATCAGTTTTAAATAACAATGAGATAATGAGATTTTAAAAATACCGGATGATCCCCAGTCGATATATATGACTAGAGCTTAGTCATGTAGAGTTGGGATGTTAATATGAGATACATGGAGTGGATATTTTTTCAGACTGCAGCTGGTTACCTGCTTGAGATAGCAGATGCCTGTCTGAGATAGGCGGATGCCTGAATAGAGGTGTAACTCGATTCTCTAGTAGAAGGGCCAGGGGATGTAACTCGGAGCCCTTGAGTCTTACACCTGTGGGGATGTAACTCGGTTCCCCACATGATATATTTTTATATGAGATATATATACACGCGTTTGCCATCAGCACTAAAAATGGTGTGTTTGGTGACTGCGGTGACTTGGCTAAAAGCCTTACTAAGTGTCTCCCGTCCCAGAATAAGGTTGGAGGTAGATAGAGGATATAGGATGCATAGGTCGTTGTATTCCATCATACCCATTACATGAGATTGCATGAGACTGCATGAATGGTTGTTATATATATTGAGATATGGATACATATATTGTAAATAATGTTAATGTTTAATTTATTGTCAATGTATGAAATGCATAAATCTAGAGGATAATTTAGGAACTACGAAGACCTGATTCCCGAGGTGAGATACGTAAGCAACTTAGGCATGTGTGTGATACCCCTACCTTTGGTATAAATGGAAAGATTGTGAATTTGGTTCATTGAAGTTATAGAAGTGGAAAATGTTT
>JAVXUM010000001.1:24903861-24917638 GCA_035590655.1 Pouteria glomerata
AACGATAATAGAAAAATAACAACAGAAAAATAACAGCGTTGCCGAACGGGGCCTATATAAATAAATAAGGGTAAATTTTTAATTTTAAATTTTTAATTTTTAACTAACGGTATTGATAGATTTTTAAATATTATTTAATTTTATAATTTTAAATTTATTGAATCACCATTTATTAAATAAATAAGGGTAAATTTTAATTTTTAATTAATATGAAATATACAATTAAGTTAAATAATATAGAATTTAATTTTTTTAACAAACATGCAATTCATTTTAAATTCCTTAAAAAAGTATTAAATTTTAATTTTTTATAAAAAAATTAATTAAGATAAATATAAAAAACGAGTTGTTGATTTGTTGATTAGTTTATTTTATTACCAAGTTGTTGTTAATTTATTTGAATTATATATTTTTTTATTTTTAATTAATTTATCTGGGTATTAGCTTTTCAAGTTTTTCCAATTTCAAATTATGAAACTTAAAATTTAAATAATAATAATAATAATACACAAACCCTTACTGAAAATTTTAATAATAATTCAAATATTTATGATAAAAGTAATAATTTAAATAATAATATAGCACAGAAACCCATTCAAATATTTCGATTAGTTAAATTAATAATAACAGTATTATATAAATTATAAAAAATTAATAATAATAATAATACACAAACTCCTAAAGAAAAATTTTGTAATAATAATAATAATAATACACAAATTCTGAATGGAAAATTCGGTAATAATTCAAATATTTATTATTATTATTATTATTATTATTATTAATTTGGTTGATCCAATCTTTAACATATGACTGGGCAATCCAATATATTAAACTAAAGTCCAATCCAATTCGATATTTATTAATTGGGCCAATCCAATCTTTAGCATATTATTAGATCTGATCTAATAATTTAAACTTTAGCCGAATCTAATCCAATATTATTACTTCGGCCACTCTCATCTCGAATATATGATTGGGCTCGATCCAATATAATAAATATCAATATTAATAATATAGTTAATTTCATTAAATTAATAATAATATTAAGTAAATTATAATAAATTAATTAATACTATAGTAAATAAATAAATTAGTTAATATTATTATAATTATATTATTAATTAGATTAAATAATAATACTAGATAATAATATTAATAATATAATAAAATTAAATTACTTAATAGCAATAATATTAAGTGATAATAATACACAAACCCCTAATGAAAAATTTACTAATACTTCAAATATTTAAATTAGTTAAATTAATAATAAAAATATTAAGTAAATTATAATAAATTAATTAGTAATAATAATAATTGTAATTAATAAATTAGCTAATATTATTATAATTATATTAATAATTATATTAAATACTAAAATTAATAATTCTATTAAATAATAATATTAATAATACTGTAAAATTAGTTAAATTATCAATAATAATATTAATTGAATTATAATAAATTAAGTAATATTGTAATAACTAAATTGCTTAGTTAATCTTATTATAATTATATTAACAAATTTTATTAAATAATAATATTAAGAATATTATTACATAATATTATTAATAATATAATTAAATTAGTTAACTTAATAGTAATAATGTTAATTAATAATAGTACACAAACCCCTAATAAATAGTTTAATAATACTTCAAATATTTACAATAATAATTGTAATAATAATATTAATAATTATATTAAATAATTATATTAATAATACATAAATTGCTAATGAAAAATTTAGTAATAATAATAATACACAAACCCCTAACGAAACCCCTAATAAAAAATTTAATATATTAAACGTATTCGAAGGTCTTTAAGCCGAAGTGTAGGTACCTGAATATATTTTCATGTATCATAATTTACTTTGTACTGTGTGTGATGTCTGTGTTGCAATACATATTGAATAATGTTCTGTAATTTGTTCTTTCTAGGCTAATATGACTGGGGTTCCTTTAAAATTCTGGAACATTTGGTACAATAAATGTCGGAAGATGTAGAAAGACTATAAAAACAAGATCAAGTCTAGCTATTGAAAAGGTCATTAGATTAACCATGACATTCTTCAGTGGGTCCTGTTAAGTGTCCTTCCCCACCAGTAGGCTGAATTCGTCAGTTACTAATCGAGTAAGGAGGCATATGTGAGCAGATTGCGATTCGAAATTTTTTCTTTAAGTTATAAAGCATAACTTACAAAAGTTAATCAATAAGAAATAAAAACAAGATATGGTCGAGAGGAACTCACGGAATTAAGGGATGTAGAGCCTCGGCCATAAGGAAAGGACTTGACATTTTGCACAGGTCCACCGCGAGATAAAACGTTAGTTTATCATGTAAAAATTTCGTTTATATTTATTTTCTTCAATAATAAACTATTAACATATAACCAAAAGGATGATCGAATAGTCGTCTAGTTAGTGACCCACAATGAGGATTCGTAGGAAGTTTAGCCCATATAGGTAATTAAAGTTTTATTTTGACCAATGAGCATATTAAATTTTCTTTTATATAATTTAGTTTTTTATCTTCCGTATTCATCTTATCTTATTTTTCTTAAGCTCAGTTTCAGGTGCATCTAGATGAGTTGCCAGCAAATAAGAGGGAGTCTGAGGCAAGGAGGAATGAGGTATTTCACTCTATTGTGGGACGTGACGGCCACAGATGCATGCTTATGGGAGGCGTGGGCATATTACGTTGGTCCATCACACGAGCAGAAGCATTTGCAACTAGCTCGTCCGAGACCAAACGTCGCGACGAGAACTTACTCCAAACCCTCGGTGCAGAGATAATTGCGCGAGAAGCATCACTTCAAACCGAGACGATGGCTGAGATAGAGAAGTGATTATCTTAGAATTAGAGCCATCCTTCCCCTTCGCAACTTAGAAATATTAATTTTTATATTTCTAACTAATTTAAATTTTATTAATTTATTTTTATTTTGTTGTCACATTCTCTTTCACTTATTATTACATTATAGGACCTGAACGATGACAACTAGCTCTCCTGAACTGGACTGGGGTGATTTTCATTTGACCGGCATATTTTGTATTTTCGTATTTTGTAAATTAATTGTTTGTTTGTTTTTTTTTTTTTTTTTTTTGTGTACATTTGTATATAACAAGTTTTGTAATTAAATTTCACTATTTTTGTATATATAAATGAACTTTTTTGTTTTATTTTGTTCAAAAAATTTTTTATTATGTGTGCATATAATACAGGTGCAATTTAAATTATAACAAAAAAATTAATTTAGTAATAAATATTTAAAAATAAATAATATAAATAATAAATGAATTTAAGTAAATTAAATAAAAAGTAATTAAAGGAATAAAAAATTTTAAAAAAGAAAAATTTATTGCGACTGTCATATGCGATCACTGATGGAAAATAATATTTAATACTAAATAAAAAAATAATTAATAAAAATAAAAATAAATTATCTTTTGCGGCTGCTACAGGCGGTCACTATCAAATCCAACGGTCGGTAATATCTTCTTGCCACTGGGTGGAGAGTGGTCACTAATAGGTACACAAGTGGCTGCTAATTGTCTCGGAATAAATTTTTCGGTGGTCGTCATTTAGCTCGCTAAGCTACTAGTTTGTAACAACGACGCATTTACGATTGACATCTGGCAATCGTCAATAAATTTTAGCGACCATTACCTCTATTTTGGCGGTAGCTGAAATTGTCTTTTCTAATAATATTTTAATTTTTTTCAACTATTGTCAATTTTTTGACACTATTTCTGATCAAAACCGTGGGAATGAGTTACTTTTTATCATTTTAAAGAATTTTTTTGATAAATTTTAATTAACCTTCTAAACACTAAAAAGCAACTTTTTGTAAGTTTTGATCATCTAAACGGCCTCTCAATGATTGGACGATCCATATAGACATCTTAACAACCATTCCATCGCCCTGTTTGTCGGCTCTAAATCCTTTATATGCATGCATGCCGGTTTTTTATTTTATTTATTTATTTTTTGTTAAGTGCAGGCCGGGTATGAAAATTGGAAATGGTTTTGGACTAAAAAATATATAAGAGGGTAAAATTAATATAATGTGAAGGTGGTATAAATATAATTAAAATAAATTTTAATAAATTAATTATTTTTAAATATGTAACAGACCCACAGGCGTTCGGTCTCAATTCATTCTAACTAATTACTTTTTTAGGCACGTCAATAGTAACTCCATTCATATTGACTTTTTTCAATGCAGATATCGATAATTTGCATGCATTAGAATGATACTCTTGAATTTCTTTATCAAGCCATCATTTGGCATTCTACATCAATATTTGAACTATATATACATATATCAATATTCATAATCTCATATGCCCAACTGTTACAGATTCTATCTCTTTTTTACTTTTTTTTTTTTATTCAGTTATAAATTTATATAATTAGGGGTAAATCGAGAATTTCAATTTCATCTGAGTTGAAAAAAAAAAATTAAAATAAAGTGGGGATGAGTTACAAAAAATTTAAGCTGAACAAAAGATTTACAAATAAAGTGAGTTGGCCCACAAAAATTTAGGCTAGGCTAAATTTAAAAAATATATATATATATATATTTGAACTATCTTTTTTTTTTTAGCCAAGGTACCAAAGGTACAGCCTGAAATAGCAGTGTGCGTAGGTCTGCCCCACCATATAATATGCAATATGGAGAGTTAATCTCTGTTGAAATTTTCTTAAACCATGGTAATTTGATTTTTTTTTTTTAAATCAATAATTAAGTTGGGTCCACACATTATTAATTGTGGATAATTAATGAAATTAAGAGAGGACATATGAATTCAATTGACGAAAACAGAGCTATGCATTCAATTGATCAAATTATGATTAGATTAAACGAAAATTAGTTTCTAAATAGCTAGCTTGGTAATGAATAAAATTAGATAAAGTTGGTGAATTGAGTTGTCCTGCATTACTAAATTACAAGAGAGGCTTTCATAAGCCAAGTTTGAAGTAAAGGGAGCACCCTGAGGGCACCTGTGTTTTGTAGATGGGAAAAACTTGGATGGGCCAACCCGCCCATGAGCCCTGGCCCAAATCGATTTAAATTGTGCTTACAAGCATGTTGACTAATTGTTCCTTTTGAACAGGGTTAACTGTTCAGATTTGAATTCAAATATCTCATCCTATTTTACTTTTTATTATCGCAAATGCACAAAAATAATTTTTTTGTTGCCTAAATTCAAAGACTGTCTGGGTTTTTAATATAAATAAAGGAAACAGGCTGTTGCAAAAAAAAGAAAGGATAAATTACAACTAAGCTTAGTTTGGGAAGGAAAAAAGTTATTTTTTTGTAATTGACTATTAGCTAGTTATAAAAAAGTTAACTTTTTAGTAGTTAACTTTTTAATTTTTGATTAATTTGACAGTTTTACCTTTTATAGTTTAAAAAAAAATTAAAATGTAAGAGTATAAGTTTAATCATTTTAGAAAAAAGAAAAAAAAAAAACTGAATAACTAATAACTGAATAGATGACGAGAAGACAAACGAAATCTTAAATCTCTGAACATTTGAATAATTACACATAAATTTTTTTAACATTTAAAATTAACAAACATCTCTCCTATTTTAAAATGCTGCTAATTAGACTCCCATCTATTAATTTAAATATTAACTCAGTTAAAATTTTGTTGCGTAGACAAATTTATCTGGAACTTAATTAATTAATTAAAAAAAAATCTTCTTCATCCTTTATCTCTACTGTAAAAGTTCTTCTCTCTACTGTAAACATTCTCCCTTCTTCTTCCTCATTCTCTTTTAGGTTCAAAGACTACATTGCCATTGAAATTACACGTAAAAATAATTTTTTTTTTTGTCACGTAAATCTTTAATTTCCTGAATCCTCTCTCTTTCTCTCTCCGTCCCTCTCACCACCTCTCTAAATAGTGGCGACCTTTGGCAATAATCAAAGAAAATGAAAATTGAAGAAGTTTTCTTCAATGGGAAATTGTTATTGTTGAGAAAATGCAGATTGAAGTTTAAAAAAATAATTTTTTACGTAAAACTTTGTCTTCTGAGCAGTGAAAACTCTCACCCATGACTCTCTATTTGCCTTACGTTTTGGCTAAAGGCATGAAATTGATCATCAATTGCTGATATTGACTCTTGGGAAAACAGTAACAATGTCCCATTGAATGGACAGAATCGGAGATAATACGCCCATGAAAGAAGTTAGCGGTGGCGGAGGACAAGAAGACGACGAAACAAGAGTCTGAACATCCTGACGCCCTTTCAAATCGACAATGGCAACTGTTTGAGCTCTAGCACTCTCCTGTGCTAACGCATCGCAAAAGGCTATGAGTGTGATGATGCCATCATTCCATTAGCGTCACAAAACAAACCAATGTTAGCACAGAGAAAAATTAAACCACAAAATCGTCTTACTTTTCCATGATTTTCTCTCTAACCAAACGCTAAAATAAACGAATAGACCTAGAAAATAAAGTTCCGCAATCGCATCTGTACTCTTTGGTTTCACAGGTCTTCACGTGCGCCGTCCAATCGGAAAGTACAGCATACGTTTTTTGAATGCTTTTGGTGCTCAACTCGCCAGGGCTCTTGCCGGCACATCTAAACCCTCTTTCCGACGAATCGTTCCCTCTCCAACCCGCTTGTCACTGCTCATCTTCCAGACGCCGGCCTTGCAGCCCCCTTGGACGCCAGCGGCACCCCAACCAAACCTTGAGATTCTTTCAGCCGCCACCGCTCAAAATGCTAACCCTAACTCACAAAAAAGGGACGCAAAGACTGCAGTGTGGGGGTTACTGCTGCGGCAACAATAATTCCAAACGACGTTGTTTTGACATGCGGGAAAGAAGGGCAATTGATTTCAAATTTTAAAATATTTTGAAATTATATTCAAATACAAATGTACCATATTCGAACATGATTTCAAATTTTGAAATTACATTCAAATACAAATGCACCATGTTCGAATATAATTTCAAAATTTGATATCATATTCGAATACATCAATTCGTGTTTGAATATGGAGATTTAAGTGAAACAGCATCGTTTTTGGTGATTCTCGTAGCTGCCCCTCCCTTCTGCATCTCAAAACGACGTTATTTTGGAGTTACTGCTGCCGCAACAGTAACGCCTTACTGCAGCCCCCCTCGCGTACAAAAAAGGGTAATGGAGCCACTTTTTAGCTAATGTTATTAGTTTAATGGTAACCCTAACGGAAGTCTAACGGATGAGGGTAGGAGTTAGCAATTTTTTAAATAAAGGGAAGTTTCTGTAAATTTTAAATATTGAAGAAGTTTAAGTATAATTATTTAAATGTTTAGAAAGTTTAGGTCTAATTTACCCAAATAAAAAAAAATAAAGTAAAATAAAGTCTTAAAGCTAACGATGGAATTGGGTTGGGTCGGCCCGAGACCAGCTTTTACCCGCCTCAACTGGTGGCCGCCTCGTCTTGTCTCGCAGTTTCGTACGACTCGCCCCTAACTCGCCCCCTCTACCCTGAGTCCAGGCTTGGGTCGGCATACCCCAGCTCATGACCCGACCTGCTTGCCCTGGCTTACCCCATCTCGAGACCCACACCTCTCCCTCCCTCTACTGCTTCGTGGACTGCCAGAACCCCTTCCTCTCTGTCAATGATCGTTGCGCGGGGGGAATTATTTTTTTTTTCTTTTTAAGACCATTGCACCTTTTTTTTATTTTGTTTATTCGTTGGCTCCTTTGGCTAGCACTAGGCAATGGGCCGTTGAGCCTACCAATGATTAAAAATATTTTAAATAATTACAAAACTTCAGAAAGGAAATATTACAAAACCCCCAAACTTTCATTATAAATTACCCTTAACCTCTTTCATCCAATATTTCAAAACCTCTAATTCTCTCTCAAATTTTTGTATTACCAAGCTAGTAACTCTCAAGTGTATTCTTCAATTGTATTCAAATATATACAATTCTGTCAAATTTGAAGTCAAAATTTAAAGATTAAGTCTTTCAAAGTTTCAAATTATTTCAAGTTAGTATTTAACTTTTTTTTTTTTTTTAATTTGCATATAAGACTTAATATATTTTTCTCCTCATAAACAAATAAAATAATTGACATTATCACCAATACCAATGCCTGCTAGCACAAGTAGTGATGTTGATGCATGATCTTCATAGCATGCTTAACAGAGTGGTTCTTCAAAAGTGTGGGACTTTTTTTACTAGAATTTCATGCGATAATGGAATATATAAAATTAAATGTAATATTTGTGAGAATTTATTAATTGTAGGACTACTTATGGAACTAGCCACCTAAAAATACATTTAAATAGAAAGCAACTGATACGATTCCCACATCAATTCTGTAATTGATCAATTTTTTTACATGTTACACAAACTCAATTAGGTAATGAAGAGGATAATTTAAATATTTTTTCTTATAGCTCTACTAAAATACAAAATAATTTAGTTAAATTTATCATTAAAGATGAACAATATGTCACAATAAGTGAAAATCAACATTTTAAAGAATTTATTCTCGATAGTTTTACACCACAATATCGCTGTTTTTAAAGAAATACTTTAAAAAATAAAGTTTTACGAGATTTTGAAACAAAAAAAAAGATGAATTAAAACTTATTTTGCCAATTTTGAAGAAAATGTTTGCTTAATTTCTGATATGTGAAAGCCTTTCTAAGATAATGAATATATTTGCATAACTACATATTAAATTAATAAAAATTCAAAATTAAGTAAATGTTTTATTCCATTTAAATTAGTTGAACAACCGACACTAGATTGAGTGTTGAGAAACTTATTTTTAATAAACTTACATCATGGAAATTATGTAGAAAAATATTTTTTATTACTTTAGATAATACTTCATATAATAACGTTTGTCTTAATTACTTATTTAAGCTTTACCTACGAAAGGTCCATTATTTCATGAACATTGTTGTGCCTATCTACTTAATTTAATTGTAAAAGATGGATTTAAATTTATGAATCCTCTATTGTTAAAATAAAATGAGCTGTAGTTTGTACTATGAGTTCTCCAAAAAGAATTAATTTATTTGCCGACATATGTACTCAAATTAGTTTAAAACTTAATAAATTTACCTATGAAAATTAATATGAGATGGAATTCAACCTATGTTATGTTAAATGTTGCTATTAAATATAAAAAAGTAATTAATTTATTTATTTGAAATAATCAAATTATTAGTTTAGATATTATTGAGCCTATTAATTGGGCAAATGTAATTTTTTATAAACATTTTTTTACATATTTTTATATTGCTACTAAAATATTTAGTGGGATTTATTATCCTACCTTTTGCTAATATTGTTTATCAATTGGGGGTTATTGATAAAATTTTTAAAAAATATATTGTCCAAAAATATGATGCTTCTATAGTTTTTACAATGAATGAAAAATTTAATAAATATCTTAACTTACTTTCTATTCATTTTGGTACTATAACTATTTTAGATCCTAGATATAAAAAAAAAAATTTTTTTCTTCAATTATTAGAGATCATATATGATACTGAAAGTGACCAAGAATAATTAAATAATATTAAAGAGCAAATGCAAGTTGTAATGGATTGATATGATACTAATCATATAACTTTTCAAACAACCACTTTCACAATGACATTCTCTCACCATGACTTTGGTGACAATACCTCCATTTGGACAAGAATAAAATCTTGATGGACGAGTCCATCAACAAGTGGTAGTTCAAATTCATCCGACCTGCAATGTTGTCTGGGTATACCTCCGATAGAACATGAAGGTTGCGTTTGGTTTATTAAAAAATGTTAAAAATTTTTAAAAATTTCTAAAAGTTATTTATTTTTTATTTTATTATATGAATTACAAACTTATAACTTATCTCACTGTATTTCATTTTATCTCAATTTTTATCACTCCAAACACACCCGAAGATGACTTTAATCTTTTAGATAGTGGAAATGACAACAATCTAAGTTTTCAATTTTTTTAGCTTTAGCACATAATATCTTTGCATTTTCAGTTTTTACTGTAACATCCACGTAAGTGTTTAGCGTTATTAAGCACGTTATCAATTAATTCAAGAATTGACTAGTCCCTTCGACAGTAGAGATCTTAATTTGTTTACAAAATTGGTATCTCATCAAAAACAGACAATAAGAAGATGCCAAAAAAAAAGGTAACTTACCCTTTACTTTGTTGCAATGTATTTGGGTGAAAGAGAAGAACGCACTAGTGGATCTAGTGATAAATGATAATGATGTATAGATAGTGTAATATTTACAAATGATAGTCACTTTTATAGGTGCAACTTAGTTGAAATATATAAGATGTGAAGTAATGTACCTATTACTCTATCATTTGTTTTTTATAACTCTACACTTGTAAATTGTAATTTTGAATTTGATGCTAATTATGTAATTATTTGTTGCTTAATAAATTTTAATTTTTTTCAATAATTATTTTAGGGTGCGTTTGATTTGCTGACAAACGCTAAAAATATTTGAAAATTTATAAAAACTTCTAAAAATTATTCACTTTTATCTCACTACATAAATTATGAACTCACAACTTATCTCACTTTACTTTATTTTATCTCACTTTTTATCACTCAAAATACACCATTAATGTGTTTGTTTGAGTTTTATTTTGTATTTTATTTACTTAAAAAAATTAAAATATTAAAAAAATAGATTGAGTCAACTAAAACAGGTCAGAAACGAGGATTAATAACTTTCGCCCAACCTGAACAGACCTGAAAAAAAAAAAAGAGACAGCTAGTATGGGTTACTTACGGGTCAGGTCAGCACCAGGTCAAGGGACGGCTCAAGCCCGACTCAACTCGACCCTTTTCCACTCATACTTAGGACACGCTGGAGCGGTCATTGAATGCCACATAAATTTAGAATCCCAGAATCCTGAAAGACTAATGCCCACGAACCCGGAAGCAGATTTGCAGGGACGAATTTAGTTAAAGTAATGTGAAACGTTATCCTTCATATGTAAGTGCATTACATGTTTTGTTTATCATTAATCTTAGTTTCTTTACATGTAAATTCTATATAACACAGTGATTACATAATGCACATTCAAAACTATTATTTCTTATTAATCTTAATTTAGAAATATTTCTCCAAGAAATGAGAAGAAGAAAATTGTATATATTTCTAAATTTATTATAAAAGTGTTTGGTGTATCAAAAATTAATAAAAGTTATTAATTTATAAATATAAACACCAATATACAGTGAATATAAATTGTGAATCTGACATCCAAATTGCCACCCCTTTTGCCCCCTCCTCCGTACGTTTGAGTCTACATTCATCACATCAAATGAACTCCTCTTCATCAATTGTTTTGGTATGTTTCAACAAACCCTGATTCCCGAAGAACCAAGAAGGTGGGGAAAAAATTACCCACAAAAAAAAAAATGAAGGTGGGAAAAAAAAAAAAAAAGGAAAATGAAGGAAGAAATATATATACATGTGATCAGTACCTCGGCTTTGCTATTATTTTTTTTTTTTTGGACATCAATTAATTACATCATCTCATAGCTTTGACAATCTGCATGTAACAATGCATGTTTATACAGAGATGATCAGCATCGATCACCGCTGCTAGAACTAGAAGGAAGATAAAATAATTATAGGAAAATAAAACAGAATCAAAGCTTGCCATATTTGTGCCAACAAATCAGCATCATCACACATCTCCTTGCAATGTAAAATCTGGCCCGTTGCTTTCTTAGGAGAACCATGCACCCGTGCTTCCGTGAAGAAACTGTTCGATCCCACCCTTCTCTGTGCTTTAAATGCCTAGAAACACATTGACCCATTTTCTGAAATCAGAGATGCATACATATCTCTCTCTCTCTCTCTCTCTATATATATATATATTTATTTATATGTATGAACGGCTACAAACATGCATAAAAATCTATGTATCGATCGAATTAACATCTAACCCTGGAAAGATACATCATTCTTCCTTTGACCCTTATCATGGGTGATGAGCAGAGTCACAAATGCAATAATTGATCTCTCTCCAATTGGTCAAATACAAGAATGCAGAAACTTTTATAGGTAATGTTTGGCTTTACAAAGCCAATCTCGCTCTCCCAGTCTGTTTCCTCAATTTTAGCGAGCAAAACCAGGTATTTGTTTTGAAAATTTATCCATAATGACCACGTGGCCTTTATGATTATAATGTTTAAATAAATATAACAACTGTCATTCATATATATATATATATATATGCTAGCGTTGCAAGGGCTGATATTATATATATTATATATATATTAGTAAAATGTTATGTGCGTTGTGCAAATTTATCATATTATATAATGAAATTGAGACTATTATCATATGATAAAATAGTTATAAAAATATATTTAAAAGTAATATATATTATTTTTTATATAAATTTAATCAAATAATGAGTATAAAATAAATTAAAATATTAAACCTAGTATTAATTTGATTAAATTCAAATTTTAGTAAATAAAAAAATTCAATAAAGTTAAAAAATAATAGCACTTATATAATTAAATAATTTATAGTTATTGTATGTACTCTTTCTACTAAAGCGTCTATATACATACATACATATATATATGTATATATATCAATTATATATAATAACTTACAAAAATATATATTAATTATATATAAAAACTTAAAAAAATAAAATTTAAGTACGTACATAACAAATTATAAAGTCAAAAAGAAAATTATTATAACAAAAAGTCTTCAAGAAATTTAAAAAAAAAAAAAAGTCTATGTATTTATTTATAAACTTGTGATACAACTTGTGCGATGCACGAATTTGTCATAATACATAATTAAGTCGTACGTATTATCATATGCTAAAATTGTTAAATTGTAGAAATATATTTAAAAGTAATATATATTGTTGCTTATGCAAATTCAATCAAATAGTGAACGTAAAATAAATTAAAATAATGATTCCATCAATAATTTCAATTCGATTAAATTCAAATTCTAATAAATAACAAGAAAAGAAAAAAATAAGAAGTTGAAAAGTAACAATGCTTACTCATATACATTTAAAAATTAAAAAAATAATAAAATTGAATTATATACCTAACAAATTACAAAGTCAACGAAGAGAAAATTGCAATAATAAAAAGTCTCAGTTAAATTAGAAAGAAAAGAAAGTTTCGTGTGTATTTATAGATTTTGCATGCAAAGAAGTTTCGTGTGTATTTATAGTATTCTATTTATATTTGAATACTATTTAAAGTTCTATCTTAGAATTCTATTTTAATTGAATTGAAAGCATAAATTCAAGAAAAGTTTGGTTATCATATAACTTCTTGTTCTTTATTTATTTATATTTTGGTAAATAATTGCATATTTTTGTTAATAACTATTGAAAGTTTGATAATTATTAAAATATACTCCTATCTAAAGATAAAAATAAAAAATAAGAAGTTATTTGATAATAGAAGATATAGAAAATAGTAATAATAATAATATTTAGGGTAAATTTCACTAACCTCGCCTGAGGTTTCTGACATCGACAGAAACTTCCCCTAAGATTTCTGAAATAACACTGACCTCCCTTACTTTACCAAATAATTATCACTAACCTCCTCTCTGTCAACCTCCGTTAACTCACAGTTAGTTCAGGGGAGGTTTCTGACAAATTTCACAAACCTCAGGAGAGATTAGTGAAATTTACCTAATAAATAAATAAATAATAATTTATTTATTATTTAATATATATTATTTAATAAATAATTTAAATAATTATTTATTAA
>JAVXUM010000001.1:24917738-24929768 GCA_035590655.1 Pouteria glomerata
AAAACCCATCTGCAGCATGACATCTCTCAGAAACTTCCACTCCAGCCTATCATAGGCTTTACTAATATCTATTTTCAGTGATAAACAAACCCATATAATTGAATTTCTATTTGAGTTGTTTGGACAGACTTTAGTATGCTCGATAACCTAAGATTAAAGGACTTAGCCACCGCTAGGTTACGTTTGAAGGACACATAGGGTGCATTCAAACAGGTCTAAGCAATTTTTAAGGATTTTTTTAAAAATTAATATATTGAGCTTATTAAAACCTTTTAATTCAGTATTGTCATGATATATAATTCACCCTAATTCACCAAATCTTCTTTTGGATTATTATAGACCATAACTTGTTATTGAGTTTAAACATATGACAATGAGAATTTATATGATTAATGCATGACATCATTGAGCATATTGTTTGTAGGTTGGAGTTGTATCGTTTTGTTATTATTATGATTTGCCTAGATTTTTTATGTTATTGATGTGTTATGGGTATAGTCATATGTGTGGATGTGATCCATTTACTTGAAAGATGATAAAATAAGATTTTTAAAAATATCAGATGATTGTCAATTGATATGTATGATTTGTGATTAGTCATTTCATTTGGAACATTAATTTTGGATATTGAGATATTTTGACTTACCGATTCTGTTGATTAATGCTTGCCTATAGGTGGAAGCTTATTGTGATAGTATGCACCTGAGGGGTGCCGTTTTGCTATTAGCTTGATCAAAATGATGTGGTTACTGGTTCTCTATACTGTGCTAATTATTATTTGGTTGTGGTAAAATAAAAGAATAGTGTTGGTGGTGACCTCACATATTTTACTAAGTGTTATGTGTACTAGGTTAAGGTTGAGGGCGCATGAAGTTGGTGATCAAATGGTCATGGCACTTGCATTTCATTTATCTCATTTTTTGTTATGATTGTTGTATTATATATCGTGTACTGTTAAGTATATACACTTATACATACATGTAGTCCTACTTGCTTGACTATTATGCTCACTTGACTATTATGCTTACTTCTCCTTTATCATATGTTATCCCTCTAAAGCTGGAAACAATCACGTAAACTTAAGCAGAGACAATCAAATTGTTGATAGATTTCATTATCTATTTCTCTTATTTGTGTTGCTATTTTTTGTGAGCTGGAGTGTGTCTCACAAGTTAAATTATTGTTATTATTTTAAGATTTGTATTATTAGCTCATCGATAGGAATTTGTAGTATTTATAATGATTATTGTTGTGATCAAGTAGGCTTATATGATGGTTACTTGGAATGTAAAATTTAAATTATTTATTATTATTTTATGTGAAAATAAGAGAAGTGCATAATTACTCTAATTGGCCGACTAATTTCAGAATAAGTGTAATTTTGATTTTACTTAATTCTCATATTCTCATGTCGTTTGTGTTAGACAATAAAATTAGAGACATGACACCAAATATTATTATTATTACTCTTATATTTATCTTATTACTGTCATCAACGGTGGCGCGGGTTTGGAATTTAGGGTTCATTTAGGTTAAATAAAGAGCTTAAATGCAAATTGAACTAAGGTAGCATATGGAGTGATAAAAAAAGAAAAAATGTTGTTTGGGATAATTTTTTATGTTTAACATTTCTAACTCAAATTACATCTTTTAGAAATAAATAGTATAATTTTTGAAATTTTACGATAAAAAGTTAGAGAAAGAAACTGTAAAAACGGTAAAGAAATTGTAAGAATGGTTTTTTCAGTCTATTCCCACATTTTTTGGATCCGATATCACAGATTTATGTCAAAATTTTAGATAAAATTGTTGAATTTATAGATTTTTGCGATAAAAAGTTGAAGAGAAAAACTATAGGAACAGTTTTTTGGTTCGTTCTTATAGATTTATGTCAGAATTTCAAACAAAGTTGTTGAACTTTTTAACTTTTGTGTGAAAAAATTGAGGAATAAAACCATAACAATGATTTTTTGGGTCTATTCTTACATATTTATATCAATTTTTTTAAAATTTGTTGAAAAGTATTGGGATTTGTGAAAAAATTATTGTGATTTGTAAAAAAAGTATTGGAGTTTGTGAAAAAAGTATTGCGATTTGTAAAAATTCTTTGGGATATGTAGATATATATAGATATTGTTGTGACAAATTGAGATTAATATGGTAATGAAGTATGAAAAATAATTATGGGTAAGAAATAAAAATAATTATAACACACAAAAGCACAATGAATTATGTGGTTCAGTGTAATGCCTACGCCCATGGGCAAAGACATGAGAAGTATTTTACTATGAGAAAAGGAGAATACAAAATGTGAGAAAAATATAAAATATTTTGGTACCAAAATTAAAACAAAAGGTACCCGAAATATATCGTACTCTAAAAGACAAACACTTAATTTCTCTCACACCTCTCTATATTTTAATTTTCTTTTCTTTTTTTTTTTTTGCTTTTCTACACTTTCTCTGCTCTCTCTCCCGTTCTCCCAAGCTCCCCCTTTTTATACTTGAGAATTAAACTAATATTAGCTAACCTAAAATTGGTGAAAAGCTGGCCATCCCAAATAATGAATGGAAGAGATAAAGTCAATCCTCCCAACATGGGATTACCAATCATATTCAACAATTCTTCCCCTCAAAACTATGTGTGGGCAGTCACGATCATCTCCTATCTTCTTCATAATTCCCCAGAGGGCCTTTCAAATGGAACAAACACCAATCAAGTCCAAGTAATGCTTGAACTTTAGAACAAGAACAAGCTTAGTCAATATATCAGCTGAATTATCTGTTGTACCAATCTTCTGAATTCCAATATGTCCTTGAGATATAATTTTTTAACAAAATGATATTTGACATCAATGTGCTTATTCCTTTCGTGATACGTTTGATTTTTGGCCAAATGCATGGCACTTTAGCTATCACAACATACTACAGTATGATCCTGTTTCAAACCTAATTCTTTTTTCCAAGCAAGCCTTTTAACCTTATTTCACTGCTTCAATTATTGCCATATATTTTGCCTCCATAGTGGACAAAGCAATTGTAATTTGTGATGTTGCTTTCCAATTAATGGCAGAAGCTAAGAGAGTGAAAATATACCCTATTAGAGATCTTCTCTTATCAAGATCGGTAGTATAATTTGAATCTACGAACCTAATAGCAGTGCTATTTGCACTACTACTATCAAATACTAAACCAACATCAAAATATCCATTTTACGGCCTACTAGTGAGCCTTACCAGGATTAGCCATATATCTTGCTCACAACACTGATTGCATGTGAAATATCCGGACGAGTACATACCATAGCATACATGAGGCTTCCAACTGCACTAGCATATGGCACACGCGATATGTCTATCTTTTATTCTTCAGACTGTGGTGACATGGCCACTGAAAGCTTAAAATAGGCAGTAAGTGGAGTACTCACGGGCTTAGAGTTTTGCATACCAAAACGTTCAAGTACTTTCTCAATATACTTTTTCTGTGACAAGTATAACTTTCTCACTTTTTTATGCCTATGAATTTCCATACCCAAAATCTTCTTTGCCGCACCCAAGTCTTTCATTTCAAACTCACCACTAAGTTGGGCTTTCAACCTAATAATCTCGGACATGTCCTTTACAGCAATGAGCATGTCATTAACATACAATAACAAATACACAAAGGAACTATCTGTGAGCTTTTTGAAGTAGACACAACTATCATGCTTACTTCTAGAGTAACCTGCTCAATCATGAATGTGTCAAACTGTTTATACCACTGCCTAGGTGATTGCTTCAGGCCATACAAATATTTCTTCAATAAGCAAACATGGTTCTTTTTTTCCTGCAAAAACGAACCCTTCTGGTTGATGCATGTAAATCTGTTCTTCAAGCTCACCATGTAAGAAAACTATTTTGACATTAAGCTGTTCAAGCTCTAAGTTAAATATGGGAACCATGGCGAACAACACGCGAATAGATCTATGTTTCACAATTGATGAGAATACTCCATTGAAGTTCAAACCTTTCTTTTGACTATAGCCCTTTGCCATCAATCGTGCCTTGTACCTTGCATCTTCTGTTCCTGGGCTTCCTTCTTCTCTTTTAAAGACCCATTTGCACCCAACAATCTTTTTATCCTTAGACAGTTTCACTAGCTCCCAAGTTTGATTCCTCTGAAGAGACTCAATAGTCCATTGCGTTGACTTATTACCTATAACAGCTTCATGATATGTTACAGGTTCTTGAAACTCAATTGTTTCAGTCATAGTCAAAATATAAGAGACAAAATCAGTATTACTATACCTCAAAGGTAGTCTGATGATTTTCTTCTGTCTACCAATAGCAATACTATATGGTTGCTTAAGTAGTGCATTATCTGCTTCTGTATATTGTTCATCTTCTCCAATGGGTTCATCAGAAATAGTATTTTCATTGAAGGGTCCACTTTCAAACTCTACATTTCTCCAATATCAAGGTCTTTACCTTGATCAACACACTCCTTTCTCGGATGTAACATGATCGATTCATCAAAGGTAACATCTCTGCTGATAATGAATTTGGGTGACTTAGGATTAGGATGCCATAATTTGTATCCTTTCACCTCAGATCCATATCCCAGAAAAATACACTTCTTGGCTCGTGGCTCAAGCACATATGCATAGACTGGGCAACCAAAAATTATTAAATTAGAATAGTCAGCAGGATTACCTGACCATATCTCTTCAGGAGTCTTGCAGTTAATAGAAGTTAATGGAGATCAATTCACTAGGTAGCAAGCTGTGAAAACTATTTCAGCCAAATTATTTTTTTCCAAACTAGCATTAGAGAGTAAACAATAAGCTCTCTCAAGAAGCATCCAATTCATGCATTCTTCTACACCATTCTATTGAGCTGTTTTCCTAACTGTATGATGCCTCACGATCCCTTTATTGTTGCAGAACTCTTCAAATTCTCTTGAATAGAACTCAAGACCATTGTCAGTCCTAAGATGCTTAATTTTCTTTTCTGTCCGTTTCTCAATCATGGCCTTCCACTATTTAAACTTGAGAAATGCTTCATCTTTGTCCTTTAAAAAATAAATCTAGACCTTTCTTGAGTAATCATCAATAAAGGTCACAAAATGTCTTGATCCACCTTTGGACAAAACCAGAGAAGGACCCCAAAGGTTAAAATAGATATAGTCCAGTGTACCTTTATTTCTGTGAATGGCTTTATTGAACTTGACTCTACATTGCTTACCAAAGACACAATGTTCACAAAAGTCCAACTTTCTTGTTTTCTAACCACATAGCAAGCCTTGTTTGCTTAACACTATCATGCCCCTCTCACTTATATGCCCCAAATGCATATGCCATAAGTTGGTAGTGTCATGATTAGAACTTGTTGATGATGAGATAACTGCATCTCTAAGAACTATATTGCCTTGAAGTACATAAAGGTTTTTAGTCTTTTTCGTAACCACCAAAGCTCCTTTTGTTACTCGCATGACTCCCTATTCAACCGTATACTTGCAGCCACTAGAGTTGAGAGTACCAAGGGAGAGAAGATTTTTCTTTAAATCTGACACGTGTCGGACATCTGTCAAAACTCTTATGATACCATCATGCAACTTGATTCAAATTGTTCTAATACCAACAGTTTTACAGAGTGCATCGTTACCCATTAAAATTGTACAACCATTTACCAACTGGTATGTCGTGAACCAGTTCTGATTAGGACACATATGGAAGGAACAACCTAAGTCAAGAATCCATTTCTCATTTGAAGATTCACGAATGGTCGCCACTGACAAAACATTTCCGTCATTATTTGAATTTTCTTCAGCAACACCAGCAACTCTTTTCTCCTCTTTTTGTTTAAGCTTTGGACAGTCTTTTTTATAATACATGTCTTCTTGTAATAGTAGCATTTAATCTTTTCGATCTGGATTTTGACTTGAATCGACCTCTGTTATTACTATTTGGATCATTTCTCTCTCAGGTCGACCTAATTTTTGCCTCCATCCTCGGACACTTTTGCTCTTAATTATTCTGATAACAAGAATGGTTTGATATCCTCCATAGAGATAATACCCTTTCCGTAAAGCATTATTGTAACAAAATGCTTATATGATAGAGGTAGATAACATAATATAATAAGGGCTTGATCTTCATCATCAATTTTAATATCAATATTTTTCAAATCCATGACAATTTTGTTAAACTCGTTAGGGTAAATTTCAATAGATGTACCTTCCTTCATGCGTAAGGTGTAGAAATGTTGTTTTAAATACAGCCTGTTTGTGAGAGACTTTGTCATACAAACTCTCCAATTTGAGCCATAATTTGGCCGTAGTTGTTTCATCTGCAACTTTTCGCAATACCTCGTCACTTAAGCATAATTGAATTGCACTAATTGCTTTAGCGTCGAACTCTAATTTATCTTCATTTGACATCGTTGTAGAGAGTTTTCTCTTTCCATCTAAAACTTTATGCAAACCTTGTTGGGTTAAAAAGCACGTATTCTTACACGCTATAAACTAAAGTTATTCTTCCCATCAAATTTCACAACTTCATATTTAACAGCTGCCATAATAAAATCTCTAGAGAAATAACTTAGCTCTGATACTAGTTTGTTGTGACAAATTGATATTAATATGGTAATGAAGTATGAAAAATAGTTATGGATAAGAAATAAAAATAATTGCAACACACAAAGGCACAACAAATTATGTGATTCGGTGTAATGCCTACGTCCACGGAGGAAGACAGGAGAAGTATTTTACTGTGACAAAAGGAGAATACATAATGTGAGAAAGACATAAAATTAAGACAAAAAGTACCTAAAATATATCTCACTCTGAAAGACAAACACCTAATTTCTCTCACACTTCTCTACACTTCAATTTTTTTTTTTCTTTTCTACTCCCCCCCTTCTCCCAAGCTCCCCATTTTATACTTGAGAATTAAATTAATATTAGCCAACCTAAAATTGATGAAAAGCTGGCCATCTCAAATAATGAATGGAGGAGACAAAGTCAATCCTCCTAACATAGGATTACCAATCATATTCAACAGAAATTTATAAATATTTCACAAAGTACGAGGTGTGTAAAATGTGTTGGAAAGTCTTAGACATTTTCAGAAGTCTGCAGAGATTTTCAGAGAAATTTTCTTGTGTTTTTTTAGTACACCAAATGATGCCCAAGTTACAAAAATTTTGGCTTAACAAAGATTTTAAAGACATAATGATTGAATTATAAAAATTTAAAGTGTGTTAAATTTAAAAAAAAAAATTATTTTTTTTGGGACAAACTACCTGAGCTGTATTCCGGAACAGCCTTAAGCTAGATTGATTCCTAATAGTGATGCATGTTTAATATTTTCAATTTAGAAATAATAATGAGGACAAGTCTTCTATACTCTGTGGTGGACTTGTTTGAATTTAATAGTGGACAGTGGACGTGCCCACAAGTTCTGAGTAGCACGCAATTGACTTGAATAATTGATTAGAGCAAAGTCTATAGATTGTCGAAGAAAGACCAACGTGGAGTCAACAACATTCTGTGCAATCAATTGACACCAATTTTACAGTATTAAATAAAAAAATTAAAAATTTTAAATTTTTTTTTATTTTTTATCTTATTTTATGAATTACGAATCCACAATTTATGTCACTTTATTTCAAGAGAAAATCTTTGTACCATTATTGGTTTAGGATAAATTCCGAACCTACAACTTGTCTCACTTTATCTCAAGAGAAAATCATTGTACGATTATTGGTTTGGAATGACATCATGAGAGAATTTCATCATTCCCAATTGACAATACATTCGGAAGGTATGAAGATGTACCATGATTTGTAACGATAGTTTTATTGGCTCGAAATAAAGAAAGATGTGGCAGACTTCATCAATAAATGCTTAATTTGTTAGCAAGTTAAAGCAGAACATCAAAGACCAATATGATTATTATAATCGTTACCAATGTCTGAGTGGAAATAAGAATATGTAACCATGAATTTTACGGTAGGATCACCCAAAACTAAAAAGGGCTATGAGGCAATATGGGTGATTATAGATCGTCTAACCAAGTCAGCTCATTTATTGCCAATTCAAAGGACAAACACAATGGATAATCTAGCCAGATTATATATCCAAGAGACTCTTAGACTTCACAGGACTCTAGTATCTATTGTGTCAAATCGAGATTTTCATTTTGTCTTTAAGTTTTGACAGAGTTTTCAGTTAGCAATAGAAATCGAGTTATGTTTTAGTAATACTTATCATCTACAATCAGATGGACAGTCTAAATGCACAATTTAGGTTTCAGAAGATCTAGTTTGAGCTTGTGTATTGGTTTTTGGAGGTAGTTAGGAAATTCATCTGCCATTGGTAGAATTTGCTTATAACAACAGTCACTAAACTAATATAGAGATGACACTATTTGAGACTTTGTATGGCAGGCTATGTAAATCACTTGTTTGTTGTACCCAAGCTGGAGAAATAGCAATGATTGGGCTAAAATTAGTTCAGAAGACTAATGAAAAGATCAAAATTATTAGGCAATGATTAGAAATAGCACGTAACTGCCAAAAGAGTAATACAGATAAGAGGCGTAGATAATTGAAATTTCAAGTAGGAGATTATGTGTTTTTGAAAGTCTCGTCATAAAAGGGATAATTTCGGTTTGGTCAATAAGGCAAATTGGCACCCAGATCTATTGGGCCATTTGAGAGTTTAGCAAAAATTGAAGACGTTGATTTATCTAATTTTATTTTACTTTTTATTACTTCAAAAACAGTTTAATTAAAAACAAATACGTGGCATGGTGCAATTGGAGAGTAATGTTTTATCAATTTGGTCGTGTGTTTTTATATAAAATTGTGAGTTGTGTTTAGTTTGGTTTTTTTGTACTTAAGAAAAAGAAAAGTAAAATAAAGAATTTCAAAATGGATTAAGAGAAAATAATTTTATTTGTTTTTGTTTTTCTGATTTAAAAAAGTAGTAAAAAACTAAAATAAATATCAGAAAAAGAAAACGGGCCTCTCAATTTGCAAAATTTGGCAATTGTTAATTTCCAAAGAATTAGATCACATTATAACTTAACAAAAGTAGGTAGAGGCAGGCATCTGCATTAGGTTTAATAAATTTACATCACCATGTATTTTTACAACACGCTTGGATTTTAATTTTTTTTAATTGGTAAAATATATTTTACACAAAAATTAGTTGTCTTTGTTCTCAATATTAGGGTGTGAATGATTCGATTTGGTTTGAGTTTGTACTAGAATATTAATTTAACTATATATCATTTGCTAAAGAAATATTAATATCGTAATTAAATTATTATTTTTTGTTTAGTTTGGAAATAATTTATTAATATCATTTGACTAGGGGTACAATTTGAGAGCGTTATGCTAGTTTTAGACTCGGTTTTGCCTAATTTGAGATAATATTGAATTGGCTACGAAATTTAACTCAACCTAAGGTGAGTTTAAAAATTGAAACCCAAGCTCAACTCATGAGAACATATTTTTCGGGACAAACAATTATTCCTGGTTTTAGTGTTTAACAATTATGTAAAATACACATATATCTATGTTATTATAATAAAAAAATAAGGACAGTTGGTAAAAGTATAAAATTAATGAAACTAATTGCTCGGTGAAATTTTTACTTTTTTTATTAATATCTCTTAGCTATTAATAATTGCTCACAAGTTGAAAGAGCTGTGTAAGTAATTTTTGAATTTTATAAGTTATTTAAGTAATTTTTCCTTTTCATTTTTTATTTTTTTGTTTTCCTTAAATGTCTTGTTACTACTCACCATTTTTTTTTTAATATTTTTGTTTTATTAAAATGCTCCTTAATTAGTTACTATTTACATAAATACCTTTAACTGATAGTTACTCATTATTTATTATTTTAAACATTTCAAATTTTATTTTAAATAAAATAAACATTAATTAAAGATACAAATATAGTATGCGTCTCACTTCTATTGTATATATTATAATCTACTAATGAGTTTAGGGAAAAAAAATGAATAAAAATGAAAAAAGAAATTGCCTTTGAATATTATTCAGTATCAAGAATGAATTAATATGAAACACATATCAACATATTATAATTGTATTAGTTTATATAATTTGAATTTAATAGCTAAAATGAATTTAGTCTAATAATTAAGATAACTAAAAAAATTTTATGTTATATAGATGACTATATATTCATATATGTTTTGGGTATTGAATTTTTTGAGTAACCTTGTAGGATGCCAAATCTAATTCAAATTAATTCGAAAATTATATTTTTGACTCATGCTAATTTTGATCTTATAAAAGAAGTGCCTAAACCTATTTTTCATCGAATTGGGATCTTAATTCCATGGGTTGAAGTTGCCAAACTTGCACTCCTAAAACGGAGGCAGGGATTGTCCAAACTCGACCCAAACTTAAAGTAACGTGTTCTGTTTTTGCCCAATCTAGTCCAACCGTGAGAATAACATTTGAGTCCACGTTAAAATAACCGCGTAAATTTAGGAGTGGCCCAAGAGAATTTGGGCTGAGTAACAAAAATATGGTTCCTCCAAAACCAAACCGAATTATGGGTTAATAATTTTGACGCCTACAATTCAGTGGATGTTTAGTTTACTAAATTTTATCAAAAATTAAAAATAATTATCAATTTTTTTTAATTAAATTTTATCATGTGTTATTTTTATACCAATTCTTTTTTTTTTAATTCTTTTACCATCCAAATATCCCCTCAACCCAACTCTTGACTTTGGTTTGTGGGAACTACACCCTAATTATGAGAAATATTAATGTAAAAATCATTAATGGTAATATTAAAATGATGTACGATCACTATTGCCCATAATACCAATAGGGTTCAACGGGCATTGATTAAGGGTTGGTGCCCTAAGTTCATTCACTAAGGGCAAATGAAAACTTATACATAGTGTTTGGATGGTTTAAAAAAAAAATTAAGTAGTTAGTGCAAAAGTGATATAACGAAATTTAATTTGAGAAAATTAAAAAGAAAATATGTAACTTTTTGTAAGTTTTGAAAGTTCTAAGAATTATTATGAAAAAATTACAGTCATGATTTGATTGTATTTAATCTAATGAGATTTTTCATATTTTGTATTAATTATGTTTCAATCAAAATTTTTAAATTCTTTTTTAAATTTGAAATTAATTTTAATTAAATTAAATTAAAATCATTAGATTAAATATAATCAAATTATGATCGCTAATTTTTTCACTGTAACTCCCTACAATCCAAGTTTTGATAAATTTTGATAAGTCAAATAGTCCCATAATAATATCTTGCATTTTTATAGGATTGCACGAAAAAATGTGTTAAAAAATTTTAGAAATTTTTAGAAATTTTCAGTTTAAACTTTTTTTAGTACGCTAAACGCACTCTTAGTTAGAACATATAGGATAAGATAACCAAACTAAACCAAACCAAGCCTTTTCCCACTAGGTGGGGTCAGTTATATGGATTTGACGACGCCTATCAAATCTATTGAGGGTCATATCCTCCGTTAAATCTATGTAGGTAAGGTCATATTTAATAATTTCTTTCCAACAGCTTTTGGGTCTTCCTCTCTCTCTCCTACTCCTGATAATCCCCATACTTTCACACCTTTTAACCGGTGCCTCCGTTGGACGTCTTTTAACATGACCAAACTATCTTAGACAATTTTCTCTCATTTTCTCTTCAATCGGCGCTATTCCTAATTTGCCCCTAATCTCCTCGTTCATAATCCTATCTCTTCTTGTTACCCCGCACATCCATCTTAACATTCTCATCTCTGCAACTGCCATCTTCTGAACTTGATTATGTTTTACTGCCCAACACTCTGATCCATATAATAACGCTGGCCTTACTGCCACCTTATAATAGTTTCCTTTCACCTTGAGGGGGACTTTTCGATCACACAAGACACCTGAAGCACTCCGCCATTTGGTCCACGCGGTCTGAATCCTATGACTTACATCCGACTCAATCCCTCCATCCTGTTGAACTATAGATCCAAGGTATCTAAAGTTTTCTT
>JAVXUM010000001.1:24978240-24988405 GCA_035590655.1 Pouteria glomerata
CTAGCTTTAGCAAGCTTGAATATCTCTCTTTCGCCTTCCTTAGTGTCAAGTCGCCTATATAACTCCTCAAATGCCTTAACGATAGAAGCACGTTAATGAATAAATTATAATTTTATCTATGTATATGAAGAAACTACTACTTATTCATTTTTGTACTATAAATACAATTATCCTTTATTTATATCTATTTTAAAAGATTATATTTACAAACAAATTCAAAATTTTAGATCTTAAAATTCCTATAATAAAAAAATAAATGATAAGGAATTAATTAATGTAATTTATGTCATTTTTATCTTATTATTTGATTGCAAGTTTTCTTTTGAAAAATTATAATATGTTTCATACAGGTGTAACTTTTGAATATGTTTCTCCTCAAGTGTCCAAAAAGTGTTTGATGAGTGTAGGTATCTTACACTACATGACCCTGTTATGCCACCTTAGTAGTGTTTGTGCTTCTTAGGATGTTAGTGCTGAAATAGCTTGATATACATTGTTGGCTTAGTCTCTTAACAACTTAAGCTTTTGGAACGATACAATCTCAAATGCCAATAGACCTACAAAAATAATATTTGGAGCTTGAAACAATTTAATTTGGAGGCTTATTTGTTACTTAATGGAGCTATTGTTCTCACAATGTCAGCTAATTGGGGCTTGAGTATTCTAACTTAGTCTCCTTAATAAACTGTTGAGACAACGTAAGTCTAACATTATCAGAACAAGTAAAGGTACTGAGTTTAAATTTCACTGTCATCCAAAAAAGTTAATTGCCTCACATGTTTGCTCCTTTAAAAATAGTCATTTGGCCATGCTTGATGGTGTGCATTTAAGGGAAAATAAGTTAATGTAAATAATAAAAAAGTTAGGGGTAATTAGATTTTATCTCCTTAGGGTTTGGACCAAAAATACATTAATTTCCTTTGATCTAAAAGTCAATACGTAACCCTATTTTGATTTAAAACTAACGGACGTATTTTTTGGCTAAACCCTAATTACCCGATAAAGTTATCCCATCCCTAATAGCTCAAGCTTTTTAGCTAAGATGTTGGCTAATACTAACATACACGGTAAAATGTTTTTTGAGTGGCCATATGAGACTTCAAATGTCTTTTGTTTTCAACCTCAGTTTACACAATCTGCACGGTCAAGAATTCATAAAACATAGTTAAGAGTTTCAAATGTTGTAGTCCCACACACCTACTTGTTTTAAGTACCCAACTGGTAAAGACATCCAGTCAAGTTGCTGATTTTATTGCCTAGGCACTGCTGGCATTTGAGGTATTGTGCAGCTATGGCATTCTGCTGATGTTTTAACTTTTAAAGTGGTTTGGAAGAGAAAAAGGTGGTTACGCGGGAAAGTGATTCTATGTGATTCCTTGGGCCATGGTATGAGTATGGTTCTTTGAAGCTTTTTGTGATTAATTGTCCTTTGGCTTTGCCATAAGAGATTGGTTATTGCCTTCATACAAGGACAAAATAATTTTTTCTTTGGTAAGGCAAAAAGAAAAGAGTTAAAACACTGAACTAAACCTTTATTTCAGATACTTGTTGATGAGGACATCCCCTTGGACATTTGGTTGGAGAGATCCATCCTCAAATAAAATACATTCGTTAGTTTCTCTAGGATTTCTTGGCGTCGTCAAATCCATATAGCCGACCCCACCTAGTGGGAAAAGGCTTAGTTTGGTTTGGTTTGGTTTGGTTTAGTTTCTCTAGGATGCTCTTAAGATTTGTCTTTTGATGTTCCCTTGTGTTTCTTATTTAAGTGTATTATGTGTTGGTGTAAGGAGAATATGATGAATATGAATTGAATATTAAGAATGTATAGCTTACAGTCTGGTTTTCTTTCATCTGACTTTCTCCTTCTCTTGGCTAATATTCTTCTCTCTTGAGCTTAAGCTTTTCCTTCTATGCTTTGATTTTTTTTTTTCTTGATTTCACATCAAATTGGTATCAAAGCCGAATAGTCTTCAAGCATTGTTCAAAGTCAATCACTCACATTTGTCAAATACTACAACCATAATTCTTGTAGTTGTGAAATTGCACATACAACCATAGTTTTCACAATTATGAAATTGCACATATAGCCAGTGTTTTCACGGCTATGAAATTGCACCACCTATGATTACACGATGGAGCGTGCGGTTTCAACTCAACGGAATCGAGTTTCTTCCTTGCTTGGGAGAATCAATGAGGACATCCCCTTAGATTCTTTGTTGAAGAGATCCATCCTCCTTGAAAATGCATAACGTAGGATTGAATGTTGAAAGAATAGGAAAGAAGAAGAAGAAGAAGAAAAACAACAACAACAACACCCATAGAGTGTAAAAATATCAAAGTCAGAAAAATTGAGTATGTATTTCCCCCTCTCCCAAATTTTCTATTTATAATGTTTAGTTACATCCAAATAGAAAATATAGCGAATTGAGCTATCAATTCAAGAGAGGAAAGAAAATCACAATAATAATGAATTAATAATAATAATATCTCTAACACACTCTCAAGTTGGAGTATACAAATAAAAATGCTCAGCTTGGAAGACATAGCTTGAAAGACAGGGCGAGGCAACGACTTAGAAAGAAGATCAGCCAATTGATATGAGGATCTAACAAAGAGTACTCAGTTGTTTGCGCAACAACAAATCACAGATGAATCGACAACCAACTTTTATATGTTTAAAGCACTCGTGAAATACTGGATTATTGGCAATGAAAATGGTGGCCTGATTATCACAGTGCAGGTAGAGGAACATCGATACCAAAGTCACGTAGTAGAGAGCAGATGCAGAGCACCTCAGAAGCAATATGGGCCATAGCATGATACACAACTTTTGCACTAGAATGAGCAACAACTTGTTTATTATTGTGCCAAGTGACCAAGTTATTCCCAACAAAGGTATAGTAACCAAATGTCGAACGATGATCCATTTGACTCCCAACCCAATTTGCATCACTATAACTAGTGACAATAAGTGAGAAAGATGGGCTATAAAGAAGACCGCATCTAAGGGACTACTTTAAGTACGACAAGAGGAGTACAGGGAGCATGCATAAATTGGCTGACAATTCCCACGGCATAATTAATATTAGGACGAGTTACTGTAAGATAGATAAGTTTGCCCACCAAGCGACAATATCGGCTTACATCAAAGAAGAGCTTACTAGAAGTAGTATCTAACTTGGTAGAGGGATCCATAGGCATATCCACTGGACGAGCACCTAAAAGACCAGTCTCAGAGAGTAAATATAAAACATACTTGTGTTGACAAATAGAGATTCCCTAAGAAGAATTTGCAATTTCAAGATCTAGAAAGTATCGAAATCCTCCAAGATCCTTAGTTTGAAATTGAGTAGCCAAATGGCGTTTTAAAGTCACAATACCAGAAGCATCATTGCCAGAAATAATAATATCATCCACTTACACAATCAAGATGATAGTCCCAGAAGAAGTATGAATAGAGACAGAATGATCAGCGGAAGAGCGTGAGAAGCCAACATCAATAAGAATAGAGTTAAACTGGTCAAACTAGGCTCGAGGAGATTGTTTCAAACCATAAAGAGAACATCGTAACCGACATACCCAATGCTCACTGCTTGGAGTAGAATAACCTGGGGGCTGATCGATATGGACTTCTTTTTGTAGCTCACCATGAAGAAATGCATTTTTAATATCAATTTGATGTGAAGGCCAATGATGACTGACTACCACAACAAGCAAGATTTGAACTGAATTTAGTCGAGCCACAGGAGAAAAGGTCTCGGTATGGTCTACAACATATGTTTGAGTCTATCCTTTGGCAACTAGTCGAGCCTTAAGATGTTTAACAGAACCATTTGAAAGATAATAGCGTTAACCCAATGACAATTAATAGTTTGTTTACCAAGGGGAAGAAAAGTGAGTTCCCATGTCTGATTTTGATATAAAGCATGCATCTCCTCATCCATAGTGTGTTTCCATCCCAGAATGCATAAGGCCTGCATGTAAGAGGATGGAACAAACATGTATGAGAAGGCACAAACAAAAGAAAAAAGAGACGAAAGATGATGATAAGACACATAATTAGTAAGAGGATGTTGAGTGCAAGTACGTTTACCTTTCCGTAATGCAATGGGCAAGTCAGAAGGAGAGGCATGGACCTTAAACGAAGAAGAAGAATCAGTTGAGGAAGTAAGGACTACCATTCTATCTTGATCTCATTGATACACCTTTGGTAAGGGAGTAATGGAGGGAACAGTAGGAGCAATGGTAGGATTTTCAGGCTGAGCTGAGGTGTCTATAGTGGTTAAGTCAAGTGATGAAGGTTGAGGCAAAGGGACATATGATGAGGACATGGGAGCAGGAAGAGTAGGAGAAGATGTCCTCTTACTAGAAATAAAGTGAGACGACAGAGTATCGCCATCAGAAGAAAAGAAGGCAGTGAATTTAAAAAAGGTGACATCAGCATTGATAAAATAACAGCGAGACTTTCGATGGTAACATTGATATTCTTTTTGTGTGTGAGAATACTAAAAAAAAAGACGCGAGAACGAGGTGATAATTTGTCTAGACTTGGATCAAAAATATGATCAAAGGCAACACAGCTAAAAAATCGAGGACGAAGGGAGAAGGGTGATAGACCAGTGTAAAGAATAGAGAAAGGAGATTGGTTTGACAAAACAGGTGTAGGGACTCTATTAATAAGGTAACCTGTTGTGAGAACAGCATCTGCCAAAAAAGGTTTAGAAATATGCATTTGAAACATCAAGGTGCGTGCAACATCTAACACATGACGGTATTTATGCTTGACAACGCCATTTTGTTGAAAAGTGCAAGGGCATGTTGTTTGATGAATAATTCCCTTTTCAAGGCAAAAGTTGTCAACAACAGATTGAATATATTCCCTAGCATTATTAGATCGGAAAATTTTGATTTTTTTGCCAAATTGAGTAGAAATTTTATTATAGAAACGAGAAATGTTAGAAGGTAACTCACTCTCTTGTTTCTTTAAAAAAGGCCAAGTCATACGAGAAAAATTATCAATAAATAGAATGAAGTAAAATAATCCACCGATACTCTTAACCCGAGAAGGTTCCCAAACATCTGTATGAATGACGGCAAAAGACTCAGACTCATGACTACTATGACAACTAGGAAAAGTACTACGGTGATATTTGCCAAATTGATAAGTCTCACATTCTAAACTAGATACAGGACTTAGATTTGGCACAATAAGTTTTAATCTTGCCAAAGATGGATGACCTAGACGATGGTGCCAATGAAGTGGAGAGATAGTAGCGCAGAGAGCAGTGGAAGGTAAGTGTTCTAGAGAGTGATCACAATTGAGATGCTTAAGTCCATCCTTTTCATGCCTTGAACCAATCGTCTTCCTCATCTTGAGATCCTGAAAGACACGAGTTTGAGACAAAGGTTATTGAATAATTTAATAATCTGGTTAGCTGACTTACAAAGAGTAAATTAATTAGAAATTGAGCACATAAAGACTAAAATGTAAGTTGAGAGATGATGAGGGACGAAGAGTCCTTTTGCCAGACACGATGAGACGAGCCTTTAGCTAACACTATATTATGATTAAGAGGGCTGAGGTTCGAAAATAAGGAAGAATTACCCGACATATGTAAACTGGCTCTTAAATCAAAGATCTAGGATGAAGAGGAAGAGGCCACAAGAGTTAGGTTACCTGAATTTGCTAGGGTGGCAGCAGAGGCAGAGGGAGTAGAGACACACAATGACTGAATGAGCTCGTGAAGTTGGGATGAGCTTAGAGTGAATGTCTCCTTAGAATCAGATGCAAGAGTACTATTCTGAGGCACTAAAGACTATGTAGAACCATGATCATTAACAGGATGTGCCTGCTTTGGTTTGCCATATTTTTTCTAGCAATAAGGTTCAGTATGATTCGTTCCCTTAGAGAAGTCACACTTGCGATCACCCTTATTTCCAGAAGCTCTACCTCCACCTCGATTATTCCTTTCACCACGGGAGCGATGAGAAGGTCCACCACGATTTTGATGACTAATAAGAGAAGATGAATCTATAGGTGGTATTGTATGATCAGTGGTGGAGGAATGACTGTCTAATGAGGATCGCTGTATTTGAGATTTTGCACTAGCTATGGTGGGCAAGGTTACGCACGCTAAAATCTAATCCTTAAATCCTCAAAGAATAGGATTAAGACCAGATAAAAATTAGCAATCATAAACTCGTTCCAATATCTATTCTGCTATAGTAAGTTTGTACTAAAAGGACGATGTTGCAATAACTGCCCTCAATTTTTCAAATGACTAATACTTAGATAAAGATCTGTTACCCTGTTTTGCTGAGAACATTTGCTCATATAACTCATAAATGGGAGAGACATTACTCTTTTGGGAGTAGGATTCAACAAGGCAGTCCCATATCCTTTTAGAGGAATCACAGAATTCCATTGTGGTGGCAATAGAATCCTCTAAGCTGTGCCAAAGAAGGCCCATTACGATTGCATCTTCACTCATCCGAACATTATACTTAGGATCACTCAAGGGAGGTGCTTCATCAGTCATATATTGTAGTTTGTTTTTTCCCCGAAGAAAAGATTTAACCACATGTGCCTAACTCAAATAATTGTCGCCATTTAACTTCTTTGGCATGATAGAGCGAGGAACGTCGTTAGCTTTGAGAAAAATTGCCTAAGGAATGGTTTGATTAGATGAAGAATTTGACTTTTAGTGAAAAAAAAGGCTGTTGATTAATCAGAAGGAAAAGGCACCACAAATTCCTTAGAACCAACAGAATAATAGTTGGCGGCTGTCAACAACAACAAGAATCATGGCAACAAAGAACAAATCATCAATCAACAAAAACTATTGTCAACAATAAACAAACATAACAATAAAACCTTCAACGGATCATCAATTGGTGAAACCAGCAAAGGAAGGGTTGTCAATGACATCAACGAACACAACCGCATCAATGAACAACAACCACTTAATAATAAACAAACATAGCAACAAAACCTTCAACGGATCATCAATTGGTGAAAGAAGAGAAAGGAAGGGTTGTCGATGACATCAACGAACACAGCTGCATCAATGAACAACATGAACAACAATGGCTTATCAAGTAGGAGCCGTCAACGACATCAAATCATCAAATAGATAGGGCTACGACAGCTGCTTCTCTCAGGCGACCATCGTCGGGGAAGATGGTAGACTGATGGTGAGTCACGTGCTGGCATGCCCCAATAGTCTCCTGGGCACTTGAGATTTAACACAGGAACTAGGTTTCTCTTGGTGGCGCATGTGAGGGCTTTTGGTTGACAGGTTTGCTAGGGCTTTGGTCGCTAGTCACTGACGAGGCTCAAATGGATGTCGGATGGTGACTTCGTCACTGGAGAGATTGCTAGCGGCGAAGGACGAATAGGACCTTTGCCCTTTGCTTCACTCACGTGGTTTGTCTCTCTCTCTTTTCCCTTTTTTTTTTTATTTTAATATTTCTGCTCTGATACTATGTAAGAATATCAAAGATAGAAAAATTGAGTAGTGCGTATTTCTCCCTTTCTTGTATATTCTATTTATAATGTTAAGTTACGCCCAAATAGGAAATATAGCTATTCAAGCTATCAATACAAGAAAGGAAAGAAAATCACAATAATAATAATAACATAGAGGAAGAATCAATCAAAAAATTGTTCATGCGATAATAATTTTTGTTGAACCTTATTAGGGTTTAAATAATAAAATCATGGGCCAAAACGTAAAGGCCTATAATAAAATGAAATTAATACTAAAATTGTCCAAAATAAATGGGTCCAAACAATAAACAAAATAACCCACAACTACGCTAAACTGGACTACTAATAATCAACCCATAAAGCTAATAATTGGGTCACTTCGGCCTATATTTGCTTGCTTTACTAGTGTCCGCACCAATGCATTCCCCTTTTATAAATTCCATTAGTTTCTTTAGGATTGTCTTCCAAGGATTTGTCTTTTGATGTTCCTTTGTGTTTCCTATTGTGTGTTGGTGTGAGGAGAATATGATGAATACGAATTGAATATTGAGAATGTATAGCCTGTGGGTTGATTTCCTCTCTCTCTTCTTCTTTCTTTGAATTTCTTTTCTTGCTTATGTTTTCTCTCTCAAGCTTATTCTTCTCCTATGCTTGAATCTTCTCCTTGGCTTCACATCACTCGTGCATTTTATAACTATCTCATTTCTAAAGGAAAACAATCAAATAATGTATGTTAACCTTGAGGGTTGTGTAGCGGTGTGGAAGACATCCTCCTCAACTGTAAACTTATAGAGGTTGTGGGACTGAAGCTCCACGAAGGTTTCTCCCCTCAAGGTCACATAGGCTTTGCTCTATGGGCCTTGTGGTTGGTTCAAGAGCCCATGGTTTATACTTTAAGGGAGGTTCCCTATTGCCAAAAAGAGAAAAGCACGTAGATGGGAGAAAATTTTTCTTAAATTTTGGAATGCTTGGTAACATGTATAAGCATGGGCCTACTTTTATATATTGAATCACTTATAGGGATCTATCAAAAATATATGTAGAGCATTAGATGTACTTGGAAACTTCTTTTTCTTTTTTTTTTTTCTTTTTTTTTTTTTTGGGGGGGAAACTCCGCCTATGTTAGGGTTTTTTTAACGTAGCCGGTCCCAAGCCTGGATAAAGGGGGAGGGTTGTGCGTTAGGTAGCCGACAGCTAGCACAATATTTAGTCGGACTTTTTTAATGGATTTGAGACCTAATGAAATTTCGTTGGGGCGTACCCTATTCAGCGACGTGCTGCATGGTCCGAGTACAGCGATAAATAAGTAAGGATCGGTGCCCGGATGCAGTGTTAAATAGGCAAGGGTCGTCACACTTTCTTGGACAAGTGAGGGGGGTAAGGAAGCTAGTCCAAAATAGAAAACTGAGATTAGGTACTTGGAATATTGAGAGCTTAATAGGGAAACTTATGGAAGTGGTAGATACAACGGAAAATAGATAAATTGCAATTGCTTGCTTGCAAGAGACGAAGTGGATAGGACAGAAAGTTAAAGAGATTGAGAGGACTGGGTATAAGTTATAGTATACAGGACTTAATAGATCGAGGAATGGGGTTGGCATAATGGCAAGTAAGGACCTAAAGGAAGATATAATTAATGTAAGGCGATGTGGAGATAAAATTATTACAATTAAGTTAGTGTTAGGAGAAGATATAGTGAATGTAATTAGTACTTATGCCCCTCAGGTGGGTCTAGGGAATGAACACAAGGAGAAGTTTTGGGAAGACTTGGAAGGAGTGTTACTAGAGATACCCTAGGGAGAGATGGTCTTCATAGGACGAGATTTAAATGGTCATGTAGGACGTGATGTAGATGGATACATAAGAGTACACGGGGGATACGGATACGATAATAGAAATGAAGAAGGAAAGGATATTTTGGAGTTTACAGTGGCTTGTGATCTCATGGTGACTAACACATTTTTTAAGAAGAGAGAAACATTTGATGACTTATAAGAGTGGCTCCTCGAGGACACAAATTGACTTTTTTTAACTAGGAAAAGAGATCGCCTAGTTTGTAAAGATTGCAAAGTTATACCGGGAGAGAGCTTGGCTTCCCAATAGAGGCTGTTGATTATAGAAGTGCAGCTCCAAAGGTGGACTAAAAAGAAGAAGATATATAGATGCTCAAGGACTAAATGTTGGAACTTAAAGGATGATAAGTCACTAACACTAAGGGAAAGAGTACTAGATGAAGATTTTTGGGCGGTAAATGAGAGTGCAAATACTACGTGGGATAAGGTAGCAGAGTGTATTAGGAGAGTAGGGAAAGAAGTCTTAGGAGAATCTAAAAAGAGTGTGCCGGCACAGAAAAATGCTTGGTGGTAGAGTGAGGCTGTCCAAGACAATATAAGAGTTAAAAGAGTGTTTTAAATTTTGGCAAAAGAATCGAAATGAAGTGAACTTGGAGAGATATAAGGAAGCTAAACGTGAAACTAAAAAGGTAGTTAGTGAGGCTAAGATAAAGGCATTTGATGAGTTATATAGGCGACTTAACACTAAATAAGGCGAAAGAGAGATATTCAAACTTGTTAAAGTTAGAGATAGGTGGACCAAGGACTTGAACCAAGTTAAATGCATTAAGGATGAGGATGAAAAGGTAAAGGAAGAGGAGTAAAGGAGCATTGGAAGAGCTAC
>JAVXUM010000001.1:25027807-25045055 GCA_035590655.1 Pouteria glomerata
TTTAAGAAAATAAAAGAACTATACAAGAAAAATGTTAAAACTAAAAAAATATATAAATAAAATGTGAAAAATAAAATAAGAAGTTAGTACAAAGACAAAACAAAAATAAAAGAAAAGAAAATAAGAAAAAAGAAAAGCTAAACTAACAAGAAATAAGAAAACAAAAAAAAAAAAAAAAAGAAAAATCTAATCTACTATGCACAAATAAAACAAAGAAAAGAGTTATCTAATACCTATTTTATCTCACGTGTCCACAAATAGCTTAACAAAAATGAGATTATTCTCGAGCTTATGGAGTATCAATGGTTGATGCTCCTCAGGTGTAAAGCACATCGAGAAAGGAATAACCTCGTGGGGTTCATAAAATGCCAAATATAGCCAAATGTTATTTGTATATATGAACATAGAATGTAGTTGTATGGTCTCTAATATCCCCTCGACGCCTAAGAAGTCAATGCAAACTACTTTTTTGGTCTTCACCACCTCCCTACGTATGTGGTTACTCTTAGTCAAAACATCTGCAATTCTATCAGTAGAATTCTCAGTTGAGGTTAGGGAAAAAGTAAAAAAGAGTGCACCACTCTCACTCTCAGGCTTGTCTGTCGAACTCTTAAAGGATGATAAAGAAAATTCATTCTCATTATAGTCTTGTGGGGTCTCAACATGCAAGTCATCATACTTCCACTCAAATGTAGAGGTCTCAACATATAGGTCATCATATGTACTAGACCCAATAGAAAAAGATATATTAGAAGTGGTCTCAGTGAGTAGTGTGGTAGAACATGATAAAACTAAAATGATTGGCTCAACAGTGTGCTCCCCTAAACCTATAGTATCAAAGCTCTGTGGTGGTGTTAATTAGCATATCCTCAAAACTCTCATTAGATGAAGTCTAGTGCATGTTGGAGTCTGGTGGGAACGAGTCAAAGAGTTCATCCTCTTAACTATCCCAATCATTGTTAGAACACTCACTCTACTCAAAATTTAAGATTTTTGAATTAGGATTTTCTCATGCAAGCAACAAAAAGGCCTGATTTAGTGATTTCAGTTTTAATGAGTGGTGGAACATAAAGACATATAACAGGCTTAAACAATGTATCATCCAATACAAAGTCAATATGTGTGTAAGTCTCATGTGCACTAGAATCGACTTTTAAGTTAATTTCTTTATTATGTTGAGTTCGATCATAGAGTGACTCAGGAAAGTTCCATGCTGACTCCGAAGTAAAGTCAAGGAACTTACCCCTAGACAACTCCTCAAGAGTAGTGTATCTCCACAAGTAATCCATCATAGAAATTTATAATAATGCGCCGTAACTCAAGATTAAAACTTTTCCCAACATTGATAAACTTCTTTACCATAATTTTGAGAAAACTTTTCAATTTGAAATCATAGGTTGAAGTTTTGAAAAATTATGAGAAAAGTTGTAATAAATTCATTTTGTAACTCTTCCCAAGTATTACTAGAGCAAGTAGCTATGTAGCATCAATCATTGACCACTCCGCATAATGATAATGGAAAAAAATTATACTTAATAGTATCATCCATGTAATCATTCATGTAATAGAAACAAATTGATTCAAAATTTTTGAAATGAACTCTAAGGTTTTCGTGTACAAGTCCATAAAATTTAGGTAGCATAGAGAAGGTCTTTAAGCAAAAATCAATTTCCTAAATGCTACCTAAATGATCAATGAGTGGGTGGATGGTATATGGTGAATTAAAATTATAGAAAAAATAATCCATATTCATAATATTTCCCCCCATTTTTTCTTTTGAAAATAATAGAAAAGTAACTTAAAACTGCCTTAACGGATCAAAACTACAAAAGTCCCTCAACAACAGCACCAAAAACTTGACCGCCTAAAAAATATGCAGTTAAACTTAACTCCCAAGTATGAGGGCATGCTATGTACTTTTACCTGGTAAGTCTAGGATCATATCCATAGGAAACTTTGAGATGAAACCTAGAGTTTCTAAGTTTTTCTAACATGTTGTTTTCTTTTTAAAACAATAAAATAAAAATAGATTTTGGTTTCAAAAAGGTTGACTACATAACTAATAAACGAACAAAATGAAATTCTGTGTAATTAAAATAAAAAAAAAACTTAATCTAACATATAAATTCAGGTGAATACCTTTTTTTATGTTAGATGTGACTTTTTATCTCAGTTTACAGTTTATATTTAGGAAAAGTAAATCGAAAAGATTTTATCATGAAAATATTATCCAAAGCATGATTTTAAAATCACGTTTAGGATAAATAAAACCAAAGAGATTTCATCTTAAAAATATTCTTTGGTTTAGAACTCTTTTCCTTGATTCCAAAATATAAAGAACATTTAAATCAAGTAACGTCATTAGAGATTTCAACAAAATATGATAAGATTACCAATTTTCAAAAACTTTTGAAAACTAAAAGAAGAAAAAAACCAGAAAATAAATCTAGATTTGTCTCTTATATTTTCAAATTATCAAAAAATTTGAAATAATATATAATAATAAGTGATTTTAAGGAAATATAATCAACTACATACATTTTCAAAGGTTTTGAAAATATTAGAAAGCAGATCTAAGAAAACAAAAATTTTAACAAACAAGTTTTACATTGCAAGCTTGGATCCATTAATATCTAATCATCAAATAAGGATCCACCAATCATTGATGGGTTGAATCAAGTATCGTTATGCACTAGCATGCTAGAAACATAAACAAAACAGAAAATAAAAGAGAAAGATAAGAAAGCAAACTCCATAGATAAAAACGCTGTAACTTATATTGAAAAACTTTTGTGTAATCAAAGTTTCGATCCAAACTTGATAGAAAACTATCTACAATTGCTCTTTAAACTAATATATTTTAATAAAAAACTAAATCTAAAACAATACAGAGAAAAATTTACAGCTGCCACCATAAAAAAAATGTATTTATAAGTAGGAAATGAAACTCTAAACCTAATCTTTATCATGCAGTTATAGCTATTGCTGTCTGGATAGCCCAACAAGGTATCCAGACAGCAGATTCAATCTTTGGCTCCTATACAAAAGTTGTATTCTTTCGAGTCTTCTTTCTAACTAAAAAAGAATCGCATTAATCGGAGTTGTGAGGAAAAAGTTATGGCTAAAAAACTGATAAGGTGTCATGCTGAATCATCCGAAGAATTCCGAATTGTGCAACTTTGTAAGCTACCTTTGGGGTAGATGGAGACCTCTTCTGGACTTAGGTTCTCATGAAAGTTGTAGCTAAAAATGTGTACTTGATTTTGTCCTTTTGAATTACCTCGAATTAGATCTCAAAAACTTAAGATATGCTCCAAATCCTACTGTGATTAGGATTTATCCGGCTTTCTAACCTTAACTTTTAAGTAATGTTTCACATCTCAAACAAACTTGAATTTTGATCCATGATACATTTCTGAAAAGCTTGAGATGTCCACTAAATTTTTGTTGAAAACCACTTTTAATTTTTGAAACTCCTTCTATGTTAAAAATACATCTATCCCGTTTCAATAAGTTATGTTAGTGCATTTTCTGCTGGAACTTGCATAAATGAATAAACTAAAATAAATAAACAAAAATAAACTAAAATAAATATATTAAAACTCAAATAACCAGCATTAGCATGGAAATTAAGGTTTATGATTACACTTTTCAAGCATAATCATTTATAAGCTATTTCAGTTCTCGACTCTTTTATATTTTCGTCTGCATATCATATACCTTCCTCACAAATATTGTCTGCTTTGGGATTGGTTAGCTTTTTATCAAGGAGTCACCCATTCTAGTACTACTCTCACTAGAATACACTTATCTCTGGAGTTTCCAGGGAATCCGGTGGCCGGATGACTTTTAAACGCATTGTTCTAGGGGGAGACGTAGAGGCGCTTATAAGTTACCTCAGTTCTCGACTCTTTTTCATTTTTCGTTTGCATACCAGAGGTCCTCTTGGTAGATATTATCCACTTTGGCCTTAGTTAGCCACTTCCCAGGGGATTACCTATCCTAGTACTGCTCCCACTAGAGCACATTTAACCCTAGAATTTTCAAAAAATCCAATGCTCGCACTGCTTTAAAAAGCATTGTGCTAGGGAGAGAAGTAGATGCACTTATAAGTTTTCTCAGTTATTGACTCTTTTCCATTTTATCCATACACTGTAGGCCCTCATAGCAGATATTGTCCACTTTAGGCTTGATTAGCTACTTCCTGATGGGTAACCCATCTTGGTACTACTCCCATTGGAACATGCTTAATCCTAGAGTTCCCATTAAATCCAGTGCCTGCAAGGCTTTAAAACGTGTAGGACAGATATTATCAACTTTGAGCTTGGTTACCTGTTTTCTAGAGGGTCACCTATCCTGGTACTTCTCCCATTGGAGCTTGCTTAACCCTTGAGTACCTAGGAAATCTAGTGCCTGTACAGCTTTAAAACGTGTTGTGCTAGGGGGAGACGTAGAGATACTTATAAATTACCTCAGTTCTCGACTTTTTCATTTTCGTTCGCATACCGTAAGTCCTCCTAGTAAATATTATTTGCTTTAGGCTTAATTAGTTGCTTCCTAAAAAGTCACCCATCTTAGTATTACTCCTATTAGAGCACGCTTAATTTTAAAATTTTCATTGAATTCAGTTCCCGCACAACTTTAAAACACGTCGTGTCAAGGGAAAGAGGTAGAGATATTTTATAAATTATCTCAGTTCTTAACTTCTTTTTAATGTGGAGTAGTTGTGGTATCATCAGTATATATAAACATAGTAAATATACAAAATCAAACCATTAAAAGAACAAGTCATAATTGAAATAATTTAGATTAAAAATCAAATAATCAAAAGAACAACTCACAACCAAATATAATTTATATTAGAGAACGTACATAAAATAATATAATTTTACTATAGTGCTTTGGTATTTGAAAAAAAATTAAGATTATATTATATATATGTGGAAGAGAATTTTTTATAACTATAAAAAAAAAAAATTAAGTGATATGTATAATTCAATGTAAATGACCTTAATGTCGGCAGAAGAAAAAATTATGTCACAAGTGCAATTCAATTTAGATAAATATAATTGAATATAGAATTCAAATTTTAAGTATAATTAAGTTTGAAAGATCATAATATTAATTGATAAGTAGCATTTAATAACTATTAATTAATAAAATTAACTATTTTTAAAAAAAATACGTGTAATAATTATGGTAATGTTTAATTTATCAAAATTCATTAAAATACATCAACTTTTACCAATTTTTTGTACTTTTTTTTTTAATTAAATTTTATCACATATCACTTTTATATCAAAATTTTTTTATTTTTGTTATACCTTTTTTTATGAACTAAACACCTCCTATATTACTTAATTAAGTATCACGTGTTACAAATGAACTTTTCAATAATTTTCCTTATATATATATATACACACGCACAAATACATGTTAGTTTTTTTTCTCCAAGGTTGAATGATAAGAATAATTTTAGGTCGCCCGACCTGACAAGGTCTGTATATATAAGAAAATGAATTTCACAGACGAGCACTCCCACGGTGACAATTGTCACAATTCGGTACCTTCCCTCGTTGTCCTTTCTCTCCTTCCAGGTTTGTCCTCTTTACCGTATGCCCCTCTCTCCAACTCCAACCCATATAAATTATGGAACTATATAAATATATATATGTAGAACGCCCCATTTCCATCCATGTTCATTAAGTAAAGGCTTTGTATATACAGTTAGTTCTTCAGATCTCTGTTCTTGAATATTGGAATTGCAAATCAACTGAAACGAATTAGGGTTGGTTTAGAATTAATATATATAAATATATCTATATATATAGGATGGTGGAATCCAATTCCAATCCCCCTCTGCTCCATGATTACATGGAGCTTGTTCAGCGCCAGAAGAAGTCGAGCCAAATTTTATGCTCTGGTGATCAGGGCATTACGATCAATATGGAGGAAGAATATTATAACAGTGATTGTGATCAGGTGCCAGTGATAGACCTGAGCGGTCTAAGAAGCAAGGAGGAAGGAGTGAGGGATGCTTGTGAAGCTTCGATCTGTAAAGCATCCTCGGAGTGGGGATTCTTCCAAGTAGTGAACCACGGGATAAGCCTTCAACTCCTGAGGGAGATGAGGAGAGAGCAGGTTGAGTTGTTCAAGGCACCCTTTGAGAGGAAGAAGAAGGCCACTCTTCTCATTAACAACAACAACAACAACAACAACAATCCCTACAGGTGGGGAAATCCGACTGCCACTTCTCCAAACCAGTTCTCCTGGTCTGAGGCTTTCCACATTCCTCTAGCCAACGACATTTCAGACCACCAAGCTTCTTGTGCAGTGTTCAACTCTGCCTTAAGGTAACACTACTACACTTACAGTACTATTCCAATATCTCTCTCTCTCTCTCTCTCTCTCTCTCGAGAGAGACAGAGTGAGTAAGTGAGCGAGTGCACGGGTGCGACAATTTACTACTGCAAGTGAAAGCAATAGCGACCGGGTAATAAAAATATTTAGAAAAATGTTACCCTCCCATTGCGAGATCCACGGTCCACAATTTTCCACGTCTCTTCCACTAGCTGCAAATTTGGTTTGTTAATAATAATAATAATAAATTCATATATTTGACCACTCTGGTGTATTTATTTAGTGGGAGCCTTAGACAGAGTCTAGATTCTTTAATAAATGAATAGAGAGCATGGCTTCCACGCTAATGAGAGGAAATTAGGAGTTTAGTTCAGGAAGTTAAATTTTTATAAATTTTAATAGTTTTTTTTTTTTAATTTTAAAAATATAATCTCAAAATTCCATTTGAGAACCGTGAATTTAAAAATCAAATAAATATATAAAACTTATTCACAACTCGTTTGAAAATCATTTAATTGATTAGGTTAAATTATTAATGGTCAACTTAAAATTAAATCTAATACCTTATTTATGACGTAATTTAGAATCCCATTTATTGCTTAATTCATAAATCAAGTCTTATATATTATTAATGATCTAAAAAAAAAAAAAAATGAATGATTATTTTGAAATATATATATATATATATTTATAAATATAATAGGTGGTCATTTAAAAAAAAATATTTATAAATGCACCGATACTATGTCTATAGATATTTTTTCTTTTTAATTACTTGTGGGTAGCTATGACCCTCTTTTTGTCATAGAATACGTCCGTCGTTAGTAACACGGCTATATGTATGTGTACAGGAAATTGACGAAGGAATACGCTGATGCAATGCAAGAACTGGCAAGGCTGATAGCAGAGGTTCTAGCTATGAATTTGGGTCACCAAAAGGGGCTAGTACTGTTGGAAGAAAGTTGCAACCAAAGTACATGCTTTATTCGCATGAATCGCTATCCGCCCTGTCCGTTGTCGGCCGATATTTTCGGATTTGTGCCGCACACCGACAGCGATTTTCTCACCATCGTTCATCAGGATGATGAAGTCGGTGGACTTCACCTCTTGAAGGATTCCAAATGGGTTGCCGTCAAACCGAATCAAGACGCCCTTATTGTCAACATTGGAGATCTTTTTCAGGTATAAATACATGTACACACATATATTAGACATATATCATTAGACATATACATATACAACACAACCTATAAAAATTAAATGTTTGGATGATAAAAAAAAATATAATAAAAATATAAAAATTTAATATAAAAATAATATATAGTGAAATTTGATCGAAGAAAAATATAAAAAATTAATTAAAATTAATAAATTTTAATTAATTTTAATAAACTAAGCACTAATATATACAAAAATTACGTGCGCTTGTTTTCTCTCGCCCTCCTAATAATCCAAGCTACGTACAATCCAACGACGTGTGTATTTTTGGCACATATGTTTGTCCAAACAAGTTCGAGTCAAACCAACTTTGTCTTTTGCTTATACTACTATTGTTTAATTTTGTGGTTGATTAGTTCACATATCCCCATTTGGTAATATAAAATTGAACAAAAATCTATCAAAAATTATAAAGTTGACATTTGATAAAATATTAACTTTTATCACTTTCTTCTTTATTACAATAATTTGTTCAACTCATCAAAAGTTAATAAATGTTTTACTAAATACATAAAAGTTACTAAAAATACTCAAAAATTATTAAAAATTTTACTAAATACTTAAAAGTTATAAAAAATTACTAAAAATTGTAACTTACTTCACCAAAAGTACCAAAAATTATAATTATCAATTTTTGACTAAAAATTACTAAAAAATTGTACCTCCAAACGCTCTCATATTTTTAGCCATACGCGGAATGATATGCATATATAAATTATTATGTGTTATGTATTAATTAATTAATATTTGTAGGCGTGGAGCAATGATGTGTACAAAAGCGTAGAGCACAAGGTTGTGGCCGATGCTAAGGCGGAGAGATACTCAATAGCCTACTTCTTATGCCCTTCCTACGACTCCTTGATTGGTAGTTGCAAAGAGCCCTCTATCTATAGGAAATTTACTTTTGCAGAATACAGAGAACAAGTTCAGCAAGATGTCAAGACGTATGGCCACAAAGTAGGCCTTAGAAGATTTCTCAACTTAAACTAGCTAGTTGGTTATTACTTCGTATGAGAAATTAGACAATGTCAATAAATATTTAGTTTATAAATAAAATGTAAGTTGAATAATGTTTCGTATGTACTTTATATAACATATATATGTTTGTTGTTCTATATGTTTGGTGATAAATAAATGCTTGAGCCAGTTGAAGATTTACTCTTTCCTTTTTTCGTCAGCCTTGGTTAAAATATCAGCTTGGTAGCATATTACTGGCTAGTGTTGTTTATGTTTAGTCTTGGTTTCTTAAGTAAAAAATTTAGTTTTTTAGTAATTATCTAGTAATTAACTATTAAAAAGTTAGTTTTTTTTTTTTTAGTTGCTAACTTTTTATAAATTTGACAATCCCACTCTTCAACATTCAAAAGAAGTATAAAATATAAAAAAATGATTTTGATCATTTTACAAAAAAATGTAATAAGTTAGTAACTGATTGGTGAAACTACCAACTACTACGATTGCCAAATGGAGTTTTAAATGCTCAAAACATATGCAACTAGCTTTTGATCAGACATACGGTTATAATAGTGCTATTTATATTTAAATGCTCAAGCATATGATTATATATCATAGTTGCTTTTATCCAGCTCTTTCACTAGAGTTATATAATTGCTTTAATTTATTTGTTCCTTGGATGCTCTCAATTTATTTGTTTCTTGGATGTTATCTGTGAAAGAATCAATAGAGATTTGTAGTGAAATATAAAAAATTATTTTAATTTGTGATTCTCTTTTAAAATTAGTTTTATGATAAATACAAAATAAAATCTTAAATTTACAAGAGATGGACAAATATCTTACCCTTGCAACATACTTTCTAAAAACTTTTGATTTGTTGAAATCAATTCATAACAAGCACACCGTTGTCCGTTCTTCAATAATATTTGCACATGCTTAGATCTTGATTTTAAAGACGTTTTTTTTTCTTCTCTTTGTAGATCAGAAAAAAAAAAAGGGAGAAGATATCGTGTTGTTACATTGCTAGTTACGATTATATATTACATACATATAATGCAAATTAAATACTTATTTTTAGTAGGATTAAGGTTTGGATAGTTTATTTCTATTTAAATAGGATTAGTACAATTAACTCTTAGTTGTTAAGTGTTTGTTTGGTAACGCTGCTATTTTTTTATTTATATTTTTTATTTTTTTTCTTTTCTATTATCAATTTTTTTTTTAAATAAAAACTAAAAATGCATTTAAAAATATAATTTTGTTTAATTTTTATTTTCATAAAATTTTCAATTTTATTAATATTTTAAAAAATTAATTGAATTTAATAAACTACTTTTAGATTAATTCAATTAATTAAATATAATTAATTTAATAAAAATAATTTAATTATATTATTTAATAAAAATAATTTAATTCAATAAAAATAAAATTTTTTATTATATTATTTACTAAAAATAGTTTAATAAAATATTTTCCATATTATTTAATTAATTTTATTTTATTTAATTATTTTGCTTATTAAAAATAATTTTAGTTTAACAAAATATTTGAACAAAATAATTCATTTCGATATGACAATAAAAATGGATAAACTATTAAAATTGATAAAATGTTTATAATAGAAAAAAATAAAAACACTTTTTTCATTTATATTTTTCTATTTAAGTTTCTTTTTTTTAAAACAAAAACAAATAATAAAAACAGGTTTAATGCACACATTTTTGCTGCACATTTTTTTTTGTCATTTTTCAAAAATCTATAAACATATAGAAAAAAAAAAATTAACATAAATGTTACTAGACGGGCCCTAATTAAATCTCTTTCTTTCTTAATTCACACACTATTCCTTGTGCGTAACCGATTAGGTTCACTACTAATTAAGTGACAGGAATTTAAATACTAAATAAAATAATTTTATTTAATATTTCAATTAAAACTCTTTTTACTTAATTTAAATTCAAACATATTCTAATTTTTATTTTGATAAGAATAATTATTTTCTAGATTTATACCAATCATGAGTGATATTTAGCAGCGTAACTACTAGCAATTAAGGTTTTGGCAGTCGCTAAAAGTGGGGTAGCTGTCGCTAAAATTTATTGACGATCACTTGACAATTGCTGGACGTGGGTTGCAAATGCTTTGTAGCTAAAAACTACTAGTGACCGTCACGGAGGTTGCCATAATATTAGTGACCGAAATAGTGACCGTCAGAAATTTACTCCGAGACAATTAGCGACCGCTTATATAGTTATTAGCGACCGGTCATAGTTCCTGCAAAATAGCACGATTCCCTACCAAATGATGGGAAGACATTAGTGACCGTTTGCTTCACAATCGTAATTGCTTATAGCGACTGTAAAATATAATTAATTTTTTTATTTTTATTAATTATTATTTTTTTATTTTGTTATTTAATATTATTTTTTACTAGCGATCGTAGATGGCGGTCGTAATAAGCTTTTTTATTTTATAAATTTTTTTATTATTTTTTAATTATTCTAATTACTTTTTTTATAATTTATTTAAATTCATTTATTATTTATATTGTTTATTTTTAAATATTTATTTCTAAATTAATTTTTTGTTATAATTTAAATTACACCTATATTACATGCACATGTAATAGAAATTTTTTCGAATAAAATAGAATAAAATTATTCATTTGTATATATAAAAAAAGTACAAAATTTAATTACAAAATTTGTTGTATACAAGTGTACATAAAAGGAAAAAAATAATTAATTTACAAAATACAAAACACAAAAACGCAAAATACAAAATCACAATATGCCAGTCTTATGAAAATCACCCCGGTCATGGAGGATCAGTTACCATCATTTGGGTCCTATAATAAAAACATTAAGCGAATGAGAACGTGACAACAAAACATAAATAAATTTATAAAATTTTAATTAAGTATAAATACAAAAATTAATATTTCTAACATTAGGAAGGGGAGGATGGTTCTGATTCTAAGATCAGCGCCTCTTTATCTCAGCCATCATCTCGCCTCGAAGTGACACCTCTCGCTCATCCATCTCCTCATGAAAGGTCTGGAGTAGGTCCTCATCGCGACATCTGGTCTGGCAAGAACTAGCTACGGATGCCTCCATTTATGCGATAGACTGGCGTAGAATGCTTGTACCCTAGGTGAGTGTGTAGCTGTGATCATTACGTTCGACTATAGGGTGGAATATCTCATATCTCCTCGCCTCGGACTCTTTCTCATCTGCCGACAACTTGGCTAGAAGCTCCTAAAACTAAGCCTGTGAAAAACAAGACAAGTGGATAAGAAAGATGAGTAACTAAATTATATAAAGGAAAATTTAATAAGCTCATTGGTCAAAATAAGGCCTTAATTACTTGTATGACTTGAACCTCTAGCAAATTCTCACTGTAGGTCACCAACTAGACAGCCATCCGATTAACCCTCTAACCCCACTCCTACAACTGATAAATGGTAAATTATATGTTAATAGTTCATATTATAATAGGAAATTAAAATAAATAAAATTTTTATATGAAAGACTAACATTTTATCTCGTGGTAGACCTACGTAAAATGCCAAGTCTCTTTCCTATGGCTAGGGCCCTACAGCCCTCAATTCCTCGAGTTCCTCTCAGCCACCTCTTGCTTTCATTTCTTGTCAATTAGTTTTTGTAAGTTACGCTTTATAATTTAAAAATTTAAGGAAAAAATTTAGATCGCAATCTACTCACTCGTGCCTCCTCACTCGACCATTTGATAAGCTTAACCTACTGGTAGAGGGAGGACACCAGACAGGATCCACTGAAAGATTTCATGGTCAGTCTCATGGCCATTCCAATGGCTAGACTAGTTTTCTTCTTATAGTCTTTCTACATCTTCTGATACTTACCGTAGTAAACACCCCAGAACTCTGGAGGAATCTTAATCACATTAGCCTGAAAAAGATAAATTATAAAATATTATTCAATATGTGTTACATCATAGACACCATGTACAGTATAAAATAAATATGATACATGAAAATATATTTAGGTACCTGCACATCGGCTTAGAGGCCCTCGATTGCATCAGGCAAGAAGGCATCCTAATCGAGGGTGGTCAGCGAGAATTTAATTAAATTTTGGACCATGTGTCTGAGCTGAGATATGAGAGACCATCCGGCCTTTCTTACCGGGTAGGGTGTGTCATCGAACTACACAGTCATCTATTGTAACCTGTAGTTCTACTGCGGCAATGCCTTTAAAGGCTCTTTAACCGAACTTAGAAGGCCTATTCGAAGTGGAAGAATCTGTCGCATATAAAATATTAAGTTTAACGAGTCTAAAGAAAATATTTTAATTACTAAAAAATGTCTTAAACTAACAATTTATTCCTGACACTGTATGGTTAGACATTGAAAGTGCCTGACTGTGTGTCTAAGGACCTGTCGATGCAGATAGTGATGACAGGATTGCGTCTGTCAAGCTACTGCTCGCACACGATAGGTTAAGATGCTTACCTATCATCTGAGGATCAGATCTCCTCCTAGAGTGTCTAAACATGTTCGCGTATTTGTTCACAAGATAGATTTACTATAATTTCAAAAAATTAAATATTTAAAATAAACTTTGTTTGGATAAAAAAGTACACAATCATTTACTAGCCATGTAAGTTAACGGTATCTCTTTCGACGGTTGTCCTAACCTAATTAACATCTTCCTCAAGTTGGACGATTGCACCCTAGTCAAGAGCTTGTTGGGCAAATGCATTAACATCTGGCTCTTCGTATTTGATCTGATACAACCTTCTCTCGACATTTTAACCGCAATTTACCAGTTAAGATTGGCTGAATCTCCTTCATAATAAACTTACTATGCCATTGATGCCAGTATGTAGGGTCATGTTGTGTTCGCATATCTCGATATAACAAATTGTTAAAGTTTACCAATTTAAACTAGTATTTATTAGTTTTAACCCGATAGATTGGATCGGTCTAGTCACACTTAAACAATAGAAATGTCAAATTATGATTATATACGACTTTAATAATGTTGTTTAATTAGCCATCATAGTAATCACCGTTGATGGTTAGACAACTAATACCACTATTTTGTATAGCTATCCTATTATCTACCTGTTTAATGCAAAATTGAAACCCATTAACATCGCAAGCTTTGTAACGTCAGGCCGTCATATAGGTATCTTCAAATAACTAGCTAATTTCATCAATCAAAGCAGGATCACTAGTGCTTCGTAAATTGTAAACCTACAGAGTTCACGTATTAATTGAATATAAATTTAAAGTAATGTAGTTGGACATGTAAAACTACATATAAATATTTAATATGTATGTTATTCTTAAACTAGTCGTGAAACGATTGATAATGGGACATTTAAATTTGACTATCTGTTGTATGAGGCATGTCCCGTTTAAGTATATTTATATGTCTCTTACGATGCAAATCAAATTGTGCTATTGATAAGCACGATAATCATTACAGGTGTTTCATAATTTACTCTTTATAAAAATGAATAACTTACTGAGTCAACGACACAATCGATTGGCTTTTAAAGAGTATGAGTCAGTAAGCTTAGATCCACTTGATGTGGTTAAGATCAAATGATATGCCCTTCCCAACAGAACCTTGATTTCTCTGCTCTAGTTTGGTTAACTTTATTTGGACATCATCGTTAAGATATGCAGTGCAAAAATTAGTGCACTTATTCATCAAATAACCTCTGGCTATCGATGCTTCCGAATGAGCTTTGTTACGTACATACCTCTTTAATGTGTTCACATACCTCTCGATCACATACATCCACCTGAACTAGACATGGCCATCAAGCTGAGCTTCATTAGTTAAGTGTATGTTTAAATGAACCATTATATCGAAAAGCACTAGTAAAAAAATTTTCTCCAAATGTCACAGTGTCAAAGCAATACTCTCTTACAGACCTTTCAAATCTTCTATACGGAGAACTCTATAACACAGCTGGCTGGAGAAGTTACTAACCTCAATCAATGGCTCCACCATATTCTTAGTAAACAATTCCTTACCATGATAGATAGTAACTATTGAATGAGAATGTGATTGTCATGACTCTTCAAACTTGTAGCATTTTTTCTTTCATATTCACTCGTTTATAACTATTTGAAAAATACCCATTAGGTACTTTGACATCCTTCAGGATTGATAGGAAGGCATTCTTCTACTCATCGTGTACTGTGCAGGTAACATGTATGCCTTGTTGGACTCCCTCTTCTATAAGTGTAACGAGATTTTCAGTCCCATTTCCTACAAATCACGTCAATATTGGCACTGTCTTTCAACTTTCCCTTAACACCAAGGATGGTCCACAATATATTACCGCAAACATTCTTCTCAATATCTATGACATCCAAGTCGTGCCTCAGTAGTTATCTTTCCAATAAGGTAACTCATAGAAAATATTCTTCTTTTTTTAATTATAACTTCGGTTCCTGTTTACACTGAGAATAGATGCTAGTAGAGGACCAGCAGATCCTAAAAATCATACACTGTTTGTATTTACTCTCACTCAATCTAGGCCAACAAATCAACCCCAGTCATTGTCTGTGGTGCTGGACTATACTCCCGAGTACCATCAAATAAGACTATGTCCCTCCTAAACATATGCAACGTAGGTAGGAAGTATCTAGGACTCATGTACGCCAACTTTCTACCGTGCTTTAGCCAGGTCAATTTCTTACTCTGGTTGCAACAAGGATATACAAACTTCCCTTTTGTGCTCCAATTAGACAAATTAGCATACGCGAGGAAGTCATTAAGTGTCCATAGTAATGCTGCCTGGAGTTTAAACATTTTATTTCCTATAGAGCCAAACCTCATTACACCCTCGGCTCATAATTCATAAAGTTCTTCAATCAAAAGCTGTATATACTTATCTATCTTATCCCCAGGACCTCTCGGTCCGTCAATTGGTGTCGATAAGATTAAAAAAGTTGTTTTAAATACAGCCAGGGTGAAAAATTATACGAACCAGGATGAAAAATTATACGAAACCAATAGCATGCGCCATATACTATGATTTGTCCAAGCCATAGCCCTAAATGGGCGAAATCTTTATGCAGCTAAGCCAAGGCCCAAACTGCGAGTATCATCAACAAATTCAGGGTGTCTTTGATCGAAATACTTCCACACTAAGGAGTCTATTGGATACAATAACTTCCTATCCTCCTCGCTGTTCTTGGCATGCCATCTCATTAGTGTAAAAATCTTGGAGGACATGAAAAGTCTTTCAAATCTTAGCTAAATTAGGACATAGCGCACTAACCTTGCAGCCACAAGCTTACCATAGTTTAAAACACCCAAATTGTTTTAACAATCTTGGCCACCTTTGACATCCTTTCACCTCAAAGTCTGACATACAGTACATGTATCGAGGTAGGTATTCTCATTCTGAAACAATATATAATTGTTTGGACATACATCTAGAGTCTTGCATTTGAATCCCAGATTTTTAGTTAGCTTGCGAACCTGGTAATATGAATCAACAATCTTTACTCCCGATGGTTAAATTCTATGTAACAACTGTAGTAGCATAACGAAAGACGTATTCGACAACTGATTCAATGCTTTCAAATGTAACAGCTCGATGATAAATGACAGTTTACTGAAATCTTTGCATCTAGGGTACAATTTTGTCTACACATCATCGAGTATTTCAAAATATCTTAAGGTTTCGTCATCCGTACCCAGGCGAGGATTACTTCCACCTATCAAATCAACATCACAGCCTGTGTTTTTTGGCACTAATCTGCACATGATATCAACTAGCATCGCAAGCATCGGGTCAGCCTCCTCCATAGCCTCAGCCTTCATCTTAACTATTTCCTCTCAGTGAGAGAGGGCATACTCTTCCCTATGAAGAGTTCAACACTTATACTATTTCAGGATCCCAATACAAATCAAATGCTCCCTGACCGACTCAAGTGTATAGTAATACTGGTTCATGCATTTCGTACAAGGACAACTGAAGTACTCGTTGTGAAACCTGATTATGCTTGAAAAGTGTAATTACAAACCCACTAAATGAGTAAATTTATGCGTATTTTATTTATAAGTTTGATACTATATGACAATTGCAAATTAATATGGTTGCTTGATTCATTGCAGCGAAAATGATGATATATTCTTGCAAAGTGATGAAGAAAACAATGAGAAAGTGATAATGAAACATGACGAAGAAACCACAGGAAGCGAAGAAGAAAATGAAACAAAGCAGGAAGAAAAAATTAACCTGGAGAACTATCCGGATGCTCAGCCCAACTGTCCGGACGGCCGAGAGCTAACAAGATTTGAAAAATAAAAATACAGACCAACCATCCGAACGGTGATGTCAAGCGTCCGGACGGTCGAACATAACAGAACGTCCGCGTTTTCCATTTTCTTAGGGTTTCTTATATCTCTATATACAGGGAACCTTGGGCTATATTTTGATTATTATTTTTTTCTTCCAGCCGTCTGAGGTTTGAAGATTTTCGGTTTCTTTCAATTTTAAGTGAGTCTAGAGAAAGACATTCTTTTTCATCTTCTTAAGGAAGTTTTAGGGTTTGAGAGAATGATTTTAAGATTGAATGAGGATGTTTTTCGCTGTTTGTTACGATTTTGGGGGATTCATGTTGGTTTTCATGCGCGTTCTTCTTTCTTTATGTTCTTCAAAGTACGGTACTCTGATTATTTAGATTAATATAAGTATTTTCC
>JAVXUM010000001.1:25048987-25068543 GCA_035590655.1 Pouteria glomerata
AGATATATTTGTGAATATATTTGACACACCTTATTCCTGCGCAAACTTCCACATTTATATGGCAATTGAACTTTCTAGAAAGATACAGATTATATGGAACAACATCTCTATTATCAACGTCTTGCCCTCTAACAGTACATACTTGACTAGTATTGCGACGATGATAAATAGGATATCCATCTTAATCTATAGTTGTTGATTCTATAAAGACTCGAGGATATCTTTTAGTGCATTTACCATTTTCCATACACGATGCTTATGGGTTTCGAGCACCACATGGTCTATGAACCGTACAACACTTAATTGTTTCAAAAAGTGTAGGATCATCATTTGGATTCAAAAATTCAACACAAACTACTTTATCCACCTGACCACATGTCTGAATTTTATCTGGGCCTTGAAGAAATAATAGCACATGCATGTGTGGTAAGCTCCATTTTTTGAATTTAATTGTGAAAACATAGGAAACTTTATTACCAAACACTTTCATTGTTTCTATCTCCTTCATCAAACACTCTCTCTTCAACTCAAAAACACGGGTAATTAAATCAGGATGATCAATTGATTTTTGATGAGGTAATAAAGTAGTAGTAATTTCAGGCTAATTAGGATTTACAGTCATAGTGAAAAAGATATCCGGGTGTTGGTTGTATCAGGTGATAACCATTGAATCTTGAAACATTTCGAACATATGTCTGGGGCTCCCCGTAAATGAAAATGGCAAAATAAATCGTTGACCAACTTGATCAGGTCCCAACTCATCTAGACCAATATTTGACAAATTTTGGTAAAGTTTAACACGAAGTTTGCTTTGATTCAACTTGTAGTATGTCAATCGATTTTGCTCAGTTGCAGCTCACGCATCTACCAAAAACTCTTGAAAAAGTTTAGCACCGCTCAAAATAGTAGAATACTCTGTAGGACGTTCAAATAAACGATAACTGTAGAATTGCACCTGAGTAAGTCGATCAGTTGAAGGTTGACTTGTGATATCCCGTGTTCTTGCGATGAATGATTATGGCATTGGAATCGAGTTGGGATCAGTTTGAATGTGTAATGGTGCTTGGGAATCAAGGGTTAGTTGATGTAAGTGTTGGGGTGAAGTGTGAAATTTCAAGGGAAAAAATAGTCTCGGTGGGCACCGACGCCCAAGCCCAGGCGGGTGCCCGAGGTGGTCTGCCCCACCTGAGCCAAAAGGTTCTCGGCGGGCGCACGTGGGCCAACCCAGGCGGGCGCCCGAGCTGGCCCTGCTCTTAGCGGGCACACGGGCTCCCAATCTGGCGGGTGCCCGAGCTACTCCAAAATGGTTCCCCTGTGTCCGGCCATTTGATGTGCAAAAAGGAAATTTGACTAAGTCAACCCCAAATCACTTGGACCAAGGCTTGATCATAGGAGAAGGAAAGAACTCTCGGCCAAGAGGTTTAGAAGACCAAGACAAAGGGTTTTCTTCTTGATTTGGCTTTTGTGGGAGTTGAAAATTTTCATTAATGGTAGTGGGACCATGAACATTAAAGAAGAAGACTTCGCTTGCTCATATATATATATATATTGGATGAATGTAAGGAGAGAAGCCATTTGGCCGGCCAACCTAAGCATAAATAAATATATAAATATGTTATTAGTTGAAGGGTTTGCCATTGGGAGGATTGTGATTGGCCCTTGGAGAACTAAGTTGGTTTGTTCAACTAAACTGGTTAAGAGACTTAGAAATTTGGTTGAAGAAGAACTAGTGGTCAACTAAAGCAAAAGAAAGCAAATCCTTCATGTGACCTACTCACTTAGAAGACTAAACCTCTATGTATACTCGGTTAAGACAAAGGAGGAAGCAAGAACACAAGCAAACTTATAGAGAGCTAAGGAACATTTGGCCAAGAAAGAAAAAGGAAGAGAAGGAAGAAGAGAAAGAGAAAGAAGAAGAGAGAAGGAAAAAGAGAAGAATAAGGAAAACCTTTTAACTCTTGGTAAGGCTTCCTTATTCTAGGTTTACTTGAAGGAACTCTTATTTTGGTTTTAGTTGCATAAAGATGAACTAAGAGAAAGTTTGAACTCCTTGAAGGTGTGTTGGTGATTTTAAGAAAATGAGAAGAAGGTTGAAAGAAGAGTTTACAAACTCGAGTTGGGACCCTAAAGAGTTAATTTCTACCCTTCTTGATACCCTTCTAAATTCGGCCAAGGAGAGAGAGTTAGGGAAAACTTCACCCTTCCTTGCTATGTTATAATTGTAACCTATGCTTCTTGAAGCCTTTCTTACGTTTTGGTGTGGTGAGGACATAGAAATGGATTATTTTTTTTTGTAACCTAGGATGAATTGAAAGATATGAAGCATTTAGGTTTATGTGGTGATTGTTTGATAATCTAAAATTTATGGATATGAAATATGGCATATTTAGAAATATTGAAAGTGACTATGATGGGTTGAAGATCCAATAATTTTCTCAAATTGATCTTAAGTTAAAATCTAAAAATTTTGGTAACTATGGATATATTGAACCATCCTTTGAACCTTGAAATTTTATTTAAATGTTCATGGAAAATACTTTGGTCATTTTTTTGCAAAATATCTAAATGTTTGTGGCTTGAAGTGAATTGGATACATGGTTGTGATGATGGTTGAATAATGTGATGAATGATGGAACATAAGGTGAACTAAATGAGAAGAAATGAAATGGTTTGATTGATTGAGTGTCCGGGATTGTGGGTACGAAAAATAGGAAGGGACTGAGATACCATCGGGTTGAGAAACCCGGAACCTGCGCAGGGTTGGTATCCCCACTAATAGGTTAGTAACCTACAAACCGGGTTTGTGATATATCAGTACATATGGTGGCGTTCCGTCGCGCTGAACTGAGATTCTAAAGAACGGTTTGGAGATTGTACCCAAATTTCGATAATTGTGTGAAAGATTAATGATTGCTTTGTGTGAAAGTAAGAAACTTGATAAATAGCAAAATATTGAAACCATGCACCTTACTTTTGATCATGTATTATGTTTACTTTTCATGTTATTTCCCTTAAATGTTACTTGCATTATGCATATACTATTATAAATGTAACGTGAGCACAAGTAATCCGTGTTCATGCCCCTACAAATACCCTTGTAGGACCCACACAGGGAAGATCAGATGAGCCCTGAGTCCAGTTAGCTGACTTCACCAAGAATGTAGCTCAAGTGTAGTCATTTTTAGTAATTAGATAAATGTATAGTTGAAAATAGAGACTTATGAAAGATATATGTATGTTGGATATTGGATGGAAACGGCCCAAGGGCCGGAAATGTATATTGTGGGAAATGTATATTTATTTTGCCTCTTTGGAAATATAATGGCCTTAAGGCCCCTTTATGGAACTTAGGAGTTTTAATTTGCTTCTAGTTTCAAAACTATCACTTGATACTAGTGACAGGATAAGAATGTCTGATTTGGTGGATGTTAGATTGGTAGTTGCACATTATATACAGAGTTATGTTGTTACAGGTGCATGTTTTAGACCATTTAGTCCTTAATATAGTAGGGGAGGTTTTGTGGGTCCGTTGTGTGACCGTAGTGTTGCTCTGATGCTGTTAACCCTAGTATCATGTTATGCGTGTCTTTCACTCACCCCACGGGTCCCCTAGGCTCGGGGCGTGATAGGATGGTATCAGAGCCTAGGTCAGAACACCTAGGGACATGGGACGTCATGCATATCATTTTGCGTGTTTATGTGCCTTATGTGCTATATGCTTATGTGTTCAGGTGTTTTTATTAGCCACGTGTTATATAACTTCAAATAGCTTTATTGGTGGCACTTATCTTGATTTCTTATTTAGTGAAATGTAGAATGCCATCAAGATAAAAAGTAGGTGTGCGAGGTCGAGGCCGAGGCCGAGGCAGAGGCAGAAGCAGAGGCAGAGAAAGAACTCCCGTCCAGGAGCCAGGGCATAGTGCTTCCATCCAGCAGGAGCAAGAGGCACAGTATGGTACGGCAGACGAAGTGCCGCAGATGGCCGGGACCGGAGACATGTCCCCTGGGGTGCCGGTAGCGCCCCAGCCGGCAGTAGCGGATGCCGGAGCTTTTCTTCAGCAAGTGGTTGCAGCTGTGACAGCCTTGGCTGGTGGGGCGAGGACGGGACCGCCACCACAAGGACAGACAAGCTCTACTGCCTTAGATAAGTTTCAAATGATGAAACCTCCCACGTATGATTGTGCGGCGGATCCCGAAATGGGGGAGCAATTCATCGACCGCTGCGAGAAAATCTTAGCTACCGTGGAGATTGCTGAGCCTACCACACATATTGTATTAACCACGTTTCAGCTAGAGGGTAGAGTTTCAGCATGGTGGGATCATGTGAATGAAATAGGAGGAATTGCAGGCCTCACGTGGGAGCAGTTTAAGGGGAGATTTCGCAGTCATTTCTTTCCCTAGGCCCTTCAGGATGCTAACCGGGGGGAATTTACTAATTTGATTCAGGGCAATCTGACTGTATTGGATTATGAAAGAAAGTTTTCTGCCCTGTCAAAGTTTACACTTGAATTAATCCCCACCGGCCGACTCAAGTGTAGAAATTTTGAATGGGGATTGAAAGCCGCCATGCGGAACAGAATAGTGCCCCTCGGCCTAAACGATTATGAGTTGTTGGTTGATAGGGCCATGATGGTGGAAACGGACTTGAACGAAACCAGAACAATAATAGAGGGCCGGCGTGGCCGAAGTATGGGGAGTCAGCAAGAAGGGGAGAGTAAAAAGAAGTTTAAGGGAAGCACATCCACTTCCCAAGGGCAACCACCGCAGTCAGGCAGTATGGCCCCCAGGCAAACAAGAAGGGGAGATGGGTCAACTCCTAGATAGCCCATTTGCTATCACTGCAATCAACCAGGGCATATAAGATCTAACTACCCTCTGTTGCTACGACAGGGTGGGTCAGCTGAGCCGATAAAGGGTAGCTCGAGGACAGATAGCCGAGTGTGTTATAGATGTGGACAAGTGGGGCATGTCCAGCAATTTTGCCCCAAACCCCCAGGAATAGCTCAGAGTCTGCAGAGTGGTCGTTCTTCCACATCTAATCCCGTGTTCCTGCGATGAATGATTATGGCATTGGAATCGAGTTGGGATCAGTTTGAATGTGTAATAGTGCTTGGGAATCAAGGGTTGGTTGATGTAAGTGTTAGGGTGAAGTGGGAAATTTTAAGGGAAAAAATAGTCTCAGTGGGCACCCACGCCCAAGTCCAGGCTGGCGCCCGAGGTGGTCTGCCCCACCCGAGCCAAAAGGCTCTCGGCGGGCACACGGGGGCCAACCCAAGAGGGCGCCAGAGCTGGCCCTGTTCTTGGCGGGCGCACGGGCTACCAATCTGGCGGACGCCCGAGCCACTCCAGAATGGTTCCCCTGTGTCCGGCCATTTGTTGCGCAAAAAGGAAATTTGACTAAGTCAACCCCAAATCACTTGGACCAAGGCTTGATCATGGGAGAAGGAATAAACTCTTGGCCAAGAGGTTAAGAAGACCAAGATAAAGGGTTTTCTTCTTGATTTGGCTTTTGTGGGAGTAGAAAATTTTCATTAATGGTGGTAGGACCATGAACATTAAAGAGGAAGACTTTGCTTGCTCATATATATATATATATTGGATGAATGTAAGGAGAGAAGCCATTTGGCCGGCCAACCTAAGCATAAATAAATATATAAATATGTTATTAGTTGAAGGGTTTGCCATTGGGAGGATTGTGATTGGCCCTTGGAGAACTAAGTTGGTTTGTTCAACTAAATTGGTTAGGAGACTTAGAAATTTGGTTGAAAAAGAACTAGTGATCAACTAAAGCAAAAGAAAGCAAATCCTTCACGTGACCTACTCACTTGGAAGACTAAACCTCTATGTATACTCGGTTAAGACAAATGAGGAAGCAAGAACATAAACGAACTTAGAGAGAGCTAAGGAACATTCGGCCAAGAAAGAAAAAGGAAGGGAAGGAAGAAGAAAAAGAGAAAGAAGAAGAGAGGAAGAAAAAGAGAAGAAGAAGGAAAACCTTTTAACTCTTGGTAACGCTTCCTTATTCTAGGTTCACTTAAAGGAACTCTTATTTTGGTTTTAGTTGTATGAAGATGAACTAAGACAAAGTTTGAACTCCTTGAAGGTGTGTTGGTGATTTTAAGAAAATGAGAAAAATGTTGAAAGAAGAGTTTACAAACTCGAGTTGGGACCCTAAAGAGTTGATTTCTACCCTTCTTGATACCCTTCTAAATTCTGCCAAGGAAAGAAAGGTAGGGGAAACTTCACCCTTCCTTGCTATGTTATAATTGTAACCCATGCTTCTTGAAGCCTTTCTTACATTTTGGTGTGGTGAGGACTTAGAAATGGATTATTTTTTTTTGTAACCTAAGATGAATTGAAAGATATGAAGCATTTAGGTTCATGTGGTGATTGTTTGATAATCTAAAACTTATGGATATGAAATATGGCATATCTAGAAATATTGAAAGTGACTATGATGAGTTAAAGATCCAATAACTTTCTCAAATTGATCTTAAGTTAGAATCTGAAAATTTTGGTAACTATGGATATATTGAACCTTCCTTTGAACCTTGAAATTTTATTTAAACGTTCATGGAAAATACTTTGGCCATTTTTTTGCAAAATATCTAAATGTTTGTGGCTTGAAGTGAATTGTATACATGGTTATGATGATGGTTGAATAATGTGATGAATGATAGAACATAAGGTGAACTAAATGAGAAGAAATGAAATGGTTTGATTGATTGAGTGTCCGGGATTGTGGGTACGGAAAATAGAAAGGGACTGAGAAGCCCTCGGGTTGAGAAACCCAGAACTTGCACAGGGTTGGTATCCCCACCAGTAGGTTAGTAACCTACAAACCGGGTTTGTGATATATCAGTACATATGGTGGCGTTCCGTCGCCCTGGGCTGAGATCCTAAAGAACGGTTTGGAGATTGTACCCAAATTTCGATGATTGTGTGAAAGATTAATGATTGCTTTGTGTGAAAGTAAGAAACTTGATAAATAGCAAAATATTGAAACTATGCACCTTACTTTTGATCATGTACTTTGTTTACCTTTCATGTTATTTCCCTTTAAAGTTGCTTTGCATTATGCATATACTATTGTAAATGTAACATGAGCACATGTGGTCCGTGCTCACGCCCCTATAGATACCCTTGTAGGACCCACACAGGGGAGACCAGATCAACCCTAAGTCCAGCTAACTGACTTCACCAAGAATGTAGTTCAAGTGTAGTCATTTTAGTAGTTTGATAAATGTACAATTGCAAATGGAAAGTTATGTAAGAATTATGTATATAGATATTGGATGGTGGATGGAAATGGCCTAAAAGCCGGAAATGTATAATTTTTTTTTTTTTTTGGGATGTGTATAATTACCTTACCTTTTTTGGAAATGTAATGGCCTTAAGGCCCCGTTATGGACCTTATGATTTCAGTTTTCTCCTAGTTTCAATATTGTCAATTGCTACTAGTGGGATGATAAGAATGTATGATTTGGTGGATGTTGGATTGGTAGTTGTACATTATATACAGGATTATATTGTTATAGGTACAGGTTTTAAACCATTTAGTCCTTAATATAGTAGAGGAGGTTTTGTGGGTCCGTTGCGTGACCGTAGCGTTGCTCTGGTGCTGTTAACCTTATTATCATGTTATGCGTATCTTTCACTCACCCCCCGAGTCCCTGGGCTAGGGGCGTGACATAGCGGGTTCGAGAACATGATGCAATGAAAATAACGAATAGAAGCTGATTGGTCTTTATATAGTGGGGGTCAACCCTCAAGCTCCCTATACGCATGGTGCGATGATAGCCAAATGGGCTGCGCTCCAAGCGTCTTCCCTGAGGTGCACTGGATTTGCTTGAGGTTTCGACCTCCCAGTTTCTTCCTGTGAAACTTTTTGAAAAGTTCCTATAGAGCAAGTTTTGAGCAATCAAAAAAAAAAAAAAAAAAAATGAACATAAAAAAAAAAATAGATAGGAAAGTTCACAAAAATATATCAAAGAACTTTTACTTTCCCAACGTCCAAATATGTAAATCAATTCTCTAGTCATTATAAATTTAATTGAACCTAAATTCATCTCACCAAATAAATCTCTAGGACTATGTCATAAGATGGATTAAGTTATAAAATCGAACAAGTGCTTATGCACGTGGGAAGGAATGACTGATTGTGTAGATGCGAGGGTATAACTGATGAAGCATATACCCCTCAAATAAATCACAAGATCAAAAATTAAATTTAAGGCACCAAATGAATTGATAGCAATTTGTTGATTTTATTTTTATTTTTGGATTTTTTTGAGATTTTTTTCAATTAATTTTCAACCATCTAGATTTTTTTTCTTTATAAATATCTATTTCAAAATCTTGGTGGCTTTCACACAGTTAAGGGTTGATAGCCATTTCTTATATATCTTTTTTTCTTAGTATGTGGTTATTTTAATAACTGACAAGTCAATAAGGCAGCTAGACTCTAGTTCCAAAATAGGATATATTATTTCTTTTAATTGCTCATCATTATTTTTTAAATATGTCAAATATTAACTCAAAATCCAAAAATAAGAAGATGAAAAGATATATACAAAATCATTTAAATGTTTAAAAAAAGCATGCCAAAATTATGGCAAAATTTGTCAAAACACTTCTTTTTAATTTCATTGAAAATATAAATTTTAATCCAACACAATAAATATGATTGAATGATTAATGCACATATAAGGAAATAGAAGCCATAAAATATCTTCAAAATAAAATGTTAACTCCTATCCCTATTTTATTTTAAAAAATCAGAGATGTGCACAAATACCTAAAGACTTCCTAAGAGATTCAAAACGAAAGGCATCCAAGAGTTTAGCAAAAAGATCAACCAATTAATTTTCAATTTACACATGTTCTGATGAAATCACATTCTTCTCGACCAACTATCTAATAAAATGATATCAATGTCAATGCATTTGGTGTGAAAATAGAATATTAGAATCTTAGAAATACTAATGGCAATCATGTTATCACAAAACAAAGTAGCAGTGCCATGATCCAACCCATAGTCAACAAGCATTTGCTTCATCTATAAAAGTTAGTGCAACAACTTCCAATAACTATGTATTTAACCTCAGTAGTAGACAATGATATGGCATTTTGTTTCTTCCTATGCCATCAGACTAAATTATTACTAATGTAAAATTATCTTTTGAAAATACTTTTGTGAACATCTCCACAACCCGTCCAATCGATGTCAGAGTATCACATAAGGTCAGGATCAGTGTCACACGTGAACCAAATTCCAAAATCTAGTATACCATTGACAAATTTCAAAATCCTTTTCATAGTATGCAAGTGTGACTCTTTAAGATCATATTGATATCCAGTGCACACACTTACACTAAATACAATGTCAGGTCTACCAGATGTAAGATACCGTAAACTCTCTATTATACTCGTATATATGGTCTGGTAAACACTCTTGCCACTAAGGTTCTTATGTAGTTTTATGCTTGTGCTCATGGGAGTTCTAGCTTGTTTAGTATTTGAAAAATCAAACTTTTTCACTAAGTCTATAGCATATTTAGATTAAGAAATAAAAATTCCTTGATCCTCCTGTTTAACTTGAAGGCCGAAGAAATTGTTCAATTTACCAATCATGCTCATTTCAAATTGAGTGTACATTAAATTACCAAAATCATGAGCATATTTATCACACGTAGATTCAAACACAATATCATCAACATAAATTTGTGCAATCAAAATGTGCTTAAAGTCGATGTAAATAAATAGTTTCACGTCTACATTTTCATTCACAAAACCAGACTTAAGTAAGAAAGTAGTGAGTCTCTCATACCAAGCACTTTGTTTCAAACCATAAAAAGTATTTTTCAATTTATAAACATAGTTATGAAAGCATGGGTTCTCAAAACATTTTGGTTGCTCTACATAGGCATCTTCATGAAAAATGTCATTCAAAAATACACTCTTGACATCCATTTCATACAATTTAAATTTTAAAAAACATGTAATGACCAAAAATAACCTAATGGATTCAAGTCGAGCAACAGATGCAAAAGTCTAATCAAAGTCAACACCCTCTACTTGAGTATAACCTTGAGCAATAAGCCTAACCTTATTTCCAATCACATTACCAAACTCATCACTTTTATGTAGCATGTAGATGAAGATATACCCTATTTACTATGTAGTATGCAGTGTGTACAGTTTCAGTCCAAAACTTCTTTAGAAGTTACTTTCATTAAAGCATGGAGCGTGCCATCTCTTGTAAAACTTTGTTCCTTCTTTCCATAACTTTATTCTATTGAGATGTCTTTGGTGTAGAAAACTCATGCTTAATCCCATTCTCATCATAAAAATTAACATATTTTTGATTTTCAAACTCCCTTCTATGATCAATCTTGATTCTTATGATGTATCTAATCACATGTTGCTTCTCCTATTCTAGCTTGAAACATAAAGCTTTAAAAGCGTCAAAAGTATTAGATTTTTTACAAAGAAAATGTACCCATGAAAATCTAGTGAAATCAACTACAACAACAAAAATATATTGCCTACCACCAAGGCTTTTAGTGCGTGTGAGTCCCATTAAAACCATGTGAATAAGTACGAGTGGTTGAGAAGTTCTAATAGATTTGAACTTTTTCCGTGGACTACGAACTTGGTTACCTAGTTGATATGGACCACACATAATATTTTTATACTTTTTCAATTTTGGTAGTCCCTTAATGAGTTTAGATTCGTACAATGTATTTAAATTATTAAAATTCATACGTCCAAGTCTTTAATGCCAAAGATCTATCTCATTTAAGGTGAGTATTACAAATAAACCCTTCAGAATGTGCTACTCCATTGCAATTATTTGTTGTACAAACACCATGAAAGACTTGTTCTCCTTTTTTATTAAAAATATTACATTCAGTTTTAGAAAATTGGACAACATGATCAATATCGCACAACTAACTAATGGTAATTAGGTTTGCCTTAAGTCCCTCAACATATAAAATATTTTTTAAACATTTAAAAACTATGGACTTAATTTCACTTTTTCCAATTACCTGTGATGTGCTACTATCACCAAAGGTCACCACACCACCGTCACAAATTTCAAGTTTTAAAAATAGTGATTTATTACTACATGTGTGGTTTGAACATCTACTGTCAAGATACCATATGTTTGAATTTAAAGCTTTTAGGATAGTTTGCACAACAAAATGTTTTAAATCAAATTTTCAAACCCAAAAAGCCATCGTTTTGTGAAATGTGATATTAACAGTGCTTTTCTCACATCTTTATTTTTTTATTAAAAGTTGAATTCTTTAATTTTAAAGACTCTTCATACTTTGATTTTGAAAAATTCAAATTTTTTCACTTTTGAAACTGATGTGGATTTTTGAAAGAATATTTAGGAAAATCAATGAAAGCTTGAAACCTATTTGTCAGAGAAACTCTACGGTTTTGATTGTTAGAAAACCTTTTTGCAATTAGGGCGTATATGGCATTTGATACCATAATAGTGACACATAAGCACAAAATGTTAGGGCATAGCAAAATATGTACCATTCACTCTGGAGGAGAAAATTGTTGAGACTTATTCTCTAGAGCACTCTTCTTTGATGAGGTTGCTACATGTTTTGGAATAGCCTTTGTTTCTTCTAGAGTAGGTGGAGATACTGCTGGCAGGGTTTTCTCTCCATTGCATCCTAGGTTAGATTTATCTCCATGTGGTCTTTGTTTTGCGCTAGATTTCATCAATCACGTTTGAAATGCTATACGTTTTTTCTAGAATCTTATCAATCATCTTTATTCTAACTTCTAGTTCTTTGATCCTAGCTTGAAATTCTACAATATTTTTCTATTTCTCTTCAACTTTTGCTTTCATATTTCATACAATTTGATACTGAAATTGTTTTTTAGATTCTAAAGAAGTTAACATACTTCTGCATTCTGAATTTTCAAGGTATCTTTTTTCTTTTTTAGCATGTATTCCTTTGATTTAAGATTTTTCTATTCTTCTTCTTCAGCGCATAGCATTCCTGGAAGAGTTAAGGGTATGCTTCTTGGATATCACTATCAAATTCATCCTTAGAATTATCATTCCCATGATTTGATGCCTTAGTGTCACTTAAGGTTCTAATGTGAGAAGCTAAAAAACATTAAAGTTACATTCATTATCAAAAGAGGCTAAGGAGTTGGAATCATTTGAGTCAAAGTCATCATCAAAAATGGCATTCATAACCTTAACCTAGTTCTTCTTTTTCTTATTCTCCTTGTGTATACACTCTTGTGCAATGTAGCCGTATCTTTGACATTTAAAGTACTGGATTTGTTTCGAATTCTTCTTGTCACAATCTTTTTTGGCTTTCTTAAATTTTTTACCTTTTTCTTAAGACTTTGACACTAATTTATTAGCTTTATTGAGTCTTGACTTCCTTAACTTGCTGCAACATCTTGTCAATTTGTTAGCCATCAAAGCTATCTCTTCGAGACTTACCTCCTCAATGTTAGATTCTTCTTCTTCTTCTTTCATAGTCTTGAGAGCTATTCCTTTAGAGGCCTTCCTAGGTTTGAGCATATTTGACGTGTGCATAGCTGTAGATGAGTTCTTGAGCCAGTTGGAGCACTAGAAGCCTAAGAAGAATCATAAGAATTAGCAGACCTAGGGTTTTGCCAGTAAATAGTATTTTTAGCATAACTTTTGATCCATTAAGAGTTACGCGACCCACCACACCTTTCTGGAAAGCTCTCATAGAGGCCTACAATGATTTACCTAGTTAAGACCATTTTCAGCCCTAAAAATCTTTGTTTCAATAGTTTTTCTATTTTGTGAATTTTTAAACTTTGTTTGAATATTTGTTTTTATGATTTTTGCATCGAAGATTGGGGTTATTACTTCCTGTTGCATCAACATTTGCCAACATTTGCCTTATATGTAACACTCGGTATTTTAATTTGGTTAAATTTGTATTATTTTGAGTAAATAAAATATTTAAATGGAACATGCATTGATTATTATATTTTTCCTGGGCTGAGTTTAGCTTGGATTGGTATTGGATTAGACAAAGTGGGCCAAGAGCCTGAGCATATTTTCTTTTCTTTCCTTCTTTTTATTTTCTTTCTCCGATTTCATTTTCTTTTGTTTTTTAGCCGACCCAGGAGAGAAAGAGAAAGAAAAGAGAAAAGAGAAAAAGGAAGAGAGAAGAGAGAGAGAATCAAGGCCGGAAGTTGGTCGATCTAGGAAGGTCGCGACGCGGTGATCGTCGTGGTGTGGTCCATTTCGTGAGACTCGAAGCGATGAGGGAAAAATCAAAGCTTGAAGGTTGAAGAGCAAAACGATTTTCTCCAATTTTCTCTATTTCTCTTCAAATTCGAGGTATGTGAGACTTAGATTTGAGTTCTAGACATCGTAAGTATCATTTTTATGTATATATATGCATGTTTTGATGAGATGTGGAAGAAATGATATATATGTATATATATATAGTTCTGTGTATGTATATATGCATAAACGTTGATGGATCTTGCATATTTTCAAGTACTTTCTAAAATTGAAGCTATAGAAACGTGATATAAAAGTATTTGAGTGTTTTTAGTTGAGCTTTGGGTTAAATAAGGGCTTGGATCAGATGGATTGGAGGTTAGGTTGAAGTGGAACAACCCAGCCCGTGTTTCTAGTCTCGGGCGTCTGGACGGTCGCGTCGGGCGTCCGGACGGCCGTATCCCACTTTTTGTGGATTGGTCAGTTTTAACCTTCTGATGTTTACTTTATGCCTTGAACTAGTTTATATACATATTGTACACATAATTTGGAGTTTAAATTATGATAAGAAAGAATGTGAATAGAGTTGATATGAAGTAAAGATTAAATTCCATGATAGAGCATATCATGTGCATTGAGATTGGGATAGTTTCATCTGGTGTGACAAATGTGTATGATGGGCCGAGAGTGCTATTAAACTATGTGATGTGCCGAGGCACATGTGATATATATTGATTATGATTATGAATATGGAACACCGGATGATCCCCATTTAATTTAAATGACTACAGCTTAGTCATGTGGAGTGGGGACATTAATATGAGATGTATGATTGGATATTTTCTCGGACTACAGTCGGTTACCTGTTTGAGATAGCGGATGTCTGCCTGAGATAGGTGGATGCTTGACTAGAGGTGTAACTCGATTTTCTAGCAGAAGGGTCAGGGGGTGTAACGCGGTTCCCCTGAGTCATACCCTACTTAAGCAAAGTAGATGCCTGACTAGAGGTGTAACACAGTTCTCTAGCATAAGGGTCAAGGGGTGTAACACGGTTCCCCTGGGTCTTACACCTGTGGGGGTGTAACACGGTTCCCCACATGTGATATTTATATGATATATATATATGTACGTTTGCCGTCATCGCTTAAAACGGTGTGCTTAGTGACCGCGCGTGTCTTAGATGAAAGCCTTACTAAGTGTCACCCGTTCCAAAATAAGGTTGGGGATAGATGGAGGATATAGGATGCATGGGTCATTGCATTCTATCATACCCATTACATGAGATTGCATGAGATTGTATGAAATGTTGTTATATATCTTGAGAAATGGATATAGATGTTATGAATGACGTTAATGTTTGATTTATTGTTAATGTATGAGATACGTAACAAGATAAGAATTTAAGAACTACAGAGATCTGATTCCCAAGGTGGGATACGTAGGCAGCTTAGGCGTGAGTAGCCTAAGTCCGGTTTATACTGTGAATGGTTATAATTACGTGGCCTAGAGTGAAGGCCTGATATGATTGTTTGTTTTGGTTATGTATATTTTGGTTAATACTACCGGGGTGTGGCTACATTAATGTCGAGGATGTTGTTGTATTAATTTGATATGGGAATAAGGGACAGTTGTTAGTTACTCTGATTACTGTTATTGCGACATGAATTGACTATGGTACAGGCTCATTTTCTATTTTTATTTGTTTCCACATTCCTATGTCGTATGTCCCGGACAAATATGTTAGGAGTGTGACAATATGATATCAGAGCTCTATGTTGTGATTATTTTGGGCCTCGGGTAGTAAGGCTTACATGTCTTGCTGTGCTTTATTGAGCTTCTTAGCATTTATTATGTGAGTTAAAATCTAAATATCCCGATATCTTGTGTTGTGGTTGTTTGTGGGTATGATAAGAACCAGGATTATCGCTTAAGTTGTAATCATATCAGCGGTTAGTGTGAAAGTTTGGTGGGGCATTATAATTAATGGTAAATTTAGGGGATTGGTAATGGCTCGACGAGCCTAAACGTGAGATTTAGAAATTTTTTCAGGATGATCCTAATATCGAGAATGGTGATTATGTAAATTATGAAAATGGTAAAGTTTTTGGATTTGAATTTGAAAGGCTTTAAGAGCCTATGTGTGTAGATTCGCCGGTGGGTGATAGTTCATCGGTGAAGTGGATTTGTAAAGATTGTGTTCTACAGTTGGGAGATGTTCAGCTGTGAATTGATTTGAGAGTATTGAAGATGAAAGAGTTTGATGTCATTTTGGAGATGGATTGGTTGTCCACTTACCGGGTGACGATTGATTGTCATCGTAAGTTGGTGACGGTTATCTTTCCGGATAGCACGGTAGTGAAGATATGGGGAGAGGCAAGAGCAGTGTTGCCTTCTCCATTGTTGGATACAAGATGCGTAGGAAAGTTTTCAGCATTGCTTGCGAGCTTAAGATTAAATGAGAAGGACTCCAGACACTTTCTCCCAAGAGTTGTCTATGAGTATGAAGATGTGTTACTGGATGAATTGTTGGAACTATCTCCGCAGAGAGAGGTAGAATTTTGTATAGAACTGGTACCGGGGGTGCCGCTTATTTTGGTGACACCGTATCTTATGGCACCGGTGGAGTTGAAGGAATTGAAGGTGCAATTAAATGATCTGTATTCTCGAGATTTTATCCGACCTAGTACGTCGCCGTGGGGAGCATCGATAGTTTTTGCAAAAAAAAAAGGATAAGACATTGAGATTATGTATGGATTACCGATTGTTGAATTCGATAATAATTAAGAATAAATATCCGTTGCCCAGGATAGATGATTTGTTTGATCAGTTGAGGGGTTCTGCTTGTTTCTCCAAAATTGATCTTCGGTCGGATACCATCAATTGAGAATTCGGGAGGAGGATATTCCCAAGACTGCATTTCGTACCCAGTATGGTCACTTTGAGTTTGTGGTTATGCCATTTGCGTTGATGAATGCTCCTGCAGTGTTTATGGACTTGATGAATAGGGTTTTTCGACCATTTCTGGATTGGTTCATGGTAGTGTTCATCGACGATATTTTGATTTATTCTCGGAATGAACCTGAACATGAGCAATATCTGAGGGTAGTATTACAGACACTTCGGGACCACAAGTTATATGCTAAGGCTAGCAAATGTGAATTCTGGTTGTCTGAGGTGAAATTTTTGGGTCATGTAGTTTCTGGACAAAGAATTGTAGTGGATCCATCTAAAGTTTTGGCTGTGTTAGATTGGGCGCAACCGAGGTCTATTTTTGAAATCCGTAGTTTCTTTGGTTTAGCTGGTTATTACCACCATTTTATTCAGGATTTCTCTCAGTTGGCGGGCCAATTAACTCAGTTAACTCGGAAGGTGGTGAAGTTTGAATGGAATGATGTATGTGAAGATACTTTTAATGAATTAAAGAGGAGGTTGACTGAGGCTCCGGTGTTGATAATACCTGAATGTGGAGAGGAATATTCAGTGTATTGTGATGCTTCACGTGAAGGTTTGGGGTGCATATTGATGTAGGATGAACAAGTGGTGGCGTATAGGTTCAGGCAGTTAAAGCCGCACGAGAAGAATTACCCTACCCTCGATTTGAAATTGGCCGCGGTAGTTTTTGCTTTGAAGACGTGACGACATTATCTGTATAGGGAATAATTTAATGTGTATTCAGATCACAAGAGTTTGAAGTATTTATTCACTCAACGTGATTTGAATATGAGGCAAAGAAGGTGGATGGAGTACCTAGAAGATTATGACTTTGGTCTTCATTGTCATCTAGGGAAAGCTAACGTGGTGGCTGATGCTTTGAGCAGAAAGTCACAGAATTTGACGGCAGCAATGGTTCATTCCCAGTGGCGTCTTCAGGAAGACGTTGGCGGGTTTGAATTTTGGTGGAAAGATGACGATGAAGATGGCACTACGTATTCCAGTGTAAATTGTTTACAAGTGGTGCCGATGTTATTGACACGAGTGATTGAAGCCCAACAGAGGGACCAGTATTGTCAGAACATGAAATATTATCTGTCTTCAGGACAGGACGCAGAAGGTTAGAGTCTATCCGCAGACGGATATTTGAAACTTAGAGATAAGATTTTTGTGCCTGATGTGGATGGAATTGGAGAAGAGGTACTCCGGGAATTTTATCATTTGAGGTTTGTTGTGCACCCTAGAGGGACCAAGATGTATAAGGATTTGAGACGACAATACTGGTGGAATAGTATGAAGAAGGATGTGCCAGAATTTGTGTCTTGTTGCCTGACCTATCAGCAAGTAAGGGCTGAAACATTAGAGGTCGGTTGGGTTGTTACAGCCATTGCCAGTGGCACAGTGGAAGTGGGACCACGTGGCCATGGACTTTGTGACGGGATTGGCAAGAACGAGGAGCTGGCATAATGCCATTTGGGTAATGGTGGACCGATTGACAAAGTCGGCTCATTTTTTACCCGTGAGGACTTCCATAGAGGAGCGGTGTCAGCTCTATATTTAGGAAATCATTCAGTTGCATGGCACACCGTTGTCAATTATATCTGACCGAGGTCCAGTGTTATGGCTCAATTTTGGCAGAGTTTACAGGAGGCACTGGGAACTCAACTATGTTTCAGTATAGTGTTTCATCCACAGACGGATGGACAATCTGAGCGGACGATACAGGTTTTGGAGGATATGTTGAGGTCCTATGTGCTGACATTGGGAGGAAGTTGAGAGAGCCATCTACTATTAATTGAATTTGTGTATAATAATAGTTATCAAGTGAGTATTGGTATGGCTCCCTATGAAACTTTGTATGGACGACCTTACAAATCTCCATTGTGTTGGGCGGAAGCTGGAGAACCTGTAACAGTTGGTCTTAATTTGGTGAGAGACATCAGAGAAGTTCAAGTGATCCGACAGAGACTTTTGACGGTCTAAAGTAGACAGAAGAGTTATGTTGATAAATGGAGGCGGCCGTTAGAGTTTCAGGTCGGTAATTATGTATTTTTGTGAGTTTCACCGAGGCAAGGTGTTGTTCGTTTCGAGAAACGTGGAAAGCTTTAACCAAGATATATTGGATCATTTGAGATTATTACAAGGAATGGTGAGGTGGCGTACAGGTTAGCGCTTTCTCTACAATTAGCTCGGATTCATAATGTATTCCACGTTTCTATATTCCGGAAGTATATACTGGATCCTTATCATGTCGTTAGTTGGGAAGAATTAAACATTGAGGAGGACATGACTATTGAGAATCTACTAGTTTGGATTAACGATAGGCGTGAACAGGTTTTGTGTGGCAAAACCAACCCGTTGGTTTGTATGTTGTGGTGACACCGTGGAGTTAAGGAATTCACTTGGGAACATGAATCAGTAATGTGGGTGAAATACCCATCTTTGTTTGGTGATTAAGTAATGTATTGTAAATTTCGAGGACGAAATTTTTTTTACGGGTAGGTGTGTACAACACTCGATATTTTAATTTGGGATATTTTTGTATTATTTTGGATAACTAAAATATTTAGATTGAGTTTAAATGGATTATCATATTTTTCCTAGACCGGGTTGAGCCCGAAGTGATATTGGGTTGGACAAAGTGGGCCAAGGGCCCGAGCATCTTTTCTCTTTTTTCTTTTCTTTCTTTGGTTTTTCCTTGTGGCTGGGTCTTTGGCCAAACTAGGGAGAAAGCGAGAGGAGAGAGAGAAGAGAGAAGGGAGGAGAGGAGAGAGAGAGAGAGAGAGATTCAAGGCCGGAAGCTGGTCGATCTAGGAAAGTCTTGACGCGGTGATCATTGTGGCATGGTCCATTTCGTGAGATTCGAAGCGAGGTGGGAGAAATCAAAGCTTGAAGGTTGAAGAGCAAAATGGTTTTCTCCAATTTTCTTTATTTCTCTTCAAATTCGAGGTATGTGAGACTTAGATTTGAGTTCTAGACGTCGTAAAGATCGTTTTGATGTATATATATGCATGTTTTGATGAAATATGGAAGAAATGATATATATGTGTGTATATATATAGTTCTGTGTATGTATATATGCATAAACGTTGATGTATCTTGCATATTTTCGAGTACTTTCTGAAATTGAAATTATAGAAACGTGATATGAAAGTATTTAAGTATTTTTGGTTAAGTTTTGAGTTAAATAGAGGCTTGGATCGGATGAATTAGAGGTTGGGTTGAAGTGGAACAACCCAGCCCGTGTTTTTGGTCTTGGGCGTTCGGACGAGCCTGGGTAGGCGTCCGAACGGCCGAGACCCACTTTGTGTGGATTGGTCAATTTTGACCTTCTGATGCTTGTTTTATGCCTCGAACTAGTTTATATACATGT
>JAVXUM010000001.1:25074779-25085250 GCA_035590655.1 Pouteria glomerata
ATTCCCCCCCCCCCCCCCCAACCTTTTTTTTCCTTAACTTTCACTTAAAAATTGTACTTTAACCTACAAATTTCAAGTTTTGAATCCCCCTTAGACTCCTAATACCACCACAACTTTTCTAGATAGACAAACCTTAAACCAGGAAAGGACCAGGGAATCAAAATACCTAAAGTTATATATATTATTCTCGCATATATGATTTGCTTGTTTCTGTCGTCATGCAGTGATCACGAGATAATGCAAGCATGTAGATCAATGCTCTTCCAGGGTGTTTGATTCCCAATAGATTCCTCATGAAATCCTATTTTTGTAAGCCTATAAACTCTTGAACTCCTCCACAGTTGACCATGCACCACTCTCTCTCTCTCTCTCTCATGGATTCAGACTGTATAAAAAGATTGCACAGACGTTACCAGGACCATGTCAACCACTGTTTCCATTGCAAATGCAATTATGTCGTGAAGGAATTGTTGCGTCGATGGCACGACGGGGTGAGCAAAAACTGAATAAATTAAAAAAAAAATTGATCTGAACTGAAAGTCGGTCAATTTTTACTTTTTAGATATTTCAGTTTCAGCTTAGTTGTTTCGAATTATTTTTATTGAATTGAATGTTTAAACAGAACTTTAAATATTAGAAAAAATATTGTTATGTATATAATAAAAAAATAGTATTATATATATTTATCAATGATTTTGGTATATATATGAAGAAAAATAATTTTTTTTCTAAATTTCAAAATTTATAATAAAAACCAAATCCACATATTTATTTATTCATTTATTCGGTGTAATGTTCTTTGGCTTTCTTGGATTATCAGGAGTGTATTTGGAGTTTTAAAATAATAATAACAATAAATTTTTACAAATTTTTATAAAATAAAAATTTTTTATTTAATGCATAAATTATGAGACTGTAAATTTTATAAATATATATTATTATTATTATTATTTTACTTCGAGCGGCTTTACGTTGGTTGTTTCAGGCAACGAACTCAGTCAGGAATTGCAGGAAGTCTTAAGCCGGTTGATGAATCACACGTCGTTGACAATAGCCACACAATTAGGTTGTCTGGGGTCAATGTCTCAACCAATTTAGCAAAGTAATAAAGCATATTTAGACAACTGATGCGCTTCTAGTGATTAATGTAATACCCAAGCCTAATGTGAAAAAATAATGGAAAATTAATGCATGCATGTATGTGGTGACAACATAAAGATGACCTCTAATGTTATTCAATTACTTGTCTAGTCACATAAGTCTTGTTATGATTATTGAGTTTTTCTTTTTTTTTTTTTTTTTTATATATTTTCAATCTTTGAATTCTTACAAAAATTCATTTAATTGTTAAGATTAAAATATTTTTATTCATTATATGAATTTATGCATATAATATAAAAATTCAAACGTTAAAAATAAAATTTTAACTCCTAAAATTGAATTTTAATTTTAAGATCTACTCATCGAAAATTATAAATCACCACAAACTATACTCATTTAAAATAATTTCTCACAAAAGAAACAAGGGTCCGTAGAATAATCTCCTGTGAAGTAAATAAAGGCCTCAACCAGCTTATTTCTTTCAAACAAATTAATTAGAATCTTTTTTTTAATAAAAATAAAAAGATAATGATCAAGAAATTTTTTTAAGAAAATGTAATCAGACTAACGTGACAAGTTGTAATATTCCTTAGAAACAACAACCCAATAAAATATTCTTTAGTTATAAAATGGACATATGTAATTATATTGTCCTATCTAAGTTTGCCGCACTTTCCCTCTTTTGTTATGTTTATTTAAGTGCTCCAACTTTTGCAAGTACAGTGTTCTATTGATATTTTATAGTTAAAAATTTTAGAATATAGATAGTTGTCGCCCCATCGTCATAGTCATGGACGGAGCCATGACCCGCCCGGGGGCTGTTGTTGAACCCTCAATTTTGAATATAAAATTATTAAAATATTTTTAATATTTTAATTTTATTAAAAAATTAAAATTTATTTAAAATTTTTTCACATAAAAATAATTTATAAGAATCAAAATTAAGTATTTATTTGTGAAATAGAGTGCATTTTTTATTACACTAATAAATACTTTTAAGTCTAATATTAATAAATATAACATATAATGTAATAATAAATTTTATAAACAATAAAATTAATAATTATTATTTTTTGTAGTAACGAGAAATATGCTTATTAAATTTCAAGTGCTCTTAAAAATGCCAGTTAAATCATTGAACTGTGAAAAGTATATTACTGATTTAATATTTAAAAATAATTTTTTTTTAAAGTAAAGTAGTTTATCTTACTCTTAATCCCAATATAATTCGTTATTCTGCACTCGATATCCCCTCAATTAAAATTCTAGATCCGCCCTTGCTCATAGTTAAAATTCACCATATTTATTATACTTTTAATGTCTAACCGGACATTTCTAACTCTATATCTAGTTAGATCATTTTATTAAATTAGTTCTAGAAATTAACCATCTATGAAGGCATTCTGTGAATCATTTTTAATTTCTAATATTGAAAACAAGTTTCAAAAAATGATAACCAAATAGGTCATTATTTTCACTTGGTTTTTTCTTTTTTTTTTTTTAAGCGTTAGACTACGGTTTCATATAATAATAGAAAATATGAAAATTAGAGGGAGACATTGAAACAGAGACAAAATTAGAGAGGTAAAATGATTATTTAACCATTATCAAAACTACCATTATCAGATCAGTATTGTATTTTCTGGTAAAATTATTTTATTTATATTTTTCATAAAATATTTTTTTAAGTAAATTTATTTTTTTTAAAACATTTTACATTGAGATAACGAGAGCCTTCTGGTCGAGTTTTGTTATCTATATATTTTTCTGCATCATATAAGAACCCGTTTTCCAACTAAGGCCCTATGTTGATTTTCAAAACGATAATCATCGGCCAACGTTATTTCGACTCGAAAAGGAGTTAAAGAGGAAGCTCTCCTTGTTGCCTATTGGAAATTAAGCTTTACGGATGAATTTTTCATACAAGATCCCTCAGAGAGTGCAAAGGCAATGCGTCAATTGTCAAAGCTCAATGGATGAACTTTTCATGGGAAGTCCCACAAGTCCATTTTCTTACTTTCTGTTCTTTCTTTTTTTTTTAAAAAAAAAAAAAAAAAAAGAGAAAATGGGAGATCAATGATCAGAGATGAAAGCAACAAAATGAGAGAGAGACCAGAGATTCCGACAAATAGTGAGACAAGAAGTGCTTTACCAATAAATATTCTCACTTGTAAAGCTCTAACTAATAGCACCATTGCTTTGCTATATGCATACATAAACCTTAACCAAGGAAACTTAGGAATTAAGGAACACCGAATTGAAGTACCATGCAAATTGTATATCCTTGTCTGCCCCCACAACTTGCTTGTTTCTGCCCTCATTTAGTGATCGGGAGATGCTGCATTTAAATCAATTACTGCTTTTCCAATGCAAGCGCTTTGATTCCAAACAGAATATTCCTCATGCATGAAATTCCATTATTACGATATAATAAAAATAAAGAAACAAAAAACTAAGAGTAAATAGAAAGAACATACAAACAAAACAACAGAATTTTATTTGCAGGGATTTTTAAGGTGTATAACAGGAGTAGCCAGACAATATCAGGACAAAAGGTAACTTTACTGAAACAAGGATTCAACTTCCCTATTCATAGAAACAAAAGAAATCTGAATTTCATTCCTTCTTGAAGTATCGGTAGATATAATACTGAGCATGTAAAGCTTATTTAGAAGTTAATTTTCTTTTAACAAAAAAAATGACCTTTAGGAAATCAAATTTCTTTATTTAAAAGTTTGATGTGTCCTCTTGCCTTAGATTGAGGTGATAATTGTCCTTTTATTGTCTTGTATTTCTGGTGCTTGAATGAGCTAGGTGGTCTTTTCCTCTCCTTTCGTCTCCTTTTCTCTTCCATAGCCTAAAGCATTGCATCCTAGATTTCAACATCCTATGGCTCGGTGTATTCTGAATTTTGGGGACATTGTGCTTCTTTTGCTAAGGCAATATCCTTCTTATTTTCTGATGGCTCTAACTTAGTATCAGAGATAGAAATGTAATCGAATTTATTTTCTTTTCTGCAAATAAAAGTTAAGAATTCTTTCTCATATACTATAGACATTTTACCATAATTTTTGATTAAGTGAGGTTAAGGTATTTCCTTTCTAATATTATCTTGAGTTTAGCTAAACTTGGTCATTCATTATTAAGAAAATCATTGCTATCAGGTTTCTTGTTCATTTCTTATTTTATAGGCTGCAATAGTCTTGTTAATTGTTTGACTTATTATTTAACAAAAAATTATTTCCATCATCTAAATTGTAAGTACAGACTAAAATGGGAATTCTTAGTTCATCTTGACTAATAACAAGACCTTGTTTCCATATCCATGGTAATTTAAATTCAACGAAGTATTAGAAGATAGATTGTTCTTTACTGAAGGGTTCTTGTGTATTTAGGATTGCATAACTTATACCCAGGGGGTATATTTATCTTTAATAGTATGGGGTAATGGAGAAAATTCTGGTCCAAGTTTATTCCACCATTGATAATACTATGATAGAATACTTTTAAATTGTTCCAAAAAGTCATCGTTGATTTGGAAAAATCAAGAGTGCTTTTTCTTAGGGTTTTCATATTAAAAGGTATATGTACAAGCATCTACATAATCCTAATAGTTGTAAGAAAATTGTATTACTTCCTATTAAGGTTTCTAGATTTATAGCTGAAATTCCCAAGAGCAGTATTTCACTTACAGAAATCAGTAACTAATGAAACTAAAGCAACCATACACTTGTAAATGTAAAATAGAGAGTATCCACCAACAACACACACAGGTTTGTTGACAAGGGTAAAAACTCCTTAGAAATTTAAGGAGAAAATAACTCATGTTCCTTAAGTGGATCAGACTAGAAAACTTCACTATGTAAAAAGAGGTTACAAGGTTCCAAAGGAAAGTATTACAAGTTTCCCCAACCAACAACTCATTGATCTACTTGAACAAAATACTCCCTAACCTTGCTTGTTAGACATCCCACAACTCACCTCAACCAGTGAAGAAATCTTCCTTCAAACCGTGAAGAAAATGCTCCCCGATCTGACTCAAAGTCACAGATCTGAGCTGATGTAATGAACCTCTGTACCAAAGATGAAGAGAATCACTTGAGCTTCATGAAATCCAAGAGCCTATAGTCATCTTCACTACTTTTTGCTTGAAATGGTAGTAATCAGGTTTTCAGAACAAAAAGCTTAGGGTTGGGAAAAAATTTTGCTTTTTATATCAAATAGGAGGGGTAAATCTGTCATTTGAACATCTTTAAAAATTTCCTGCGCGACAGTTAGGGGCAGCTCTTGGGCAAGAGCTTCCCTGCTCATGCTCGCGAGGCACCTAAACATATTTTGGATAAAATACAGTACGACTCAAGTGAAACAAGAAACTCGCGGGCACAAGCTGCCCATCTCATGCTCCCGAACCTTGTAATTAACACACTGTCAAGCACATTTTTCTTTTAATTAAAAGTGACCAGTGAGGATGACACAAGAACTTCATTTCAGCATAACACCACTCCACTTTCAGTTGTTCTTCTCTCAGCATGTCCATAGAACACTAATACTCTTTGGCATGTATTCGTGAACCATATCTACACTCTTATGACATTTTCAACAAAAAGCAATACATACACAGGAATTGCCAATTCTCTAACACTGACAGGTTCCACCCATACATAAGGCTTAACAATGTTAATTTGTCTACCACTTGGCAAGCCATAATGTCACCACCGTATCCATGCACTAGATTGGGGCTTCCATTTGCTACGTAGGCAACGTGATCTTTTGGTTTGTGAAAATGTGATTTTTGAGCTTGAATAGGGTCACAATATAGATGTTTGGAGTCTCCCACTTGATACTTTCAAAAAGAGTGTGTTGAGAAATTTGAATTTTATCTTTTAATTTAAAAGTGTTTTAGTTATGTTTTAAATTATGATAAATAGCATTTTGTTAGTGACTTGTGAATGATACGCATAATTAGAGATAATGGATTCGAGGGTTCGGTTGTGCACAAGAACTGTCACACATGGATTCCTTTCACAATTTTAATCTCACAATGTAATATCTAGCTTTCAATTATCAATACAATATATCCCAAAAAAATAATTAAAATGACTATGATGTATGGAATATGAGGTGATCAAGCCATGTAGGGCTATCTATGTATCTCATAGAATTAGGCCAGTCGTAGTTCTGGTGTGCTTGGTGTGGTGAAATATTCGCCTAGATGGCAATGATGTTTCCTAAGGGGTTCTATATGCTAGTTTACAAACTAAATTCAATTTTAAAAGCTAATCTTACTTCAGATGTTCATCTAAGATGCTCTATAAAAGGTGAGCTCCATAGGAGACAATGTTTTGCTATTCTAAGAAACCTACTCAAAGAAATAAGTGAATTAGATTTATGTAATCCTTATGCAAGTAGATGATTGTGCCAACTCCACCAGAGAGCGATGGTGTGATCAGTAGTAACGTAAACCCATTAGGGAGCGAAAAGGTCATGAAGACTATGGTAATCCCTTTTGGAATGTATGTGTCCTATAAGTCATAACGTTTATGTATTTGATAAATTGTTAATAAAAGTTCTTTATTTGTCATGCATCTTTACTACTATAAAATTTATATAAATGTGTGAGGTGTATCAGGAATAAGGAAAATATTTAAGGCAGATCTTGTATATGTGTGTGATCATACATAGAGAGATATGATTTCACCAATTACTTATATTTCCACTCTTAACTCGTAGTCACAGTAGACTTGGTCAACTTACTTGAACGGCTACACAATAATCTCTATTTATTGAATAGTTTATCTCGACTGATTGTGCTATGAAAAGTATAATCACAAACCTTAATTTGTGGGTTGTTAGGTGAATTTATATTTTAAAAAGACGCAAAAATGAGTTTTAATGCATTAATGAAGAATTCTTATGGATTACAAGTGTTTGGGACAAAAATAAGAGAAATTGGACCAAAATAAAGGAAATTAAGAAAATGGTTCGAACCTTTGTTCGAACCACATCCTGTTCGAACCATGATTAGAACAACAATAGCTAATGCAGATAAAAGAGCTGAAAAAATTACTAAGGAAAAGTTGTTCAAGCTTTTGTTCAAACTACATCTGGTTCGACCTCTTGTTCGATTAACAGAAGGGTAATAACATTTGGAGGTAAGGAAAAATTTTAAGTCTGGAAGATTGGTTTGAACATTGGTTCGAATGAGTCCTTGTTCTAATGTCGGTTTGATCAACAGAGACTGTAGTAAAGTTCAAGACTAGAAGAAAAACTAGGTGTTGGAAAGACGGTTTGAACCACTATTCGAACCATGATTTGTTCTAACATTCACTCAATCAACAGAAACTATGTAAGGTCCAACAAGAGCAAAAATGACCAAGTCCAAGAAATTGATTCGAACAAAGGTTTGAACCACCCTCTTGTTCGAACATGTGTTCAAACCAACCTGCAAAACGTGAAATTTGTAATTTAGCTTGCTGTGAAGGGGCAATTAAATACATTTGATTTGTATTATATATAGACAAGAGTGAGGTCATTTAGGAGAGTTAGTTCATTTTGTAATTTCAGTTCTTTCAGATTTCAATTATAGATAGAGGTTTTGGAGAGAGAAAGTAAATCAAGTTCCAATTCTATTAAATTTTATATCAAATATCCAGATTATTGATAGAATAGTTACTTTTTCAAGCATTTTCACTTCCATTATGTGAAAATAGATCTTACTCTTAAATTAAAGGCAAGTTTTATAGTTGAATTATATATATTCTAAGGTAATGTGCCCAATGTTAAAATTCACGTGTTGAAGGTTCAATTTATGTTTGATTTGAACTTCTTTTGATCTCAGATTTGAGAATTTGATTAAATTTTGAAATTATATGGTCTATGGCTTTTGCTTATGGAATTCTAGTTAGAATTATCATGCATTTCTATTGAAATTGTATGGTAATTGCTGATCATAGATTTCATCTGTAAGATCTGTAGATTATGCACATCAGATGTTTGATTAAAATTTTCAATCAGATTTTGTACTTCATTTCTTATTCTAATCAGATTTAAATTGTTCCAATATGGTTTTCTATAGAAATATCCTCCAATCTACTTCTTTGAGGGTAGATTAAGTACTAAAATCCTAAGAAGTAATATAAGTCATTATAAACTTATTTTGGATCCGAGATTTTCTTTAAATTGTTTAATCACAAGTTTTCAAACAAATCACCATGCTCAACTTAAACCAATTTCTATCATTCATTGTGAGGTCAAGCTTGTTCTAAAACTTCCTCAAAATTGTTTTGTTCATTTTTTTTACTTAAGGCTCTTTGAGGACACAATTTAGTTCTCACTGGTTATTGTGCTTCAACAAAACACTATGTACTTGGGGTCCAGCTAACATTAAATAATATTGGAATCGAGCAAGCACTTTTGACGTCGTTGCTAGGAAGTTTTAAGAAATGATGAATGGACTTTTTGGGAAGTTCAGGCAGATTGATCCTCACCATCATTTCCAATGACGGGATTACGCATTTTGTGGGCAATTTCGTTACATTTTTTTTTTATTTTGATATTAGTAAACTTTTGGTTTGAAATAAGCTAGTGGTAGTAAACATTCATAAATTGTGTGTGTAGCAACCTGAGACCTATACTGCTAGCACGATATTGTCCGCTTCTGGGATCCACGCTCACCTGGACAGCACACAGCACTCGGGCGCCGCAGCCACCCGACCCGTCATGGTTTTGGTTTGGCAAGGGCAACCCCGGTGCCCCCCAAAAGGTCTCGCACTAGGGAGAGGTTTCCCTACCCTTATTAGGCGTGGTTCGTTCTCCTTCCCAACCGATGTGGGATCGTTACAATCCACCCCCCTTTAGGGCCCAGCGTCCTCGCTGGCACACCGATTTGGCACCGGCTCTGATACCACTGTAACAACCCGGGACCCATATCGCTAGCATGATATTGTCCGCTTTGGCCCCTCGGGTCTCTCCCCGGCAAGCTCTCACGGTTTTGTTCTTGGCGAGGGCAACTCCAGTGCCCCCCAAAACGCGTCACACTAGGGAGAGGTTTCCCCACCCTTATAAGGCATGGTTCGTTCTCCTCTCCAACCAATGTGGGATCTCACAGTGTGTGCTCGTGCATTTGTTCAGTCTATGTTGCATCCACAACCTTAACCCACAGAAGAATTCATTGAGTTTTCATTAACTTCATCATCCACATCATCTGAACCACAATCACCGTCATCATCATCTATCTCTACTAAATTGGCACATCACAATTGTCAGTGATTGTGTCACTCTTGCATAACTGTTAATGGAAAAGTGAGTCTTAACCTTAAGAGGTTGGAGGACATAAGTTCTTAATAGTATATGTTGAATTATTAGTGAGTAAGACTTTTATATGATTAATATCTCCACCACTTGGGTAGTATCTTAAGATCAATGTGTAGTATCTAGACCATTTGGGTAGTATATTAAGATTAAGGTGTTGATGTACTTGGAGTACATTGACCTAGATTGTGAATAAGAATACATTATCACAATTGTCAGTGATTGTGTCACTTCTTACACAGTTGTTAATTACAAATAGAGTCTTAACCCTGAGAGGTTAGAGGACATAAGTTCTTGATAGTATATGTTTTGAATTATTAGTGAGTGAGACTTTTATACGATTAATATCTTGATATCATAAGCATACATTATTGGGGCTTAGGTACTTACAATATTAAAATGGTTGCTAGACTTTGTAATATCCTGGAAATTAGTATGGATGTAAATTTATGAATTTAAATATGTTTTTGGTGTAATATTATGTTAATGAAGTAGTATTAGTCATTAGGACTACCTTAGGGTCGAAAATTTTGAGAGAAATGAGATAAATAGTGCAAAATTGAACCTTTTACTTTAGGTGACAGCACAGGGATGCCCATGGATTTTGATGCGCGCCCATGACCCCTGAGGAGCACCCGTGAAAGGTGTGGTGTGCCCGTGGGGACCTCCCCCAGCTATTTGATGAAATGTCACTGAGAACTTGAGTTTTTCAACTCTCGGTGGGTGCCTATCTGAGTTAGATGGGGTGCCCATGAACAGTGCAAAGTAAGGCCACTCGTCCTTTTGGACGTGCTATGGGTATAGAGGAGACCTAAAATCTACAAAAAATATATATTTTTATACATATATTCATATATGAGTTGGATAAGAGAGAGAAGGAGAAACAATTGAGTTGAGAGAAAAAGTAAATGGGAAAAAAAGAAGAAAGAAGAAGAAAGGAAGAAAGAGAGGTCTAGAGAAAGAGAAAGAAACCAAGAAAACCTAAGGAAGAGCTTTATCTTTGGTGAGTTTCATTAATAAAGATTTAACCCTAAGTTTGTATGTTAGTGTTTAATAAAGA
>JAVXUM010000001.1:25087947-25106668 GCA_035590655.1 Pouteria glomerata
TTTTTTTAATTTATATTTTTTTTTTTTTTTTTTTTTTTTTTTTTTTTTTACTTATATTTTTTACTGGAAAACAAAAACAAAAAACATATTTGCCTTGTATAAATGTTGTTAAAATAAAATTGAGAGATATGATGGAAGTTATGAAATTGCAATAATGATATTTATTCGTATTGGTGGGTTTGATGCATAGTGGCGGTTGGTGGTTGAGTAATGCAATGATCAAAAGCGTCGACTATGTTTTTAGTGTTTGGAGTAGTTGTGTGCAGAGCTGGTTGAGAATAGTGATGATGGTGGTAGGTGTGTTGTAACAGTGATCAAGAGGTGGTGATGACAGCGTGTGGGAAATGAGATGTCAGCAGTGATGGTGCTGATGGACAGGGGTGTGCAAAATTTAGCTTACTTCTTTGGCATAACAGGTTCGGTTGGGTTAGGGGGTGCCAATTAAGGAGAATGTCAAACTTATTGGGTGTTTTCTAAACGGGTCAACCTTTTTGACTGCTAAAACTGAAAAGATATCAACATAAAATATATTTAAAATTGAATTCATAAAATAATATTTAAAAAAATATTAAAATAATAAAAAGATAATTTAAAACAATAACTGGTATAGCAGGTTAGGTTGCCAATCTGGAACTCGACCTGTTGCACATATCTAGTTTAGTGATGACTGATGAGTAGGTGGCAGTGATGGTGGCAACGGTGATGGGCCCATGGTGTGGAATGATGAGATTTCATATGAGAGAGCGGTGATGGGATATAACACTAGTGGCGATGGATGTGTGGTGGTTGTGCGTAAGCAATACTAGTGGCAACGGTTGGGGAGTGATGGTGTGGGCAATTGTGATAGAGGCAAGTGTGGTATACGTGAAAGTAGCGGGGAGTTATGAAGCACGGATACTTTAAATTAGGTGCCGCACTCGTATCATATATTTGGATACCCGGATATGGCTGGATACGTATTGGGTACACCACATGGAGTATCCTCATTTTTTATTTTTAATTTTGCGTAGGATACATATAGGATATGGCTGGAATACGGGAAGAATACGACGGGGGGTCAAAATGTAATATTTCAAACTTTATTCGAGGATAAAATTGATATGATAAAATTTAATTAGGAGTCAAACTGTAAATAATTAAAATATAACTTAATATATAGTATATATTTTGTTAATTTATGGATTGATTGGTATTTTTCATGCTATATAATTGTTATTTATATAATGTTTGATGGTGTATAGATGTTATCTTAAAAAATATTTTAAACAAAATATATATTTTATTTTATTTTTTTGTCATATCTTCGCCGTATTTGTATCCTCATTTTTTGAAAATTTTCGTATCCCATATCTGTGCCCGTATCCGTATTCGCTCCCGTATCTGTATCCGTATCCGTATCTGTGCTTCATAGGCAGGAAGTGAATAAAGTTTTAAACAAAATTTGTGAACAAGTGAAAATACAATTTTTTTTTGGCTTTCATAATTATATATATATATATTTTGGAAATTATTAAAAATATGGTAATAGAATCATTACTGACATCCTTTCATTTCTGTTTGCAAATTTTGAAAATAAAACACAAGAATATAGAAAACGAAGACGATACCAAACGTGCTTTTGGGGATTTGTTTTCCTTAATAGTTGGACAATTTTGTTATTAAGAAATTGCTGAAAGTTCAAAAATAAGAAGAAAGCCAAAAGATTTTGTCGGATGTGATTAATTGCTACTTGTGTTGTAGGTTTCCACTTTCTATCCATTCAAAGCGTAATTTCCTCAAATATTGATAGATCAGAACTGTTTATGGATTTGAATTGTATTTACATTTCTCTCTCCTGATTAACGATCATTTGACCTTGGGCTCTTTAGAAACCTAACATCTCATGTAGACATGCATGCCATGTAGCACTTTATTGCATGCAAACTTCAATACTCTCAGACTTTTGTGTACATTGGCATGCTGGCACTTAGTAATTCAGACCTTGTAGCCGCTCATCTTTCTGAACGCGGTAACTTAAAGCTATGGAATGCAGCTGATTTAACTTTGATCATTAGCTGAGCTATTTTGACAATCCAACAATTTGGATTTTTCATTTCATTGGTTGTTGACTTGTCAGTTCCACCATCTTGCATTACTTGAAATTGGACCTATACAGTTACGCCCCTTTTTTTGTTTTTTATTTTTTGTTTCTTTACAGATTCCTGGAATGAGTGCCAAAGGAGCTGGGCCATCTGCTTTGGAGGGTCGTAGCGTTTATGGCTCGGCTATGCCAGAGTCGCCTAAGTTCACATCTGGTGACTATGTATCATCCTCAAGCCATGGATATGGCCAAAATAGCAATCAGTTATTCTCTGACAAGGTTTCTGATTATCCATCAATTGTCCGGCGCCAATATACTGAGCGACAGAGTGCTTATGTAGTGAGAGATTTGCAGAATGCGTCGACGGGTCGATATGGCGAATCTGTTGGTTTTGGTCATCTGCATCAGGTGTCTGTGTCCTCTTTTTATTTCTTTACTTTTTACTTTCTATTGGTTTTGGTGGGTGTGTGTGTATATATATTTCTGTTTTACAGGTAATATTAATTTGTCTAGTCTGCTTGTATTTTAAAGGTTACAATCAAACATTAGTTTTATCATTCATGATGGTGTATTTTATGCATATTCTTGTTTCTGTAACAGCCAGATGTTTATGATCGCATGGATCAGGCATCACTGCTCCGACAGGAACAAGTATTGAAGGCTCAGTCACTTCAATCTGCTTCCCTGGATGGGGGTTCCAGGTATTTTTTGCGTCAGATTTTTACTGTTTACCTGTTTGGTTGCTACATCATATGTGTTTGATAGCAAGTGGTTTATTATTTTATGCTTTTTCCTATCAATTTCCAGCATTAGAACCCATGCTGCTTATTATGATACAAGAGACCTATTTCAATGGTGATAGCATACTGTTTATGCACAGCATACCCATTCACAACTTTGTAGATGACATCATATTTTTATTGCGCTGAGTGCCAACACATTTGTCGCAGACAAGCTGATTATCTTGCAGCAAGGGGGGCTAGTATTCATCATCCGGCACAAGATCATACATCTTTTGGTGGAAGAATTGATGCTGATCCTCGCAGTTTATCGATGTTAAGTGGTTCATCATATGGTGGACAACATGCTCCATCTATTTTAGGGGCAGCTCCGCAGAGGAACGCTGATGATCTCGTGTATTCTCAGAATTCTTCAAATCCAGGTTATGGAGTCAGCCTGCCTCCTGGTAGGGACTATGCTGCAGGGAAGGGGCTTCATGGTGCATCGTTTGAATCAGATTATCAAGGTGATTCGTTGTTACGTGGTGGTCATTCAAGGCTTGATGAGCGTAAAGATGATAGAGGCAGTTATGCTCGGGAGCTTGAGCGAAGGGAAGAGGAGCGTCACCGGGAGTATTTGCGTGAGAGAGAAAAGGATAGAGAAAGGGAGAAGGAACGAGAACGGGAACGGGAACGGGAACGGAAACGCGAAAGGGAACGCGAAAGGGAACGCATTTTGGAGCGGCGGGAGAAAGAGAGAGAACGAGAGCGTGAACGCGAACGTGAACGTGAACGTGAACGTGGACTTGAAATCAGGCGTGAACGAACTCCATCCAGAATATCTAGAGACCGGGGAGAGCGGCATGGTTCCTCAGTGACAAAGGATGTCAGACCTGTACGAAGGGATTCGCCACGCCATGAAACTCTGCATAGGTGGATCCTGTTGTTTACTAATGTGTCTAGTTCCTGTTTATATAGCTGCTTGTATAAATTGCAGCCTTCATAACTAACTTGGTGTTCTGTAATGCTGAAGGCGTCTTTCACCTGTTAAAGAGAAAAGGAGAGAATATCTCTGCAAGGTACAAAAAGCTATGCAAGAGCTTAGTTATTGAATGGTTATAAAAACTTAGTCCTTACGAGGATCTGGAATTTGACTGTAGTGTCGGTGTTGACGGCCTCTTTGTCATTGTTCCTGCTGTTCACTTTTGTGTTGGTTGTCCATTTTGTGCCACTTCCTGTAGGTTCTTTTTGGCCGCAAGTTGATCACTACTCTTTCCTTTTGAGGACCTGTCTCTCTTTTTTCCTTTTTTTGTTTCACGTGGCTTCATGTACTTGTCCTCCTCTCGATTTATCTTTTATCACATTGATTTTTACTTCATTCGAATTTGTTGTCTGCTACTTCTTTGAGGACTTTACACATTTCTTTTTGGTCATGATTCTTCTGAAATTTTTTTGATGTCACTTTGCTTCCTTTGGTATTTGGGCTCTTTCTAGGCTGTTTACTTCTTGGGATGACTATGCTGCTCTAATGTGTGTGAAGTTTTTTTTTGTCATTTAAGAACTGCGCCTCAGAATTTTTTCTGCTAATTTACCATTCCATTGTCTCTATTCCACTCTTTTGGTTGCTTTGATGGTGTTCACTGTTGATATTGGCTGGTATCTTTGGCCTTCATTTAACCTTGTGCTGAATCTAGCATTACTTTGTTAGTTTGTGTTATTTGATTGTTGATGGCTATTAGTTTTTTTGTCACTATAGCCTTGGGAGTCGGGAAAAGCAATTTCAATTTTGCAAAAGTTAGCTGATCCTATGAAAGCTACTTTTATTCTTCTATAGTTTTTTGATGCTTGTATATGTATTTTCTAAACAAGATTCATTTAATGGGTGTTCTATTCTAGGTTTGTGTGCTCTCTGAATTTGTTTTGAGTATTTCAATACTTACTGTAGTCATTGCTGTCAATGCAGGTTTACTCATCTAGTTTGGTAGACGTTGAAAGGGATTATTTGTCACTAGACAAGCGATATCCCAGGCTTTTTATTTCTCCAGAATGTTCCAAGGTCTTCTACCTAATTTTAATCCCAGGGGAATACAATTTAAATTGTTTGGTAAAATTATTTTGATGTAAACATTTCAACTGTCTATAGGTTGTTGTGAACTGGCAGAGGGAGAATCTTAGTCTTCCTATGAATACTCCTATAAGGTACATTGCTATTTGATCACCCTCTAATTTGTAATTTTAGCCCACTGAATTCTAATACTTTCTGCTGTTGTGGCTGCTACTTCAGCTTCACCCTCTAATTTGTAATTTTACCCCACCAAATTCTGATACTTTCTGCTGTTTTGGCTGCCACTTCAGCTTTAAAGCTCTTTGTTTGTCTTTCCTTTTTAAAATTTTGGACCTGAAAGGGAGTATGCCAGGTCTCTGCTATTATGATGCCACTTTTAATGTTTTTCCTACTTAGATCATTCTTTTACTGCTGAGATCCGTTCCCCCCTCTTCGGCAAGGGGGTGTTTGATATCCCAAATCTTGTTTTATTTTGATGCTAGAAAGTAGTTATTTTTTTGGTAGTTTTTGGTCTCTTCCCAATTGCTTCATCTAAAAGGAAACGGTATGACTAACTAATTATTTATAAAGAAATGGAATGAAGAAAAGAAAAACATACTGATGATGTGGGATGGAACAGTTTTGAGCATGAGTTTGTTGAAGAGGATTCTGGAGCTGAGCAGAAACCGTCACCTGCCATACCTTCTGTTGATGACCCTTTCAAATCAGAAAGTGGAACCACTGTATGGAATGCAAAGGTAGATTACAGCAAAACATTAACATTTATGACAAAGTTGATGTGTCAGAAATGCCATGTCAAGAATATGTAACACAACTCATTTGAATGACATGTTATTTTTATGGTTCTAGCATGGTAAGATTAATAACTAAGAAGTACACACACTTCTAGGATTGTGATATGTCCTGGGATACTTGTCCAAACTTGTTCTGTTGATCTGTAATATTTCATGTGTATATAAAAAATGAAGGATGGAAAAGAAAAATTTTGGTTCACTAGAGTTTGAAAGATTCAATATAGCTACCCATTTGGAGACTAAACCAGGTCAAAATCTTAAAAGATAATGACAAAATATTGTATTTCTTTTTTCTAACTGTAATTCTTATTTGAAATCTTTGGTTCCTTTTGCATTAAATATTTTGCAGACAATAGATAATCTACTAAAATATTAGCTTCTTAGGAATAGAGAGAGAATATCATATGAATTTAACTTGTTATTTTGTTTTGGGAAGATAAATTTTATTTCAAAATTTTAGTTACATCTATAGCTTTTATTATAATAATTAATATGTAATTGTAAGTATTATATAAACATGTAAAGTCTTATCAATACTTTTTTATTATAAATTTTATTTGTATCATCAGCATCGCTAACTCAGTTATTATAGTCCAAATATTATTTAAAATTTTGATGCTTATTCACATCTTTTTTTTTTTTTTAATTTACTCAGTAAATTTTATTTATTTCATCATTTTTTCAAGCTGAAGCTACTCCCCCCTCCCCCCCCCCCAAAAAAAAATTAATAATAATAAATAAAACAGAACCTCAAAACCGTGGTTTTGTCAGTTGCATAGATCGATGAATTCCGGGAACCCGTAAAATTGTGGAAATGGTGGAATTTTGCATTCTATTGCAATTGTCAAAGCCACGAAAATAGTGCCGTATTGCATTCTACGTAACAAATGTTATGCATCTTGTTGGAATTTACATGAGAGCAGAATTCTATCATCTGTGGGTTTTACTGTGTATTTCATGTATATATCGTCTTTAGTATTTGTAGACCTGAAATTTTGTGTCTGTTGTGACTTTGTCATTACAATTTTTAATCATTATTCGTTGATCAGATGATTATGATGAGTGGCCTTAGCCAAAATACTTTGGAGGAGCTGTCAGCTGAAAAAAGTTATGATGACCGTATACCCCATTTTTGCAATATTCTGAGGTTTGCCGTTCTTAAAAAAGATCACGCTTTCATGGCAATTGGAGGCCCCTGGGATGCTGTTGATGGAGGGGATCCATCACTTGATGATTCATCTCTAATTCAAACTGTTATCAGGTTTGTGCTGCGCTTTATTTACTGGATAATTTTTTCAAGAAATTATGCATTCCTTAACTGTACTGATGTGATTTCCTCGATCAGGCATGCAAAGGATGTCACCCAGCTTGATTTGAAGAACTGCAAGCACTGGAATCGTTTCCTTGAGGTAGTCTTTTCTTTTGTTTCTTAATTTGTTTATGAGTTTAGATTTAGCAAGTTTTGCATGGTGAATGGTTTCTGCTGGAAATGTCCTGATATGAATACAAAAAACATAGAATTTTTCTAAAGATTTTAGCAGTTATTATTTATTTATTTATTGTTTGTTGTGGAGGAAGGAAGCAATCAAGTTTGTATTTTAACATCTTGTGATTGGGGTAGGACCATGGGTGCAAGGTTGGAAAAGTTGTGTTTAGCTGAGTATAACTGTCTCAAGGAATGAGATTATATTCCATGGCTATCTTTGAGCATAGCTTGGTGGTTTGGCAGCTATTTTTGGCTTGGGTAGAAATTGCTGGGACTTATGGCCGAGTTAAGTTTGAGTTTTTGTCTGGAATGTCCTTGAACTTAATTTTGTTACTTGAGTTGAGTTGGTTTGCAATTTACTTGGGAAAGTCAAACTAAAGAGATGCCTTTGGAGATTCCAAAGGCATCATTGCAGATGCCATTATTCAATCAGACGTTGAAACATAAAAATAAGATAGTCAACTTCATCCACTGCTAGTAATTTTTTCTTTTTCTATTTTTTTATCATGTTACAGGCTTACTGCATAATGTGAATGTCAAACAAGTATATGCCCCTTCAATTTTTATTGCTAACTTCCCAGCTTAAACTGTGATCTATGTTGCTCAGACTCGGGAACGAGTGTCGGACTCGAATATGTATCCAAATATCAGATTCGCCTATTAGCTGTATTTTAGGGTAGAGGAATTTGACTGAAAAAGTGCCAAATTTTGGATATAGATATGGCCAAAAAAAACAATATTTTATATATATATATATAAGTGTAATTTATGCATAAATAAGGAGATAGATATTTTTTTTTTTAGTGCTAAACAACATTGTATTGTAAATCAATAATAATAATTAAAATAAAAACAAACTTACGAATAAAAATTCATTCATGAAGTGCATTATAAAATTTGATTTGGTATTTTTATTTTTTTATATTATGAAAGACCAGAAGAGTTTAGAGTCGTGTGTTATCTAAAAGATTTTTTAAACTAACCTTTATTTCTTCTAAAACCAAACATTTCTAGGCAAAATTTCACCACATCCAATACAGATCTCACACCTATATCTTGCCATGTCATGTCAGACACGGGTATGTCACCCTAAAGTGAAGAGTTCAAGTAACATAGACTATGAATAAAATAGTGTCTCAGAATGTTGCCGTAGGCAACATGTATTTGCAATTAAGGCTAGCAATAAGTGGAAGGGTTTCTAAAGTAGTTCAGTCACAAAGTTTATTCTTCCCTAGTTGAGTTGCTTGTAGATTGAACATGGCTGGATTCAGTGACAAGCTTATGATTTTAGGTTCCACTTCAGGTTGGGTAGGCTGGCTAGCAAACAAGATTAGCTGCGCTTTGTTTTGGGCCTAATTTTGGTTTGGATTTTTCCTTTTTTTTGATTGCATCCTGAAATTTCGTTTGAGTTTGCTGCTTGGATCTTGCTTTGTGGGTCTGTTGTGTGTATTGATGAATGTCCATTTTTTCATTACTAAGCTAAAAGGTTGGGATGGGTAACTAGTTCGCTGCATCTTCCCTAAATATGATAGGAAATAACAATGTAATAGAATCAGAAAAATCTACCAAAACAAAATAACAAGTGACATAATTGTGGCCTCTCACTTAAAAAAAAACCATAAAAGCCTATTGTATTTGACAATTACATAAAAATCACTTAATTTTTAAAATCGATAAAATCTCTTATAAAATTGAGATTTAACTTATGTTACTTCTATTAAGATTTTACATAAGATCAAACAAGTTTTTTTTGCTAGCACCAAATCATAATATTTTAAGATTTGAATAGAGATTTTAACAACATTGAGAGTAAGAATAGAGTGAAGGTGAGAATAATCATATTTGATATATATGGAGAATGAGCTTGGGGGTGGGAATGATCTATGTTTGGTTGGGTAGAAAGAAGGGTAGAATAGAATGAAAATATGAATAATACGTATATTACCCTTATAAGGGTTGATATTACACTGTATAGCTCATTCTTTGCATGAGAAAAAAAGCAATTCGCATGGTTTTTGGGGAGAACGATGGATGGAATAAGCATGGTATTCTACCATTCATAAGTGTAACCAAAGTAGAGCATGGAATGCTCATGCTTATTCCATCCTTGTTTTACCCACCCAAATGTAAGCTTAGTCTAGGAGTAAGGAATCTCAGGACTAATATCTGGATGTTTTATCCAATCCGTAAATCAAATGAGTCCTAAATGTTACCTCCACCCTCAGGAAATAAAAATTAAATAATTAATATTAAACTTTGATTATGATGTTCGCTCAACATCCATATTTAGATGCATAAGCATCAATCTAAGAAACATAGATATGGGTATGGATACAAACTTGTGATACGACAATTTTGGAAAAAATGAAGCATATAGACACAGTAGGGGTATGAGAAATAATAAAAAAGAAAATTATGTATTTTATTAAAAATATATTTGAATAGTTATATCTACAAGTTACTTGGAGTTATTGATTGGAAATGCATCATTTTCTTTGAAGTGAATTTTTATTTTTTATATTTTGGCCTTGAATAAATGCTAAATTATATAATGACTCCTAAAACAAGTTTAAATATTACATTTTGGCCTTATTCGTATCCTTCTTATGTCCCAGCCATATCCATCCCTTGTTTGACAGAAATAATAAATAAAATAATTGGACATGCTAAGTGGCGTGTCCGATACGTACCGCATTGTCTGTATCCAATATGGATATAGTATGAGTGCACCATTTATTTTGGAGTGTCCATGCTTCTTAGGCATTAATCATAGATTACTTTATCGTCTGAAGCTTTTGATGAAGGTGGTTTTATGTATTCGACAATCTCATCATAACCTTTTGAACAATTTAATGCATGATGCTATTCAAAGCTGCAATCTGATTTCCTATTGACAACTTGTCTAGTCACATTCTGAATGGGTCTGGGTTACATTTCCAAACGGCATTTGGATCTTTGTGCTTTTAGTTTTTCCGTTAGCTATCTGGCATGGTTTATATATTCTGATGTTTGATGATTTGAGATGGTTTGTGTGTCAAATACATTTATGACTGAATACTATCATGTGTTTCTAGTGTTATTTGGTGCACATGAAGATATCAATAGCGTGCTAGGTTAAAAACAAATTTTCTGAAAAAAGGGGTTATCGAAATGATAACTAATTTAAATTGGAACATTTTGATACTCTTTGGGTGTAATTGATTCGCAGGATGAGGTTGAAGTATATTAGTTCCAAATAGTTATGTTTGGTTGCAAAAAAAAAAAAAAAGAACTTCCAAGAATCTCAACAATCTTGACCTAATCGTAAACCCGAGAGGTCATAGGTTCAATTCTCCATAGTGAGTTTTCCCCCCTCATGGCCATTCACATCGGCTTCGACCTTAATTTAACTTGGGTGCGTCTGATCACACCAGCGCATTTCTTCTAGGTTTATGTCCGACCACAGGTTTAATGCAGCTCGTTTGGTGGGGTAGGTTCCTAGGTAATCAAACTTAAAATAAATACTAATTATGCAATATAAGCTTGACTAAAATTAAAAACCACGCATGTCATTAATTATAAGTCAAACAAAGAAGGCATATAATGATTACATTCCATCGCAAATAATAAACTATATTTATAGCTTAAAATTCAGCAAAGAAATTTAAGAAAGAAATATTTTTTTAAGGTGAGTTTGACTCGTCCAAAATGAGTTTGTGTCTTGTCCAATCTGTCTAGAAAGCAAATAAATTTGTCACAGAAAAATGTGAGTCCAACACTTGTCCAATGTGCAACCGACTAGCAAACAACATATGGTTGTTTTGTGCTTCCTAGGTAATATAATATATATACATATTATATTATTAAATGTGTATATACTATAATATATCATAATATTATTCTGTATTATATTTTATAATTTATTATATATAAAAACATTCTTATATGTATAATATCAATATATTTTTTTGTTATTAAAAATAATAAGATGTTATTATCTAATATAAAATAGAGAAAAAAGGATGGCTGAGTACATTAGGCTAAATCTGTAATATTATTATACTAGCAATAATCCATGCCTATGGCACTCTGCACAAAATTAGTATTAAGTTTCTTGTATAGGTAGAGCTTTGGACAAAAATTCAAATAATAAAAAAAATTATGATAATCCATGGATTTTAATTTGTTTGAATGAAAGAAAAAATAATTTTTAGTCGTTGAATCTTAATTTGTGAGAGAGACATTTTCAAAAAACGTCTTATTTGATTGTATATATGCTAAATTAACAATATAAGGAGCAGTTGGAGTTCCAAAAGAATTAAAAAAAAAAAAAAAGTCGAAAGTTGGTGGAAGTGATGCAAAAGTGAGAATTGTGACATGCGACGAATTTTGATTAGAGGAATTTAAAAACTTTTGGGGTTTTTTGAGGCTCCAAACAAAGCTATAATAATATCATGCTATGTTATTATATAATAATGCCTATGCGGGTCTTGGGAGGGCATGATACAACCTAATATTTTATGCTAAATGTATGTCCATGTGTATGTCTAACAATATATTAGAAGTGAAACACATATGATGTGTGCATCATACTTGTAAATCTTACACCAGACATCATATCAGTATGGTTGCGCACTAGTACAGGAGTGTTTTGGCATACCGTTTCGGAGGTGTCGTTATAAATATATATAACTATGCATAAAATAAAATTTAATATTTGCTCAAACAAGTATAAAACACAAGTTATAAATAATATGTTTTATATGATGTTGATTAACACAAGTAATTTATTCTGCATCATTTTTTATACAAGGAAATTATAAATAAAGAAAAAGTTTTTACGTGGAGTTGGATTAAAAAAGAGAAGAATTTTCTTTTGTTATTCTTGGTTTTATAAGGTTTGGGGGAAACACCATAGTTTTTGAAAATTTCCAGTACAATCTGAAAAATCTTTGTATGATGTGAAAAATTCTGATACGAGCTAGTATGCAATGGTATAGGCCGGTTTAATTATTGGTACATAGCGCAATGCTTTGTACTGTTTTCCATCTGGTACAGTACTATGTTGACAACTATGGTGTGCTATGTAAAAAATAAAAAGTGACAAATTTTCATACAATGGAGTTCTAAATGGAGAGAAGTTAGAAGTGGTAATTTTGGATAGGATTGTCACTAGCACTTGCTTAAGCGGCATTTTACTATTCTATTCCTAAAAGTTAATGTTAATTGAAACTTTGAAAAGGCCTTTACTGATAATATGGGAACTTTGTGGAGTAGAAACAAGGGTTTCAATCTTATTTGCCATCCACAGAATAGTGTGTGTATTACTGGTATTGAACTTGAGGTGTTCCTTGTGCTGGGTACTCTCAATTTTGATTTAATGAACGTTAGGGACTCTGTCTCTTCTTCCCCTTGCTTATTTTTGTAGAAGACTGAAACTGGGTTGTTCATTGTTACTGAGAATATTGAATATTGCAGCTTGTAAATCTTATTCTGCTTCCCTCTGTGTTTCTTCCCCTTTCTCCCTCCTCTTCTTTATTTCTCCCTCTCTTGGCTTATTTCTTCTCTTATCAACTTCTAGTTCTATTTAGATCCACATCATATTTGTATTCACCAATTATGGAATGGTTCAACAATTTCTTGTTTGCTGGGTCAGCCAATGAGACTTTGATTGTACATGGATTCCCAATGATACTCTAGTAGCTTCATCATGATTGATTACAGTTCTATTGAAGTCAACATCACTTTCTCACGCCACAGCTGAGTTCCTTCAACTCCAAAGGAGCTGGTGGGGACATCAGTTTAAGGCTGCCCCTTATGCACATATACGAGTGCTGGAAGTAGGTTGCACGACTGGGTAATTGATTACGGGCGTGCGTAATTGCACTCAATAGTATGAAGTTTCTTCTCATGGTGCGAGTTGATGAGGACATTAGTTTATGGGATTTAGTTTTATTTTATTTTGCTATTGTGTTTTGGGATTGGTGAGGGGGGTTCATTAATTTTCCAGAAGGTATTGTTAGTCTTCTTCTTGCTTTTTTATGTAAGACTGAAAGTGGATTGTTCATTGTTATTAAGAATATTGAATTTTTACAGCTTGTGAAGCTTGTCTCCTTCCCTATGTGTTTCTTCTTCTTTCTACCCCATCTTCTCTGTTTCTTCCCCTGTTGGTTTATTTCTTCTCTTCTTGTCTCTTCTCAGCTTCTATATCCATTAATCTCGCATTATATTTCCTTTTGACAGAAACTAATTCTGAGTTTTGTATGGTTAGTTCTCTTTACTGTTGGAGCTGGGATTTTGAGATGAAAATATTACAATGAACATCTGAGAATTAGTAGGCATAACTTCACTTTGTCAATCAGTTGCTTTGTGGGGGCAGCATATCTAGTTTTTCATTTTTAGGCTTCTTTCGGTGTGTCCAAGCATTAGTTAGATTTGTTATGTCCTCTGTTGCTTGCACAATTGGCATGCCAGCAGCAAGCTAAATGTACTTGACTTTTGCAGATACATTATGCTAGAATTGGCAAGGATGGGCTATTTAGCCACAAAGAAGTCACTGTACTGTATGTCCCAGATTTATTGGATTGCCTTCCATCACTGGAAGCATGGCGTGACCAATGGCTTGCTCACAAGAAAGCCATTGCTGAGAGAGAGCGCAGGTCTTCGCTGAAAAAAGAGGTATATTATATGCTTATCATAAACCACAAGACTTGCTACATGCTAGTTTTACCTTTTGATTTGTCCTATTGTACATGAACTTGAAAGGGTTTAGCAGGTGCATGTCTGTGCATCTAAGCATTTGAATTTATCCAACTGTCATGTCTAAAATAGCAGGATATAACTAGATTCCATATTTTTTTAATTACAAAGAAATAGCACTTACACACGGTTATATAGTAAACTTGGCCATTAAGCATAGTTGATGGTTGCATTGAGCTACACATGCCAAATAAATTTCATGCCTCCAGTGCGTGTAGAACATGGGTTCTTTACAAATTTAGGAGTGCCCTATAACAGAGGCTCGTTTTGATGACACAAGACACATTGAATGCTTAAAAAGTTAAATGGAGATATTGCTCCCCGCCCCCGCCCCCCAAACAAAAAAAAAGAGAAAGAATGTCATATGATTATTTAAAGTGCATTTTTGGGTGAAGTTGTTAGTCATGAATCATTTTGTCTGATGCAAGCATTGTCAGACTTAATATTTAGATATTATGCTCAGTAATATCCTTTATTTAACTGTAATTTATAATGTGTTCTGTCTTTTACATTTTATTATGTTGACAAAAGCACTATCTAGATTTTTTTTAGGAATATAGTTTGATTGATTTTTTTTTATATAAAACACTGGATATTTTCTGGGAAAAAATATTGGTCTTAGGCTCTGTTTGTTTCAATGTAAAATGTTTTCAGTGTCATTGTTCTGTTTGTTTACTTATCATGTCTTCCTTAACTGAATGATTCTTCTAGATTTTATTCAAAGATGGTACTCCAGGAGTGCAGAGATGCAATGTTTTCTTGTGTTTCATACATTTCTTGTTAGTTTTCTGTACACTGAGTAAATTTCAGAAATGTCTGGTTGGTTCAGCCGTGCTCCTACTTTTTCTTGCTACATTTTGGGAATCAGATCGGGATAGATTGTTTACCTTTTTGACTGATCTATTCTGTTTTTCATTCATTTAGAAGCCTGGAGAGAAGAAGGAAGGGCTGAAAGGTAAACAGTAATCTAAAATTTCCAGATTGATGTTTTGTATTTTTCGCCGATTATTGTAGTTTTAATAGTTTCTTGCCCGATTATTGTAGTTTTAATAGTTTCTTGTCCTTTTTTTAAGATAAAGAAATTGATTCCTCTATAGAAGCCAAGGGGGATGAAAACTCAGAGAAAAAAGTGGAGTCTGTATCCCCTGGTCAGGTAGTAGATATCAACAAAAAGCAGGAAGATGACGATGAACTGAAAGGGAATGCAGAAGGCAAAGAGGCAGGAGAGAATGTGAAGTCCAAGAAAAATGATGGGGCAAAAATGGGTGAGGAAGGTAATAATGTTGAGAAAAAGGCACTCGGAGAAAGTGCTGATGTTCAGACAGCTGGCAGTGGGAAGCCAGGGAAGAAGAAAATTGTAAGAAAAATTGTCAAACAAAAGGTTGCTAATAAGAAAGAAGGTTTGGAGGATTCAGCCAAACCAAGTGATAAGCTGGATGAGAAGAATGTGGGAGTGAAGGGTGCAAACTCAGAAATCCCTGCTCAACAGGATGAGCCATCTACTAATACAGCTGGTGTTAAAACGTTTGTGAGGAAGAAAGTTGTGAGAAAAGTTCCAGTGGTGAAAACTGTTCAAAAAGAAAATGAAGGAGTGCAACCCGAAATGAAAATCAATGAGGGACCAGAGTGTTCTGAAGATAAACCAAATGGTAAATCCAACGTGAGCAGTGGTGGTGTGGTGCAAGAAGCTACTGTAAAAACAGCTGCGAAGAAAACAGTAATTAGAAGGGTCCCTAAAAGGAAGGTAGCTGACGCAAAAGCTAATGAAGGGATTGCTGATAGCAAGAAAGACGATGACAAAGATGGTAAAAAGCTAGTTCAGGCAGGCAATGAATCAGAGGTTTTGGGAGATCAATCTGTAGATGCTGACAGCCACACGAGTGTTTTGAAGTCGGAAAAGAAAGTAGTTCTTAAAACGACGTCAAAATCAGGAACCCCTGAGAAGCAAGATGATTTAGGTAATTCAAGGAAAACTGGAAGCAAGGCTAGCAAAGAAGATAAGGAGGATGAAAAGGTTGATGAGAAAAGTGATTCTGTGTCCAAAATTAACAATGCCAACAAGAAAAAAGCATCTCAAAAAGATAATCATACTGGCAAGAAGGAAAAATCTAAAGTTGAGGAGAAAAAGGACAAGGGTGGGAAAAATGAGTCTAGAAGCAAACTAAACAAGGAGGTGAAAGAAAAGAAACAGCATGAAGAGCCTCCTCGTCGTCCCGGATTGTTTCTTCAAGTGAAAGGAACCAAAGCTAGTAAAGTAGGTTGAATCTCAACTAAAAGACGCAAATTTTATATCCTATATTTACATATTGTGTTGTGTAATGAGACCTTACATGTACTATTTTATTCATGTCCAGATACGTTCATTGTCACTTTCACTGGATTCACTTTTGGATTATACTGACAAGGATATTGAAGAATCAACTTTTGAGGTATGTTTTACATCTCTCTCTCTCTCTCTCTCTCTCTCCTTGCATGGGAAATATGCCCTATTATTTATAACAAACAGTGGCTTAATACTGTTTCTGCCCTTTGTTGTTAACTTCATAATTTCTTATATTCAGGTGCACATAATACTGAACTGTGATTACAAGTTTTCCCTTCATGCCAATTATAGTGTTTTTTGGTTCCTCTCCCCCTTCTTCGTGTAGGTTTCATTGTTTGCAGAGTCATTGTACGAAATGCTCCAGTATCAAATGGGCCGTCGTCTTTTGGCATTTCTTCAGGTTGGTGAGGCAGTTGATCTATATTTCTATTGCTATATCCAGTTTTTGGATCTTAATGCAAATGCTTGCTTCTTTCCTATTTTCTTTTCTATTCCTTTTATCCTTGTGTATATATATATATATATAAATGTATATATATTATCTTGAGTAGAAATTGCGGATAAAGTTTGTGAGTGAAAGAAACCAACGAAAAAGACAAAGGGATGAAACTTCCAAGGAAAGTGATAAAAAATCATCAGCAAAGCGTGTGAAGACTGAAGAGGCCACTGCGGAAGCCGAATCTACTAAAATTAAAAATCAGGATGCCACTCATCTTGATGGAAAAGACATCGTCAAAGAAGAGGATACTTCTGTCATTGGGGTTGAAAATGTGAAGCCAGAAAAAGATACAGAAAATGTGAAGCCAGAAAATGATATGGTTGATGAAGATCCAGAGGAAGATCCAGAGGAAGATGATGAAATGCTGGATTCAAACCCTCAAAATGACTCACTGATTGAGGCAAGGCCAACTAATCCATTTAATTTTCAATATGTATGCTGTGTGTGGATGTCTATCTGTACATCTTTAACAAGTTGTTTGCCTCTTCTCCTTGGTTATAATGCAGTTTTTTCTTTTAGTTATTGTTATCCCCCCTTCCCTGGGTCTGCTTGCTATTTCTTACGACCACTTCCTCTACTCTTATGTCTCGCTCTCCATAGTTTTAGAGTATAATGTATCTATTACTATCAGTATTTTTTATTCTTTCCTTTTTATTTCTCTGAGAAAAACATTTATGTGGTTGACCTCGTGATTATTATTCTCTATGCAATGCTTGTTCTGTATAATAAACATTCCTGATGTAATCTAGTGAATATGCAATGTATTAAGGTGTCATTTGGATTTTTGAGATGTGCCCTTCTTTCTAAGATCTTCCCTTTTATCGTGCCAACTATTTCTGGTGTTTTGTGTTTACAAACGTTGGAGTAGGAAAATTGAAAATGAAAAGAAAAAGGAGACACCAAACAAATTTTGGGAAAATAAATACAAATTAAAGGCAGACCTTGGGTAAAAAAAATGTCTAAAAATGGAACATATTGACACTTCTGTATATGCTGTATATGCTTTGCATGTCATCGAAGGAAAATTTTGTTTCTCTAAATTTGAGAGGATGTGTTATGTAAACTTAATATTTAGTTCTCATTTTATTTTATATCCTTAATTTTTATTTGGTTATCTAATTTAAATTTACTTGCAGGAAAATCCTGCTAGAGGCAACACTGATGCAGATGTGGATTCCGTAAAGGTAGCTGAGAATGCAAAGGACAGAGAACAAGAAATGGCTGAGGAAACTTCAGAGAGCAAGCCTGTGTCAGGTTCAGAGAGCAGAGAAAAATTAGAAAAGATAGAGAAAAATAAGGAAGAAGCGGTGGTGGCTTTTGACAAGGAGCTGTTGCAGGTATGTTTTATGGAAAATTTTCTACTCATCTGCTGTCATCTTTTTATTTGATTGACTTCATTTATTTCCGTGATCATATTTTATTTTTCCTTTGTGATATTGGATACTTGAAAACAGGCTTTTAGATTTTTTGATCGGAACCGAGTGGGCTACATCAGGGTAATTGCTATTATTATTTCTTGTCATTCTGGTACTGTCTTGCGGGTAAGGAGTATTGAAAGCTTAATGGATTAATTGCATCAATTTGCTTTCTCAGGTTGAAGATATGAGGTTGATTATCCATAACTTGGGGAAGTTCCTCTCGCACAGGGATGTCAAGGTTAGAATCTGTGCTTTTTCACCCGTTCTTGTTATTTGGTTTTAGCTATTTATTTATTTTTTCTTTTTTTTTAAAGGAAAATCCAATGTATTGTCCATGAATTGATGATTGTTGCCAACCGTTTTCTTTTCGTGCATTTAGGAACTTGTTCAAAGTGCACTTTTGCTGAGCAATACCGGGAGGGATGATCGCATTCTGTATGATAAGCTAGTGAGAATGCCTGATATTTAAAAATTGAGCAGAGGAGAGTTGGTTAAGTATCTTTTGTTTTAATAAACTAGTGAGAATGCCTGATATTTAAAAATTGGGCGAGGACGGTTTTTTATCTTTTGTTTTAATATTGAAGAGTTCTTTTTTAGCT
>JAVXUM010000001.1:25114072-25131864 GCA_035590655.1 Pouteria glomerata
GTATATATTTTCTTTTGATTTTGGGTTTGTAATGGCCATAAGGCCGAGACATGTACAAATTTATGAAATTTCAAAATAGTGGGATGGTTACACGTTATATTGGTTAACGTGGGTTGGATGTGCGGCCTTGGATGAGTTTGTATGTTTAGTTTACAAAACCGCTGCATGGTTGTTTTGCAGCGAGTATATTTTGCACAGATATCTCTATTAGGTACACCTTTTGATGAAATTCAGGCCGTTATATAGCAGGGGAAGTTTTGTGGGTCCGTTACGTGACCAATGTGCTTGCTCTGATATGTTGACCAGGTTTACATGTTATGTATGACTTACACTCACCCCTCAGGTCCCCGGGCCCGGGGCGTGACACTAAGGCTTTGAAGACTTCCACTTAAGAATGTCATCGAATGTACTTGAGATTTTCCACGAGGCACTACTAGAGTTTGTCTATAAGGAAGTGAAAATGGTTGGGAAGTCACTTTCAAAGATGGTTTCATGAAGCCTCCAAGTTTTTTCCATCGAACATGCAACTCTAATGGCCCTCACTTCAGTAGCAAGGGCCGAGAGAATATAAATATGGCGAAGTTAAAGCCTATGATTGCTCCATATGAATCTCAAATGACAACAATAAAGGTTGTAGTGTTTAAAGAGGAACAAAAAGCTCTATCACAATTGAACTTGTATTAATTTGTTGGTGGTGGTTTCCATTTGTAGCTTTTAGCTCCCTAAAGAATTAGAAGGGTCTTTTGGGCATTAGAAAGAGTAGCTTCCAAGTAGTCTTTTATGTTAAAGGTGGCTTTATGAATGGCATTTGTTGAAGAAAGGGGAGAGCTATTAAAGACAAAACTATTTCTAGATTTCCATATCTCCCAACATAAATTGACAATGGTTAGGAGGAGTTTGTCTTGCTAAGGACTGTATTCCATATTGATCAGAATGTCTTCAAACCATTTGAAAAAATTAATGATAGAGGAGAGATCAACTCTATATGAAAGGTTGCAACCGTTGAAGCTACGAGTCCAATAACTTAACTGCTTTTTCTTCTAAATAACAAATAGGGCATTTGGGATCTCTGATTCATTTCTTCTTTGTAAGGTTGGATTTAGTGGGTAGGAAATTTTTTAGAGCTTTCTACAAGAAGTGTCTTATCTTTGGTAGAGAGATAATGTTTCATACAGCTTTCAAAAGATAAGGTTTCGGTTTAGCAAAGGTGCAAGGATCTGAAATGTGCAGTCCTTTATTAAGGATAGCAGATTGGATATATATTTATGATACGAATTCAAGAATATGTCCTGCTTTGCATCGTAAAGTTTTCTCTCTATATATATGCAAATTTAAAGGAAAGTCTTAAGTTTGTTGTACTTGAACATTCATGAATATGTCTTACTTTCCATCGTAAAGTTTTTTTTTTTATATATATATGCACATTTAAAAGGAAGTCTCAAATTTGATGTACTTAAGCACTCATGAATATGTCTTGTTTTGCAATGTAAAATATGCAAAACATATTAGTTTCATTGGAAACTATTGAAATTCTCTTGTTTAGTGAATAAGTGTACAGTTAAAGAGAATTTTAAGGATTGAAAAAAGAGTAAACCATTTATGAGATCACTTAAGAAGTGCTATTTCCCACCACACTAACACATATAATTCATGTTGATAAAAAGATCAATATATCTGATCATGACTGGTACATTGATTAATAATGCAATGGCCATTATGGTTTGATATTAATTACCTTATTAAACTGGATTGTTTTAAGTGTTACCTTTTGACATTACTTGGTTTTTAAATTATGGCCACATATAAATTTTATAGTTTTAGCCCAAGAGTCATTTTTTCTAAAAGGATTTCCAAAATTGTAATATCAATTAATGATTGCTCAAGTAGGAGAATGTTAGTATTTTCTTTAAATTAAGCATGCACATTAATTGAATTTTGCTTTTAATAAGACAGGTTGAACCCAAGTTTAGAGTTGAGACATATAGGATAGGCCTACTAAAGAAGTGATCTATATGGACTGGGTTTCAGTACACCTATTAGATATATTATGTGGTTTGACGATTAATAATATAGACCTAAGGAGCCACTGTGAGCCTTTTATATGAGGGCCTAATGTGGCAATATAAATATATGATTAGGTTCTCTCTCTACTCTAGACAGATAGAATTCACTCATAAAAATTCATCATACAGAATTAAGGCATAAAGAGGAAGATCCATAGCTGCCAAGGTTTATCTTGATCTTGGAGACTTTTTCCATTCACATTCAAAGATCATGAACCAAACGGGTATGCTTCCACTTAATTGAATATATTTGTTGATGTTCCTAATTTCATATACAACTTCATTACAAATCTTACATGTGGTTTAAGAGTTAGGTCTATTACAAATCTAGAAAACATGAACCGGGTTTGAATTACAGAAACTAGCTCAAGTCCGACCCGCCCAAGGAAGAAGAAGACCCAATGGGGTTATAAGCCAAACCCACATGTGTGGGCCACACATGTAGCTGCATGGGACTCCTTCGGGGATCCTGCAAAGTACCATGTAAGGTTTTATTTTTAAGTGTGACAATTGTGAGTCAATAATTATATAATATTTGTAATTTTCGTATTGAGTTTTGATTGGTCAAGTTGTTCTTCAATGCGAAAATTTTGGCAGATTCTTTTCCAATTCCATTTCCATATTAGGAATGGGGGGAACGGAAATAATTATCACATATTCTGCTAGACTTATGTGAACACTTTTGAGAATACTTTGGTGAACACTTTTGGGAACACTTTGAAAGGCAAGAAATCATATTGTGCTAGAGGAAATTAAAAGTGAAGATATACAAAGAACAACACTTGATCGTTGCTTCAAGGTTTTGAAGGTGGAAGAACATATCTGGGTTCTAGGAGGTGCCATTCGGGTTCAAGAACAGAGTCAATCGCGCGAGAGAAGATTTATTGTGGGTTCTAACAAGCAAAAGGTACTTAGACTAAGACGGGTGTCGAGTCAAGTCATGTACGGTAAATTCTTGTAATCTTCGATTTTGTAGTGGATTAATTTTTAGGGATGGTCACCTTATAGACTCGAGATTTTTACCTAGAAATGGATCTAGGGTTTTACCTCGTTAAATCCTGTGCCTTTTTTACTTTCGATTGTGCGTGTTTGTGGTTAAGATTTTTCTCCATACTTTTAGTTTTTTCATACCATTCTGCCCCTTTCGAGATGAGGATTCCAGAAAGTATTTTTTCATAATTTTTGGATAATGTTTGATTTTTTGGGGGCCTAAAACATGCTTATTTTTGCATTTTCTTGAAAGCTGTGTCCAAATTTTAAACAAAAAAAAAAAAAAAAAGTCTTAGCTGGGGACTCCAAAAATAAGACTATAAAGGGAATTCTTTGCAACTATAATGTTTTCAAAAGATCCCAAAACATGGATCTTGGTGTCTGCAATCACAATCTACCAATGGCTAGGGATAGGTCTAAACAAAATTGGGTTTTAACATTCTAAATCTTAAAGGAATTGAATGTATAGCTCATCCATATGCAAGAAAATTGAATAATGATTCACACCAAAGCAAAGCATAAGAACATGAACAAAATCTGTACACTATTGGAGATTTCTTATATTAGGTGTCTCTATGGAAGAATCAAGACCAATAACATTCAAAAATATTATATAAATAGCTTAATGAAATACAAATGAAAATTAGATGAAACTATAATTATCCGAAGACAACTATTAAACAATTCAACATTTGGGAAGGAAAATACGAAAAATAATAGAACAAAATAAAATTATGAGGCTTCACAATCTAGTATAAGACATTAGAACTTCATAACATTACTAATCCTTTGTTGAAAGTGGAAGTGTATAACCTGTAGATCTGTTACTTGATCTTGCGGCGAGAAATAACTTCATTTCCTCTATTATTTCTTTTATCATTTTATCAATTCCATCAAACCTCTTATTCATAGCATTCAATTTCATCTCAGTCGCACTTCTCATTGCCTAAATCTTCGTAAGTACAATTCCTAAGAGATGTTTTGTTGATGTGTTTGATGACTAAGGATCTTTTAAGGATTTCTCCACTTGTACTAGTTACAGAAGTTGTAAGCTTAGGGTTTCATTAGTTGTTTTAACTTGGGGACCTTCTGTATTTGAAGATGGGCATGCAACTTGAACAGTTATAGAACCAATTGAGATTCCCGTAACATGATGTGCCTTCACTATCCATGTATAAGTTGTTGTATTATACCCTATTCTTATTAACGTTGTTGAGTTAAATGTACCACTTGGTTTAATAGATGTACTAACTTTTCTTCTAAAATCTACCCCAAATTTCTTGAACACTTTGCTAAGGTACGTACAATATGGTAATGAAGTTTTACACCTTTTCATATGATGCTTCATATGTTTTAACATCAATAGAGGTAGAATGAGTTTAATACCTTTAATATAAGACTAAATAATAAATGCATCGCCGTAGGTAATTGAATCAAACTTACCACTCCTGGGGAGTAAATTGTGAACAATAAATAAATGAGTTAGGTGAGTTTATGGTGTAAGCATGGATGCATTTGGGGGTTTATGAAATACAAAATTTAGGTCCCCAGTCAATATACTCCCTATATTGCTACTCACAAACCATCAAGCTCACACTATCAATTCCCAAATATAACATTATTTCCATCATTTGGTAGACCAAGTATTCTACAAAGATCCGTTGAAGTCATATTAATTTTTTTACCCTTAACATTGGAATATACTGTGAGTGGGTTTACCTCAACCATTAGGTTCGACTAAAACATCCTTGCACAATTTTGGGTAAATTAATTCTTTAAACCATAACAAACTCTCTTGCCCCATTATTTTAAATCGGGCTTGAATATCATAATTAAATTTTGCAAATGAATCCGCATCAAATGTTCTATTGGACAAGATTTTGGTCAATTCAAACTTAATTTGAATCCTCTTTTGTTCTTACTTTCACTGAAGTTAATATCACTTCATCCTACATCCAATGTAGAGTGAATAATTTTTTAAACTTTTTGTCGCTTGTTATTCCCCGTTTGTCTACCACTTCCCTTTCATTTAGATCTATTTCCAACAAATATCTTCGGAGACATTTACTTGTATTTGTTGCAAATTGAAGACATTAGCATCAAAATAGGTATGTCATCAAACAATAAAACACCCTTTGAATGTGGACAGCATGTTAAATAAGATATAAAAAGCAAACAAGCCATGGGACATGTCAATTAGATTCAAATTAACCGCGCTATTGAATAATATCATACACATCATTACATAAATACAATTCCCTAATTGTAACACTACATTACAAATTGCTTTATACATTTGTGGCATGATCCTAATAAAAAACACCAACACATTGCCATTAAATACGTCGTAGGATTATCACTTTCCCTATTTTGTTAAAATTATCATTAGCTTCAATGTTAACACAGCTATATAACTTGATATCTTATTTGGTTGCATTGATGATTCATACATAGATCATCATCATGCATGGTTGTCCTAATCCCATAACTCCTTTTCCCATTCCTATCTATAAGCCGTTTTCAAGCAATAGATTTCAAGCAGACCTAACTTGGTCCTCGAGAATCTAAATTGAAACAAATTTTGACCTAATTGGTTTAATTTTCTCCAAAAAGTGTCAGGGAGGTCTCTAGAGCTCTCAGAAACTATCCAAAACCTCCTAAAAAAACCCAAACCTATCAGGACGAAACTTGGACCTAACCAAACATGGCCTAAGCTAATGGCTATTTTTTTTAGCCTAGTCGCCATTTTGGTCTGTCACTTTGCTCTAGCAAGCTATTTTACTTGTCTGAAATTGTAAAACATGCTGTTTGCCTTATTTTGCAATCATGCTTGCCTAGCATTCTGAACAAACATGTTTGCCTAATTTAACAGGCAAAAAAAAAATTACTAAATGGCTTTGGCACCAGGCAAATATGTTTGCTTAAGGACACAAGCAATCATTTTTGCCCATCTATCTAGGCAAAAGTTTTGTTCAGTTCACAAAATTTATAAATAAGGGCTCCCTTCCTCATTTTCATTCATTCAACACTTGGTGCACTTCAGAGCTCTCAAGACAAGACCAACTTCAATTTTTCTCTCTCTAAAAAGTGCAAGTTGATAAAAAATTTCTTTCTCTAAAAATTTTTTATTTTATTTCTTAATTCAATTTCTTTACATAATTAGAGTAAAATAATTTTAATTATGCAAATAAAAATACTTTGTCAATAGAAGATATCTAGGTCATGACTCAAATTCGTGTTGAGCCTGATGTATGATATTGACCAATATTTTTTTAGATAATTTTACAAACTTCCAAACATCATACATATGACATGCTCACATCTTATTAATATGCCATACCATGCCATAGTATCCTGTCTACCATGTTATGTCATATCATGTCATAATATCACATTACCATGCTAAGCCATGCCAAACATCATATCTACCATGTCATGTCATCCTTATCATGTTATACTATGTCATTATCATCATGTATCATGCTAACATGCTATATGGTCAAGTTATGCTATGTTATACCATGCTATGCCATACCAACATGTTATATTATCATCTTATTCCATGCTACCATGTTCAATCAATATCCCTCATCATGATATAACATACTAGGACATCATTTATCATGCTAGCACATGCCATGCCATACACCATGTTTTGACATACTGGCATATGCTTTGACATGCTAGGACATACCCAGACATGCAAACACGCATTCACTAGGGTTGACATGACTTAAAAATCCAATGCTTATTAATCCAGAGCATTCACTTGATTGAATGAGGCTCTAGAGATTGAGAATGACTTAAGATTGGTTGAGCTGATAATTTTTGAGTCATAACTTTCCTTAAACATATTTGTCATGTATCCTTGAATTATCATCCACGATAGAATATAAATTGTCATCACGTTGAATATGCCCACGACATATTTGATCATAAAAACTGCATCACTCACATCTCACTAGTCTCCTAGGCACATAGACTTAATTATTAGCACCAGGAACTAAGCTCTCGATCAGAGCTGAGTTCCTTTCCTAAATGATAAATACTCACTTACACATGTAAGGCACACCCTTGGAGTTGAGCTCCTTATTAGAGCAAAGCTCCTTCCCAGTTATACATAAGGTGCTAACTGTTTTTCCTCAGTTATGCATAAGGCGCTAACTGTCTTTTCCTTTAGACGTAAATTCCCCAACGAAGTAAAGCTTTTTTCCTAGTTACACACTAGGCGCTAACTGTTCTTTTACTCTGAAGCAAGGCTCTTTTTCCAAGTTAAGCATAAGGTGCTAACTATCCTTTATCATCTGGAGTGAAGTTCTCTTCCCAAGTTACATGCGTGGTGCTAATTTTAAGTCTTAAAGTTAGGTTATCACGATACAAAGATAATTACTCCTAATACATACCTAGAGTTAGGCTCTTTCTTTCCCTTATTAGGAGTAAGGCTCCTTCACACTAATCCTTTGCACAGCATTGATGTGATCGGTCACCCTCTGTTACACTTAGCTAACCCTAGCTGATGATAAAGTTCATTATTCGTGAGGCTAATTAGTTTACCATCCATGGCATTCTAATCAAACTTGCATCCACGCATACATATAAGCACATCATATCTGCGCGAGGTGCAAACCTAGTTTTAAAGCCATGTTGACCTGATCCCTTCACAGGGTACGTAGGTAGCTCAAACAGATAGCTTAAGTACGGTCCTCACAATTTTCATAGACCATATGTGTGAGGAACAACCCATACTTGGAGCTAGGCTCTAACACAAAACAATGTAGTTTTGATTATAGTTTAGAGTTACGTTGACCTGATCTCTTCACAGGGCACGCAGGCAGTTCGAGTAGATAGTTTGTGTGTGGTCCCCACGATCTTCACTTGAAGCTAGGCTCCCACACACATCTAACATATAGTTTAGGCCATAGGTCTGAATAATGTTGTCCTTATCCTCTTATAGGGTACGTAGACAACTCGAGCAAATAGCTTGAGTTTGGTCACCTCGATCTTCATGGACCATATTTCAAATCTTCACTCATTCCCAATACACACACACACACACACACTCGGACATTACATTTTAATTGCACACACAAGCTAGGCTCTGTTGTCTCACATCTTGTGCATTATTTGCATTTATGAATTGTATGTTATAATCATTATAAATCAAAGATTATATTGTGAGATCACGATTGTAAGAGTGAAAAAGAAATGAACTTTAGATATCTCTAAGTATCCAGGCATACAATTTCTATACGTAGTTGAACCCCCGGACCCATTATCTTTGATTACATAGACTAGTCGAGAGTCACTAAAAAAGGGATCCATTTATCACTATTTCAAAAATATAAACAAATCATTTTAAATTATAACAAAATTTAGGTTTCTTGACATACTCATTTTGAAAGTGTCTGATAGCAACTCTTAGTTTTTGTAATCAAGCCTGTTTCAAAATAAAACATAATTTTTCACATTTAAGTAATCTCAGATGTACCATATCATAATAAAGATTCATGACCTTCACTCGTCGGCCTAGTGCGAGGATCCGATCACGATAGGGAGATTGTGAATGAAGCAATTATTGATATGGAGCATTTTAAGACTTACAATCCTTTTGAATTAAGTGAAATGGGAAGAAAAGAAGAGAAAATAAAAGATTTTAAAATTTATTATTTGTTTGTGATCTTTTTTAGGAAATAAAAGAAATGAAATGAAAAAAAATAGAAAGAAAAATGAGTGTTGAAATTTTAAACATTTTATTCTCATATGAGTGGGTGGAAACAAATAAAAGAAAAAGTGAACTAATAAAACTTTTAAAAGGACACATTCGCCCATAAAATAAAAAATAAGAAAACAAAAATTACAAATATATCCTAAGACGAGATAAATTGACAACCCCAAACAATTTAATGACCTTCTCTACTCACAAATAAAAAGAGAGAAATTTGTAAATAAATAATTTTCAAAAAAAAGAAAAACTTCTAAACAAATAGGAAAAAAAAAATTATTACAGGATAAATCTTCACCAGGCAGAATATGCAACGTTTGGGCGAAGAACAAATTTTGGTTGAGGGGAGGCATTGTTGGAACATATGCTAAAGTTTGTAAATTTCTGTATTTTATTTAATATTTGGAGATTCAGGCAGTTGAGATGAGTAGAGTGAATTTAAATAAATAAATTAAAAAAAAAAGGGAGTTGAGTGGAGCCAAACTAAACTCTACTCTTTGAAAAGTGAAAAGATTAATGTACAACACATGAGCTTCCCGGGAAGAGTTTTTTGCCTCTCTCTCTCCTCAAACACCTAAAAATTTTACATATTAAATTATTGAGTGCCTTTATCCTTCCAACAAAGTAGGAAAACTTTTCAAAGGGTTGTAGACATGACTCTTTCCACTTAATTCAGGTCAGGCATGAAGTTTAGAAATTTAAAGAGCGTGACATAGATCTCACCATCTACTGAATCTTTATCATCATAGCCCTCTTATCCGTCCTGCTTGGACATTAGAAGTAGGGCAGCCCAGCCCACAGTTGAAAAATATAGGGCCGACAATTCCATTTTGAGTAGAGACAAGACGACTCCATTAATGGTCACATTAAGACAGTACCAAATTCATACGGTCTCAGTGCTAGCTGATTTATTAAAATACTTAACAAGAAATGAAAATTGTCTGCCCTTCAAGCCCATCGGCCCTCGTATACTAGTTCCTCAAGCCTCAAGCTAGAGACGTTGCATGTAAATACAAATAAACAAATTTATAAACAAAATTCACCTCCTCGTCGATTGTGATGGTGGGCATCGGCTGGCCTTCAAAAAAATAAAAAAGAAAAGAAAAAACACATGATTATCCCCCAAACTCTCATCTGGGCATGCAGAACTATCCAAGGTTGACTTCAACTACTGGAAACTAGCAAAAAAAGAAAAAGAAGAAAAAAAAGAATTCCAAACCTTTACAACGATACAAATAGACTCAACCATACAATTCCAATACCTAGTCGAAAAATGACCCTAAGAAGAAGGGGGGCAAAAAAAAAAAAAGTCATGAGCCAAAAATTTGGAATGCCAATTTTACAAAGCACTGGATCATATACTCGAATGTTCTTCTCTTGGTAAGCTCTGGACAGTATCAGACCATCTTCCTGGCGAATGGTCACTGCTATTGGACGATACTTGAGCTTCAGCCCTAGCCTCCCTGATCATCCTTAACACCTCCCTCATTGCTGGTCGGTTTGCTGGTGAAAGTGATACACAAGCCAATGCAATATTCAGAAGAGCCCCGAGTTTCTCCTCAGAGGCCTCATTACTCGAGGCAGGTTCATCACCAGATTCAATCTCTTCTTCACGGACTGATCGCACCCACCTAGGGATATCTGAACCATGTTCTTGAACAAGGTCTTGGTAAGGAGTCTTACCAGTTAGAAGCTCCAGGAGAAGAACACCAAAACTGTAGACATCAGCTTGTTGGGTAGGTGGCTTTTGAAGGTCACGACATTCAGGTGCTCTGTAGAAGAGTGAAGAAGCACTAGATTCTTCGTGTGAATCTGGGTTTCTAAATGGGTTGAGCCCGTAATCTGTGAGGCAGGATTCAAAGTCAGACCCCAACAGTACATTGGAGGATTTCAGGTTCCCATGGGTTAGGCCAGGGTTTTGGTGGATGTAAAGCAGTCCAGTAGCCAGGTCCTCAGCTATTTTAAGGCATGATGTCCAGTGAAGGGGTTTTCCACCACCTGAAGCTCTTGATCCTGTAGAAAATAGCAGCAACAGTTAGCGCATGACTAGCAAATGACGGAGTATTAGTTTAACACTAAAGCCACGACATAGAAACAAGATTGAACAAATTTGAAATCTAGTAGGCCATTAACCTTGTGTTCCAGCAACATTTGCATGTTATCTCATTAGACAAAGAAACAAGATTGAACAATTCAACCATCCTAGAAAGGAGTGTGTTTTATGACAATTAGAGACTCAAGGATAAAAAACAAGATATGATGTAAAGTACAAGCGTAATGCTACACAATCAAAAAAACATCTCAAGAAAAAACCAACTAGGATGATGTGGAAGAATTGTGTGCCCATACTTTAAAACAATAGAAGGATGGTATGTGCCAATCTTCAATGCCTCCCGTGGGTTACATACAAAGCCTATCAAACAATTTTGAGCTCGTTTAAACGAAGTGATATGTGATATGACATAATGACAATCACTTAATCTAGGGTAAATCAAGGATCCAAAAGCTTAATTTTTAAACATAACATTGTGTGATAATCACTAGATTTTAACTTTTTAACAACCTACTAAGTTGTTGATTTGTTAAGCCATACCAAGACATTGATTGGCCAGGAAAAAATGCACATATAATTGTCATATTATAAAGGGGTGGATTTTGCAAAAAAAACGAAGGCCTAGAGGTTGGAAGTCGAGAACTCAGCCCTACTTTTTTTCTTTTTTTGGACTATATCACGCTACGAACTCACCTTCAACTAATTGAGAAGCAGTTTTCTTGACATACTATTTATCTATGTATGTCAAATATTTCTCGTAGTAGTATTCATTCATTTCATAATTTTCATTATCTTAACCGATTATTTGACAAAATTGTTTCTTAAAATGTCCAACACTGTACATACCACATAATAGCAGGACTTAATATAATTATATAAAATTTTCCCTCAGATTTAGTAGAACACTTCTCCGTTGCATTGCATACATCCAGATTTATTTCTGCAGGTTAAATCCACTTCTCCATTGTATTGCATATATTTATTTCTAGTAACTTAAATCCTCCTCAACCTCTCCATCTTCACGAATAATTGACCCAAGAAGATAAAAAAAAGAATGGGAAATATTGGAAGATCCAACCTACAACTTACTAAATGTCCTCGAAGATCTTTTGCAACTCTACTAAGAACCTAAAAAGAATAATATTTAGAGAGATCCATCACAAATGCAGACTAACAGGCCTACCACGCATACAATGTCACCCATAAATTTATTCCAGTAATTATGAGTTTGTATTTGAAACATAGTTTGGGACTAAGGCTTTACCGAGTTGAATTATGGAGTTGAGAATTTTGCATTTATTTACTTATTTGGATTAATTAATTGGGTTGGTTAAGTCTTTTATGAAAGTCAGAATTTCAATCATGGCCCAAATCCATGTAACAGGCCCAATGTGATGCAAAGTGCCAAGAGCTCGTTTCTTTTCTGTAATACGTTGGCCCATGCTTGAAACCTAATAACCCACTGACACTTTCTCATTTTTTTCAGTTGGGTAATATTCTATAAATATATATAGAGAGAGAAAGAGTGAGAGAGGAATGTGTGTGCGCATGTGCTTGCGTGTACACAACTAAAAAGCCAGAGAAAGAATAAGAAAGGAAAGGGTAGGGAAAGAAATAAGTGGAGACGGAACTAAGAAGGAAATTAATGGGTTCCGCTGTTTTCACCATCTAAATCTCCAAGTTCTCATTTTGATTTTCTACAAACCAAGGTCGGATCGTGAACCTTTTCTTTTACTACAACAAAATGTATATGCTCGAATGTGCTGTATTTGGGAGATTTTATTGCATGTATGAGTATTGTATGTGCAGGCGTTTTTTCTTTTTTTTTTTTAATATAAATGGAGAAGTTTGGGTTTAAAATATGTGTTGAAACACTAAGAAAATCGATTGTTTAGAACCCCCTACTGGAATATATCATGAGGGGGACCTAACTCAAAGGTGGTCAAGATGATACATACAAGGTGTGAGGTACATGAATTATGAAAGAGTATAAGATACGGGTGTATATATAACTCTTGGAAGTGGAAATTCAATGAACAAGCCACTTGAGAGTTACGAAGCTTCACAACGGGAGAAAGCCAAAAGGTTTCTTTCTTAACTATTAGCAGTCCCTAACCTAATATAAATAGCATATGAGACCAGTTAAGAAATTGAATAATGAAACCAGAGACCTTATTTCAGCCCTCCCTCTCTTATCATTTTATTTACAATCAAGGATTACAGCCAAAAATGAAAACACAATTAACCTAAAAAAGGAAAATACAATCATCAATCAATCCTAATCAATCATGCTCTAATCATACTCAATCAATTATATTCTGGAATATTCTAACATTCTGACTCCTCAAGCTAGAGCATAGAGATCAAACATGCACAGCTTGGAACAGAACTACTAGAACAGAGAGCGAGACAAAAACTTAATGAGTATATCACCTAATTGAGAATCTGAGCGTATAAATGTAGTGAGATCTTTCTTAATTAGGAGATCACGAATAAGACAATCCACCTCTATATATTTTGTTCGTTTATGAAATACTGGATTATTGACAATGAAAATAGCAGCTTGATTGTCACAACATATTGGTATTGGAGCTAAAATTTTAATGCCAAAATTCTGAAGTAAGGAACGAACCCAAAGTATCTCTAAAGCAGTATTAGTCATGGCACGATATTCAACTTCAACACTAGAACGAGCAACTACAATCTGCTTCTTATTCCGTCAAGTCACAAGAATACCACCAAAAACTACATAATACCCAAAAGTAAATCTCCTGTCAGAACGAATGCCAACCTAATTTGCATCACTATATCCCATTACATCCAATGTGGTGGAAGGTCGATAAAGTAGCCCTTGGCCTAAAGAACGCTTCAAATACTTCAAAATTCGACATACAGCATCAAAATGTGGTTGACGAGGAGCATGCATAAATTAACTAACCGCCTCAACAGTATATGTAATATCTGGTCGTGTCACAGTGAGGTAAATCAATTTTCCCGCAAGACAACGATAACGACCAACATCAATAAAGGAACCACCACTCTCAGAATCAAGCCTAGCAACAGAATCCATCAAAGTATCAGCAGGTCGAGAACCCAATAGTTCAGTCTTAGAGAGCAAATCTAGAACATACTTTTTTTAAGAAAGAGATATACCCTATGAAGAACGAGCAACCTCAATCCCTAAAAAATAAAATAAAACTCTAAGATCCTTTGTATGAAATTGTTTTCCCAGATGATGCTTCAATTCAGCAAGACCCTTTTCATCATTTCCAGAAATAATAATATTGTCAACATAGACAATTAAAACAATAGTACTAGAGGATGCATGACGTATAAGCATTGAGTGATCAGATGTAGATCAACTGAAACCACAATCCAAGAGAACCTTACTACACCGATCAAACCATGCACGTGGAGACTGCTTAAGGCCATACAAAGCTCGATGGAGGCAACACACAAGGTGTTCACTGCCTAAAATAACATACTTTGGTGGTTGGTCCATATATACCTCTTCATGAAGCCCTTCATGTAGAAAGGCATTTTTAATCTCTAGTTGAAATAAAGGCCAGGAGTTGCTTACTGTCACTGCTAGAAGAATACAATTTGAATTAAGATAAGCAATTGGTGAGAAAGTCTTCAAATTCTAAACTCCATAAGTCAGTGTATATCCCTTAACAACCAACCAAACTTTAAGTCGGTCAATAGATCCATCTAGCAACTATTTAATAGTGTATACCCATCAACATCCCACTATTTTCTTCCCAGGTGGAAGAGATATAGCTCCCATGTATGATTATAATGCATTGCACGCATCTCCTCATCCATCGCTGCCTTCCAGCTCGATAGTAGTAATGCCTGTTTATAGGAGGTAGGAACAAAAATAAAGGAAGGCACAAATAAGGAACTGTAAACGAAGTAACATACGATGATAAAATACAAAATTAGTAATAGGAGGATGTGTACAAACTTGTCTACCTCGTCGTAAGGCAATAGGAAGATCACCAATGGAAGGTGTAGGCTCAAGAGATGTATTGATATGTTCCTTAGAGGTCTCGGAAATATCAATGGTAGGTAACTCAAGTAACTCATAATCCACAGGTGCAAAGCTGACCGGAGCTGGTGGAGTGGTAGGATTAAGGCAAGAGCGACATTGATACAGCTGTAAAAAATGAGACATCTACAAAGGAGGCAAGCTAGAACTATGATCAGGATGCAAAAGAGGTAGGCTAGGACTATGATCAGGAGGAACAGGAAGAACAGAATCAGTTAAGGAAGACTCCCCCTCTTGAGACCCAAACAGAATCAGTTAAGGATGAGGGGCTAAAGGTTCACTCGAGCTAGCAGCACCAGTACCAGAATCAGAGTCCTTAGGTTCCACAGCAACATGATAAGTTTTCTCGGGACGACCATACTTTTCCAAACAATATGGCTCTGTATAATTAGTACCACTACAATGATCACATTTCTTTATATTTCGCCCTGAACCTCTACCACCGCTATGAGAACTACCAAGAGAGTTGCAACCACCACGGGAACCACCTCAGGATGTGCCACGAGAACTACCTCTTCCACAGCCAACTAGAGCACTAGAATTCGAACCACTAGAGGAGGAAGGTATTGTTCGAGAACGATGACTTAAAGAAGAACGCCACAATCGAGAATATGCATTAGCCATAAAAGGAATGGTTTCTCCAACTAGAAGCTGATCCCGATAACCACAAAAATCATCATCAAAAGCAAGAAATAAAATCATCATAAGTTCCTCCCATTGCTTTATCATATAAGCCTTAATTTCTGGAAAAGTTCGAAATTGTAGCAAACGATCTCCAAGACCCTTGAGGGTGTTGTAATACTCAAAAAGAGATTGACCACTCTGTCGAAAAGAGAAAAGCCATTCATATGCTTCGAAAATTTTAGAAATATTACTTCGCTGAGAAAATGAGTCAACTAAAGAATCCCAAATTGCCTTTAACGTATCACATAATGACACGGTGTGCAATACAAAGGGTTCTAAGCTATGCCACAATCAATTCATGATCACAGCATCTACAACACGCCACTACCGATAAGTAACAGACTGCGAATCTGGAGGCATGTCAATAATAAAGTGTTCCATTTGTCTTCCTATAAGAAAGATTCGAAGAGCATGTGACCATATTAACTAGTTCGTTCCATTCAATTTCTCACTAGAAATTGATTTGGGAAGACTGTTAGAAGGAATAATAGGTACTGTCGGAACAAGGACCAAGGATGAATCAACAACTGACTTCATAGGATCCATAGCCATAACCAAACCAAACTAAACCCTTTCCCACTAGGTGGGGTTGAGTATATAGATTTGACGACGCCAATTAAATTTGTTAAGGGTCATATCCTCCGTTAAATCCATGTAAGCAAGGTCATGCTTAATAGTAACTTTCCAACTACTCTTGAGTCTCCCTCTCCCTCTCCTACTCATGTTAATCTCTATACTTTCACATCTTTTAACAGGTGCCTCCGTTTGACGCTTTTTAACATGATCGAACCACCTTAGTCGATTTTCTCTCATTTTATCTTCAATCAGTGCTATTACTACTTTGCCCCTTATCTCCTCGTTTCTAATCTTCTCTCTCCTAGTAATCTCGCACATCCATCTTAACACTCTCATCTCAGCAACTGCCATCTTTTGAACATGATTATACTTATTGCCCAACATTCTGATCCATATACCAACACCAAGTAGCAATTCTATGTGAGCAGTATAAACCAATCAGATAAGCTGCAAGAAATTAAACCAAATCAGGCAGCAGCAAGAAATTAAATTGTACCAAGGTTGATGGTAACAACAACAAGTACCGAGCGAGCAAAAAAAAAAAAAAAAAGATCAATCAAGACAAAGCATCAACTGCGGAGATCACATGTAAGCATTCATAACAGTAATCAAGCGATGATGAAGAGAAAATAAGCGAAGGAATAGCGATGTCAAGCGACGAAGGATATATAATCAAGGATTATAGGCAAAAAGGAAAACACAATCAACCTAAAAATGGAAAAGACAATCATCAATCAATCCTAATCAATCATACTCTAATCATGCTCAATCAATTATGCTCTGAAATATTCTAACATTCTGACAAGACCAATCAAGTACGTGTATGAGAAAACACATAGGCTAGAAGACCCTAGACAATTCTTACACTTTGATAGACCAACGATATTGAATAAATGATTAAACATAAGGAAGACAACTTGAAAGACAATGGTTGGAGGTAATTTTCTTTTTCTTTCATGTTAATTTTTCCTACATCGTGGTATCAGCGCCACCTTTATTTTCATAATCCCAATGATCAATTCATGGAAAAATGGAATTTATGATCATGTTGGATTCAATGATCTTGACGATCAATCCATAAAGTTGCAATCATGCTATATTTTTATTATCTACAAATTGATTGCTGTAAGTTTTTTAGTAGCGTACTATGGCTGAAATTTTAGTATAATTCATGCAAACATAAAAATTTCGATTGATGACACTAAAATTTGTTAGATCATTTTATCCTAAGAGTAGGCACAACGCCTTAAGTATACAACAATTGTAAAGAGTTTTAAAGGCACAATACCTTAAGTACACAACACGACACAACCTGTAATATGGTCTTTTAAGAGAAAACTCGAATATAACAGAGCATGAATACAAAACCTCAAAATTGACATGATTTAACACAAACTTAACTAAAATATGAAATAGATTAATTATTTAGTCCCTGTTTGACAAAACTTTTAGTTTTTATTTTTCTAAAAAACTGAACACAAAAACTCATATGGTAAATTTGTTTTCAGGTTTTGGTATTCAAAAAAATAAAAACTATTTTCAAAAATTTTGAAAATTACAGAAACTTAAAAAATATATTTTCAGAAGTTCACATTTCCCTCCACCACTACCATTACCACTCACAATGACCACCCACCATTGACCACCAGCTGC
>JAVXUM010000001.1:25141647-25170488 GCA_035590655.1 Pouteria glomerata
CTTTAAATCAAACACTTGTCAGTTTAATCCATTTTAACTTAGGATTTTGAATGTAATTGCCATTAAAAAACTCTACACGTCCACTAGGGGGAACCTTGGGATTTAAAGGGCTTGCCTCACATGCTAAGTGTGGCCGTGTTCCTAACGAAAAGAGAAATAGAGTAGTTTTGTTAATTTTATAATAATTTCATTGCTAAGGGACTAGCAATGGTTAAGTTGGGGGGTGTGATTACACGTGGAAAGTGTAATTACCAACTTGACAAGCTAGGGTAGAAAACCTATGTTTAATTAATAAATATTGCAACTTGTTAGTAATTATTACTTATATTTCATGTTTCTTCAATGCAGTAAAAATGAAGAGTTACTATGGTTAGATGATGAAGAAAATGTGGAGAAAGAAGTAAGAAAGCAATCGGAAGCACCAACCAAGGGCGACGAAGGAGCCGAGGCCACGTCTGGAGAAGAAGAAAGAAATCAGGAAGCAGTCCAAGCCTTGGTGGTCCGGACCACCCTTCCACCTAGTCTGGACCAGCTGGTTTAAAGGAATTCCTAAGGAGGCCTCGGTGGTCTGGACCACCAGCTAGCCCGGTTTAGACCAGGTGTGATCTGCATGAATCTGCGTGTTTTCGTTTAGGGTTTTTCCTGTAGCTATTTAAAGGGGTCTTTGAGGGTTTTTGAGGGGCTTTCTTTTCCAGCCGTTCTTCCAGTTCTCTAGAGAATAGTTCTAGTTTATTTTTAGACACATTTGCAATATCAATATAGCTCAGTAACTTGAGGCAATATATGCTGGGGTTAATCTTCTCACTAATTTCCAATCTTATTATCAGGCAACTTGTTATATTCCCCAACAGAAAAATGGTCGTTGGTGAGGATAACCTACACAGAGTCACCAACTTTAAACTCAGCCTGTCTTCACATTTGATTAGCGATCTGCTCATATTTACAGTTTCTCTTTCGTAAATTATCTAGAACAATGCTATGAATATCTTGCTACCCATCTACAAAATATGCTACTTTTACGTGAAGCTTTGTGTGCTGAGGCAAAGGTAGCAAATCCAAAGGCCCTTTAAGAATAAGTGAGTACACAACTTAGAAAGGACAAAAACCGATACTTTGATTGCTAACATGGTAGTGTGCAAACTCTTTCTGGAAAAACGTCTGGTTCCAACTCTTCACATGCTCACCCAACAAACACTGCAATAAATTGTTCAAGGAATGGTGACAACTTTAGTTTGTCCATCTTCTGAGGGTGATATCTACTACCAAAGTTCAATTAAGTCTTAACCATCTTCTACACACAGTGCAAAAATTGACTAAGAGATCTAGTGTCTCGATTAGATACAGTAGAAATTGGTAATCCATGAAGATGATAAACTTCTCAAAAATAAAATTGAGCAACATAGATAGCATTTGTAGTCTTCTTGTAAGGGAGAAAATGAACTATCTTAGAAAAATTATCAATAAAGACAAAGATGGAATCGTTACCTCGTTATGTATGTAGCAATCCTAACATAAAATCCATGCTAACATATACCTAAGCCTATGTTGGAACAAGCAAAGGCTTCTATAACCTAACATTTATGGCTGCCCCTTTAGAAACATGACAAACTTAACAATGCTACACACATCTCCCCACTTCCTTGTGAATGGTTAACCTAAAACAGGAAGCTAGAAACAATTGCAGAGCGCAATCTTGCTTAATATGACCCTCTCTATGAAATGCCGAAGTAATTTGCAATCATAGGCTATAATTTGGATTACACAATTGATTGCCCTGGAATAAAAACCCATTATGAAATGGGAAGTTTATTTATTATTATTTTTTTTTCTCTAGTTGGACATCACTTATAATACCAAAAAAAATAAGAGTTAGTATCAAGCAAATCATGAAAAAAATCTAAGCTAAGTACCTCAACTGCATTGTGGTCAATAAGTTTTTTTTTACGTTCAAAGCATTAGCAACTAGATTAGTCATCCCTGCCTTATATTTAATCACAAAAGTGAATTGTTGCAAATAAGCATGCCTTAGTGATACCTTATTCTGCTTATTTAGATGTTTTAATGCCTCATAATCAGTGTAAATAACAGACTTCCTATGGAACAGATAATGCTTTAAATACTTAACTACTTGCACCATAGCATAAAACTCCACATCATAGGTGTCGTAGTTTAGCTTGAAACCTGTCAACTTCTCACAAAAATATACCACATAGGTCTACTGTTCCAACTCAAGACCATTACAATGCCCACTTTAAAAGCATCATAATGTAACTCAAAAGGTTGTGAAAAATTGTAAAATTAGGTAGCACCAAAATTGGGGTAATTATAAGACTAACAAGATAAAACACCTACCCACTTCATCTATTCATGAGAACTTTTCTCCCTCCAAATAATCTATGATAGGAGCCATAATATTACTGAAGTAAAGAATGAAATGCCTATAAAAAGAAGCCAGCACATGGAAATTGCAGACTTTAGTTATTACGTAAGGGCATGGCCATTGTTTCACTAACTCAATTTTGAAGTCATCAACCTGCAGTCCATCTTTAGAAATCATATAACCTAAAAATAGAACCTTGGACACCATAAACACACAATTTTTCATAGCTGCATACAATTTTTCACTTTAAAAGACACATAAAACATACTGCAAGTGATGGAAATAAATTTTCGTATTAGCACCATAAATAAAGATATCATCAAAATAAACCACAGTAAACATCCCAATAAAAGTTCTTATACGCATAAGTGTACTAGGGGCATTAAACAAACTAAAAGGCATTAACAACCACTCATGCACGCTTTGAGATGTTTTGAAAGCTATTTTCCACTCATCCCTAGGCCTTATAAATATCTGATGCTACCTACTCTTTAAATAAATCTTAGTGAATACAATTACACCAGTAATCCAATCAAGTAAATCATTCAAGTAAGGAATAGGAAATTTGTACCTTACTGTAATTTTATTAATGGCTTTTCCATCCACATACTTATGTCAAGAACCATCTTTTTTTGTGTCAACAAGGCTAAAACTCCACACGGGCTCAAATATGTCCTGTACATATCCCTTTGTGAGAAATTCCTCCACCTATTTACACAACCTTGCATGTTCACCAGGAATAATATTGTAATTAGATCTATTAGGCTATATGCCTCCTGGCTTTATGTCAATCTAGTGCTTAATATCCCTTAAAATTGGCAAACCAACAAGTAATTCATCAGGAAAAAAATCATCAAACTCAACAATCATAATGGCTATTGCAGTTGGTATTGTCGCTCTTGTGTCGACGTTTTTCCCAATTAGCATGTACATTGTCTCAGAATTTTGTAATTCTTTCTCAAATCTTATCAATGATAGTAGGTTATTACTAGTCCTAGCAAGTTTAGATTTATCTGTCGTCTTACTAGGTAGCAACTTAATTTTTGAATTTTCAAATGTAAAATTACAAGTGTCAGCCCTACTGTCATACATAACTCACCTATCATACTGCCAAGGTCTCCCAAACAATAAATAGCAAGCAAACATGGTAATCACATCACATTAAATAGCATCTTTATATTTCAAACAATAGAAAAAGACACTAAAGCTCATTATAATACCGTTACATTGCTACTCTTCGTTAGTTAGGCCATTATATATGGTGCAGGATGCTTTTTTGTCATAAGTTTTAGTTTCTACATAGTCTTAGTAGACATAATATTTTCTCAGCTCCCACCATCAATAACAAAATGTTAAACCTTACCTAAGATATCTTGTGGACTAGAAAATATTTTTCTAAAGCCAATTATCATCTTAGACAACTTTAGGCATTACGCATGACCGCGTAATTACAAGGCCAGTCCCCATATTTTTAGCCACTATCTCCTCCTTTATGTTTTCTTCTATTTCGAACTGGTTTTTCATTGAAGCTGGCTTTCCCACCATTATAATCATATATTTGAGCAAAAAGTGCATTTTCCCTAACCGTTTTCTTACATTCAGATTGTTGGTGACCAACCTCACCTGAAGTCACCTGAAGTACTTTATACAACTACTACTCACTTAATTGGATTGGTTTGTGCCATTAACATTTTTGCTGATGCTTTCTCCAACCTAGTTCACAATCCCATTACCATTGTTAGTTCCCATCTGATTTACTCTACTGTTAGTACTCATTTCTACATTAGAAATAGCTCTTGAACTTCCTAAACATCGGGCATGTTTTTCTACTTGCAAAGCCCTCTAATATGCAGTTGAAATAGAAATATGATTGAATAACTTAATTGTATCCTGAATCTACACACTCAACCCCCCAATAGGTCTCTTGCAATTCATTCTGGATTATCAATTGGTAGAACTCTGTGATGTATTCGTCGATTATTCTATTTCCCTTTATTTTGTTCTATAACCTTTGGTAAATTAATGGCAGAAAAATTACAAGGTAAAAATTCTTCATGCATTTTCTTTTTCATCTACTCCCAAGTAGTAATTTTACTTTTCCCTAATCTAGTCTTGGTTGGTTTGAAATATTTCCACCATGATGTTGTCCTGCCTTTAAATCTAGTTGCTATTAAAGGCACACACTTATTCTACAGTATTTCTTTAAATTTAAGAATCTCCTCTACTATTATCAGCTAGTCCAAGAATTCTTCTAGTTGAATATTACCATCAAATTCTACAATTTCAGTCTGCATCCCAAATTTCCAATGCCTATTATCCTCCTTTATAGGATACTTTAAATGTTTGCGGGGAACCCTTCATACTTGTCTTCATCCTCCTCCGATTGTTCATTATCATTCTTTTCTTGATTACCATACCTTTTCATAAATAGATTAAGATTATTGTTAGTATGATGGCTCCTTTAGGTGTCTCATATCAGTTTTCTCACAGAACAAATGAGGTCTTATGAACTTATAAATAGAGGCTCTTTTGTTTGGTAAAGACATCATAATAGTTAAAGTTTTGGATAGTGAATTTGTTTCTTCTTTATGAAGTAAGAGTTAAAGTTTTCTTGGAGAATTATTTTGTGGGTGTCTACGGGTATTAGGTGAGAGAAAAAATTATGTGATTGTAAGAATTTTTTACATAATGAATTTTCTTCCCTAAGTACCCATGGTTTTTCTCCAGTTTGAAAGTTTTTTACATAAATCTTGTGTTCTTCTATTGTGTGTGATTTTTTTGCATTCGTTTGTGAGTTTACTATTATTCATTATGGTGTTACCAGAACGTGATCTAAGGTTTCAACATAAATCTAGCCATCATCTATGTTAATTGATCTATTATTTGCTCCATTCGCTAGTCTATAATATGTTTCATCTTTTACGTCATCTAATGTTCTAACTCTCTCATGTTGTCACACGTATAAACATCCTCTATATGTTTGTGAGCTGTTCTTCTCAGTGACATCGCTGTCAACAAATAAACAAGGTCTAATATAAACTGTCAAAGGAAAAACCTTTTATAAACCTGTTAATTTATGCATAAATATCAGATAAATACAATTCACAAAAGTTAGTTGATTATTGGCAAGAATATACAAAATTTGAAGAGAAGTTTGATAAAAAAAATTTTACTACTCAAAAAAAAAAAAAAAAAAAAAAAACAGGTCCAATTCTATAGGATTAGAAAGATTAAATAGAAACCTAAATACAAAATTTAGATATAGAATTACATAAAATATAAAAAATTAAACTATTTCCATTATTGTAATCTTCTAACATGATACTGAAATAATTATTACGGGAAAGTTAAGAAAAAAATTAAAAAAATTGGGAATTTGAATGGTTGAATGAGAAAATTCTCAAAATTGATGGTGTTCATCACGATTATAACACAAAATGGAAATTTTAACATGATTTTCTTAATCAAAAGAGCATACTATTTCTGTTTACACTGTTCCATGAATTTCAACATATATATATATGTGTGTGTGTGTGTTGATACTACGAATGGCTCTATATAGTATTGGTCTTTGCAGTTCCACTTTTGGTGTTAGATATATATACCTAATGCAATGAAAATTTTCATCTCAAATATTTATTGAGAGGAAATTAAATAGAACAAAACAATTTCCTCTATAGAAGATATTCATATGTAATGGTCCAAAAAGAAATATTAAGTTTAATTATGTTTGTTGACTAAACTAATAGCAAGGAATGGACCTACAGTATGATAATAGGAGGTTATAGCTCCCCAAATTTTAGAAAAAAAAAATTTGTATATGTAGTGTAGTTGTATTTATAAATATATATGTTTTTTAAAATATGGATACTAATATTTTTGCTTTAGATCATTAATAAGATACAAGACTTAATTTTTAAGTTAGGCCATTAATAAAATATGGAATTTGGTTCTTGAGTTGAGCCATCAATATTTTAATCTAGTCAATTGAATAATATTTAAGTGAGTCTATGAATAGGTTTTATTTTTTTACTTGATTTTTAAGTCTATGATTTATGATTGTATTTTTGAAATTGGAGGAGAAATATTAAAATTTATAAAAATTAAAGAAAGATTAAAATTTATAAAAATTAACTCCCCTTTACTAGATTTTTTATTTCATCCCAATTGGTAGCAAAAGAAGAATAGCAAAAAAATAATATTAATAATTGAAGAAGTCACTTATTAATTTCTTGAGACGTCTTGATGATATCTAAGATCGTGATTTTGGAGTAGTGAATCCTATATTTTCTTGGATAAAATCATAATTAAGGTAACCATTTTCAGTGGACAACTTGCTTTGAATTAACTTCATTTTACGCCAGTCTGCATGCATTAACTAGAAGTTTTTAACTAGGAACGCCCATGTTGCCTAACTTATTTGTACCCTATCCAATCTTCACTAGAATTAGTAGGGAATTCGAGAATTTTTTTGGGGATTGGGTAGGGTATAAGAATATTTTTTAAAAAATTTTGGAGATTGGGTAGCATATCAGTGTGAGTCTGTCCTGACTCCAAATTTCCTAATTGACTTATGCTAATGGCTTTAGGATTAAATCTAGAGACCGAAACTTGAATTGATACTTATGCAGTTATGCTTAAATTTGAAATTTAAACTTGATATTTAGGCAGTTAGGCTTTTGGAATTTGGAATTTTTGGAATTTGGACTCGATACTTGAATCTATAATCTAGAATTTAAAATTTTCATATGTGTTTTTCATTTTGGATATCTGATTTCCCATGGAGATTCCCATTCCCCGTTCGGGGTAGGGAGGAGGGCGAAAACAAATCTCTAGTGGGGATCGGGTACGGTGTGAAGATTATTTAGGTTTAGAAATTGAATACGAGGATAGGTATACCCGTCCCTTACTCACTCCAGGCCAATCCCTTTTTTTAACTTTTACAACCACTGTGGTGACATAAGCAATAACACAAGTTTTAGCACAAAATCCAATACAATCACCTCTTTGAATACTAAGATCATATTTGGTTTTCAATAGAAATAAGGATATGAACAAAAATGAAAAATGGAAGCAAAATCATAACGTTTGTTATGTACACCACTAGAAAGGTGACTGGTACTCGCTAAAACTGATTAGTGACTATCTGACACCTGTTTGAAGTGGGACTCAAATGCATAATCGCAAATATGTATTAGTGACTGTCGTGTTATTGTGACCGCTGGAGAATTTACTTTGTAAATCATTTGCAACCACTACATTCTCATTAGCGATTGTTTTACTCTCTCGCCACTTGACACGAGTCTTAGTGCTAATTCTCGCCATATGGTGAGAAACACTAGTGACTCGTGCCAATAGTAATTAATTTTTATTTTTTTAATTTTAATCTTTTATTTTTGTTTAAAAAAAATTTCAGCCATGGACATATTTTAAAAAAAAAATTTAATTATTTTTATCGATTATTTGTTTTTACTATAATTTTAATTTTTATTGCACTTGTATTACATGCATATAGTACAAATTTTTTGTAGATAAAATAAAACAAATTTCTTTATTTGCATAAATACAATAACAATATGAAATTTAATTAAAGAGTTTTATATACAAGTGTGACACAAAAGAAAAGAAAAAAGAAAAAAGTTTATGTAACGATCAATCTACTCCACAATCAGCCTAATCCAGTCCAAAAGGGCTAGCCACCAGTGTTTGGGTCCTAAAATATAACAATAATCAAATGGGAACATGACAACAAAACATAAATAAAGTTGTAAAAATTTAGTTAACTATAAATATGGAAATTAATATTTCTAACCTGAGTAAACAGCATGACTCTGACTGTGAGATAAGCATTTCTTCATCTCAGTTCAAAGCGACTCCACTCGCTCGTCCATCTCCACACGGGTCTGAAGTACATTCTCATCGCGACATCTAACCTGAGAGGTCTAGGTACGGCTGCCTCTGCTCATGCGATGGATCGACATGGAATGCTTGCATTTCACATGAGCATGTATCCATGATAAAGTGGAATATCTCATACCTCATCGCCTTCGACTTCTCCTCATCCTCAGGGAACTCAACCAAACAAGTGTCAAACTGATCATGTCTAATTTAAAAAACAAAATTACCAAATAAAGATAAGTAACAAAATTATAAAAAAAAAAAAAAATTAAATACTCATTGACCAAAATAAAACTTTAATAACCTTAATAGCACAAACTTCCTGTGAGTTCTTATCATAGGTCACCAATCAGACGACCATGCAATCAGTCATGTCACACTACTCTGCCAACTGTTGACTAAAAATTATGTTAATAGTATATTATTATAGAAAAAGAAAATAAATAAAATTTTTACATGATAGACTAACGTTTTACCTTGTGGTAGACCAGTGCAGGTTTCTCTTCTTATGCTCAGGGCCTTACATCCCGCGATTCCTCGAGTTCCTAGTGGCCACGTCATGTTTTCAATTTTTGTCAATTAGTTTTCTTAAGTAAAGTTAAGATGGATGTACGAGATCACATGGAGAGACAGAATTAGGAATAGGGAGATTAGAGATAAAATAAGAATAGCACCGATTGAAGATAAAATGAGAAAAAATCAACTAAAATGGTTTGGTCATGTTAAGAAGCGTGCAACAGAAGCGCCAATTAAAAGATGTGAAAGAATGGAGATTGCTAGGAGTAAGAGAGGGAGAGAGAGACCTAAGAGCAGTTGAAAAATAACTATTAAACATGACCTTGCTTACATGGATTTAACGGAGGACATGGCACTTAATAGATTTAATTGGCATAATCAAATCCTTATAGTTGACCCCACCTAGTGGAAAAAGGCTTGGTTTGGTTTGGTTTAGTTTGGTTTAGTTTTCTTAAGTAATGCTTTGTAACTAAAAAACTTAAATAAAAAAATTCAGATCATAATCTACTCACCCGTGTCTCCTGCCTCAACTAACACATTGGTGGGGGAGGATGTCCGTCGAGACGTGCTGAAAGATGTCAAAATCATTCTCATGGCCCTTTCAATGACCAGACTTGACCTTATACTTATGGTCATTTCACATCTTTCAGCACTTGCTATAGTAAACATCCCAAAACTCAAGAGGAACCCTAATTAGATTAGCCTGAAAAGACAAATTAGATGATATTGTTCAGTATGTGTTGCAAACTAACACACTGTACGATATAGATCAAACTACAATATATGAAAAATATACTTATTTACCTGAATCTCAATCAAGAGGCCCTTGAAAGCATCGGCTGGGAAGGTGTCCCAATCAAAGGTACTTAGTAGGAATCTGAATGGGTTCCAAGCTATGTGCCAAATCTGAGAAATGAGGGTCCATCTAGCCTTCTTGATCAAGTAGAGCATGTCATCAAACTGCACGGTCATCCACTGTGACCTATAGTTTCACTGGAATAATGCCTTTAAAAGCCCTTTACCGAACTTAAAAAGCCTACTAGGAGTAAGAGAATCTGTTGCATACAAAATATTAAGTTTAATAAGTTAAAAGAAACATTTTTAACGACTAAAAAATGTCTTAAACTAACAATTTATACTTGACACTAAAAAATGTCTTAAACCAACAATTTATACTTGACACTATATGGTGACCGTGGGTTGAAGGATGTACCGATGCAGACGATGATGGCAAGACAATGTCTGTCGAGTTATTACCCATATAGAATAGTCCAAGATGCACGACCATTGTCTTAGGACCAAATCTCCTCCTAAAGTGTCTAAACATGTCTGCGTATATGTTCATAAGATTGATTTATTATAATTTAAAAAAAACATAAATATTTAATATTAGTTTTATTTGGATAAAAAAATGCATAATCCTTTATTAGTCATGTAAGTCAATGGTATTTCTTTTGACAGTCTTCGCAACCCAATTAACATCTTCCTTATGTTGGACAATTGTATCCCAGTTAAAAGCTTGTTAGGCAAATGCATCAATATCTAGCTCATGTATTTGATCTAATATACCTTACTTCTCGACATTTTAACCTCAGTTTTCCAATTAGGATCAGTTAGATATCTGATTTAATAAACTTACTCTGCCATCAATGCCAGTATGTGTGGTTCATGTTGTATTCACACATCCCAGTCTAACAAATTATTAAAGTTTACCAATTCAAACTAGTACTTATTAGTTTTAATTTTATAGATTGGATTAGCCCAGTCACACTTGAATAAAAGAAATCTCAAATCACGATTATATACGACTTCAATAATGGCGTTCAAAACACACTTGGTCATAGTAGTGACCATAGTTGACGAATGGACAACCGATGCCACTATTTTGTGTAGCTCGCCTATTATCTACTTGCTTGATACAAAATTAAAACCCATTAATGTCGCAAGTTATGTAATGTCGGGCCATCTTATAAGGATCATCAAATAACTAGCTCATTTCATCAGTTAAAGCAAGATTGTTAGTATTTCATAAATTATAAATTTACGCAGTTCACGTATTAATTGAATATAAATTTAAAGTAACGCAGCAGGACATATAAAACTACATATAACAATTATGTAATTCTAAAACTCATTGTTAAATGATTGACAATGAGACATCCGAATTGGACTATCTGTTGCACAAAACATGTCCTATTTGAGCTCATTTATGTGTCTCCTGCAACATAGATCAAATTATGTTACTGATAAACATGATAATTATTAAAAGTATTGCACAATTTAATCGCTATAAGAGGGAATGACTTACTCAGTCAATGACACAATCGATTAAGTGTTGAATAGCACAAACTAGTGAGCTTAGATCCATTAGATGTGGTTGAGATTAAATAACATGCCCTCCCTAACAATATATTCATTTATTTGCTCTGGCCTAGTTAACTTTGTTTGAACATCGTCATTAAGATATGCAGTGTAAAAATTGGTGTACTCATCAATCAAATGACCTTAGTTATGGATGTCTCTCGACGAGTTTTATTATGCACAAACCTCTTTAATATGTTCAAGTACCTCTTGATCGGATACATCCACCTAAATTAGATAAGGCAACCAAGCCAGGCTTCTTTGATTTAGTGTATGGTCAAATGAACCATTACATCAAGAAACACTAACAAAAAATGTTTCTCTAGAATTGTCAAAGTAATCCTCTCTTACTAACCTTTCAAATCATCTGTACAAAGAACTCTATAACACAGCTGTCTGAAGAAGTTGTTGGCCTCAATCAATGGCTTCATCACATTCTTAGATAGATAATTCCTTATTGTGATAGGCAAAACCGTTGAATGAGAATATGATTATCATGACTCTTCAAACCTTATAACATCTTTTCTTTTATGTTCACTCGTTTAGAAATATTGGAACAATACCCATCAACACCTTAACATCTTTTAGGATAAATAAGAAGGCATTTTACTCTTCTTTGCTCATCGTGTATTATGCAGGTGACATGTATGCCTATTGCATTCTATCTACTACAAGTGTAATAGAGTTCTCAGCGCCATCTCCTGTAAATTACGTTAAACATTGGTACTATCCTTCGACTTTCCTTTAACAACAAAGATGGTCCATAATATATTATTGCAAACATTCTTCTCAATGTGCATGATATCTAAGTTGTGTCTCAGTATGTTATCTTTCCAGTAAGGTAACTTGTAGAAATTACTCTTCTTTTTCCAATTATGACTTCAGTTCCTGTTTACACCCTAAATAAATGTCAGTGGGTGGCCAACGGATCCTGAAAATCATACACTATTTGTATTTATTTCTGCTCAATCAGGGCTAACAAATCAACCTTAATCATTATCCGTGGTGTCAGACCATACTCCCGAGTACTGTCAAACGAGACTCTGTTCTTCCTGAACCTATGCAACAGAGGTAGAAATTATCTGTGACCCATATATGCCCACTTTCTATCATGCTTTAACTAGGTTGACTTCTTGCTCCGATTGTAATAAAGACATGCAAACTCCCCTTTCATGCTCTAACTAGACAAGTTAGCATATGCGGGGAAGTCATTGATTGTCCACAGTAATGCTACCTAGAGTCTAAACATTTTATTTGTTGTAAAGTCAAATATCATCACTCCCTTGGCCTACAATTCATGAAGTTCTTCTATTTAAGGCTACATATACATGTCTATTTTATCTCGAGGACTTTTCAGTCCATCAATCAATGTCCATAAGATTAGAAAAGGTTGCTTTAGAAAAGATTATACGGAACTAACAGAACGGACCATATACTACGATTTGCCCCAATCTTGGCTCTAAATGGGCTAAATTCATCTGCAACCAAGCTAAAGTGCACACTATGACTATTAGTAGCAAACTCAGGGTGTCTTTGATCAAAATCCTTCCACATCGAGGAGTCTATTGGATGGCATAACTTCCTATCCTCCTCGCTATTCTTCAGCATACCATCTTATTAGTTTAGAAATCTTGGAGAATATAAAAAGTCTCCTCTGCCTTGGCTTAAGTGAGAAATAGTGTACTTACCCTGCAGTCACAAGTTTACTATAGTTTTAAACACCTAAACTATTCTGATAATCCAAGCCACCCTTGACATCCTTCCTCCTTGAAGTCTAACATATGATGCACGTATTGTGGTGGACATTCTCATTCTAACTCAATATACAATTATTTAAACATGCATCCATGGTCTCGTATGTGAATATTAGATTTCAATTAGCCTGCCAGCCTGGTAGTACGAATTAGTAAACTTTGCTCTCAATAGTAGAACTCTGTGTAACAACTGCATTAGCATATTGAAAGACATATCTGACCACTGATTCAATACCTTCAAATGTAACAGATCAATGATGAATGACAATATATTGAAATCCTTGCATCCATAATTTTTAATTTAATTAGTTAAATTAATAGTAATACATAAACTAAAATACAAAATATTTAGTAAATATCTTATATCTCATAATTATGAAATCTAAAAATATTTAAATAATAGTAAAATATATTACCAGTATTTTAAAAATTAATAATGCATAAAATCCCCTAATGATAAAATATTAAAATAATAATAGCAATAGTAATGTTTCTTTATAATAAAATTAATGTTAATAAGAATAACATAATGTACTTTAATTAGTTAAATTAATAATAATAGACAAATCTCTAATGTTAAAATATGATAATATTATTTCATAATAAAATTAATATTAATAACAATAATTAAATACATAGTTAAACTGATAACAATGCACAAACCTCTAATATTACTTGGACCCAATCCAATTCAACATTAATAATATAGAAAATTAGGTAAAACAAAAATACTATAATAGTGTAATTAGTTAATTAGTAATATTAAATTATAATATTAGATTAATAATATTTAATTAGTTAAATTAATAACTAATACACAAATCCCTAATTTTACTTGAGCCCCTTGGATCCAATCTAATCTATTATTAATAACATAAAAAATTAAATAAAATAATAATATTATAATATTGTAATTAGTTAATTAGTAATATTAGATTATAATATTAGCTTAATAACAATAATAAAATATTAATAGTTAAATTAATAACTAACATAGAAACCCCTAATGATTGGACACATCCAAACAATTAATTACAGTAGATACAGCAAAATGAGTTGCTGATTAGTTTGTTGCTAATTAATTTATTGTCAATTTATTTATTGTTAATTAATTTAATTGTTGTAAATTAATTTATATCTATCATATATTGTTATTATTGTAGATATTTTTTTTTAGTTAATTTATTTGAGTATTAACATTTTAATTTTTTTTAATTTTGAATTACGAAATTTAAAATTTAAATAACAATAATACACAAACCTATAATGGAAAATTTAATAACAATTTAAATATTTACAATAATAATAATAATAGCAATAATAATAACATAATTTAATTTAATTAGTTAAACTAATAATAATACACAAATCCCTAATGATAAAATATGTTAATATTAGTTTATAATAAAATTAATTTAATAACAATTATTAAATACTAATAGTTAAAATTATAATAATACAAAAATTCCTAATTTTACTTGGACCAAATACAATATCTTTCTTAAACCCAATATAATATCTTTCTTAGGTCCAATCCAATCTACTATTAATGATATGAAAAAATTAGGTAAAATAATAATACTATAATATTATAATTAGGTAATTAATAATAGTTAATTAGTAATATTTAATTAGTTAAATTAATAACTAATACACAAACTTCTAATCTTACTCCCATCCAAATCAATATCTTTCTTGAGCCCAATCCAATCTAATATTAATAATATAAAAAAATTAGGTAAAATAATAATATTATAATATTATAATTTGATAAGTTAATAATAGTTAATTAACATCATTTAATTAGTTAAATTAATAACTAATAAATAAACACCTAATCTTACTTGGACCAATCCAATATCTTTCTTAAGCCCAACTTCATACACTGATACTAACAGTTAAATTAGATAAAATAATAATATTACAATATTATAATTAGGTAATTAATAAATTTTGATTAATAATATTCAATTAGTTAAATTAATAATTGATACACAAACCCTTAATTTTACTTGTGTTCAACCTAATATCTTTCTGGGCCCAGTTCAATATATTACTAATAATAAAAGAAAATTAAGTAAAATAATAATATTATAATATTATAATTAAGTAATTAATAATAGTTAATTAATAATGTCACGCCCCTAACATAAATTGTTCGGGACGGACGGTATAGGAAAATGGGGGCCAATAAAACAAATAAAACCTGTACCAAGCTCAAGTCATAATATAATAACATTCATCAGAACAACTGCATTCGTCACAAATTTTCATTTTAAAATAAATATACAACATCATCCAATTTAAATCTCATAATCAATGGGACCCACAATCCGGGTCGCACAAATACAATACAATAATCTCAATAAATATAAAATCATTCTCTAGGTCCATCCAGTAGTCAACTAAATTCGGGATGCTCACTACCTTGCCTCCCTATATCACCTGCAACATGGATGGGGTGAGCTAACTAGCCCAGTAAGTAGGACAGTACCAGTGTGCACCAGTGTACATATATAACATCATATATATACACAACAGCATAATATAAATATGCATCTCTCATACAATGTAATAAAATGAAGTGCCATGGCCATGCATCCTGTTTCTCCCTCCCTATATCACCTGTAATATGGATGTGGTAAGCTAACTAGCCCAGTAGGTAGGACAGTGCGAGTGTGCACCAGTGTACATATATAACATCATATATACACAACAGCATAATATAAATATGCGTCTCTCATGCAATGTAATAAAATGAAATGCCATGGCCATACATCCTGTTTCTCTATCTACCCCCAACCTTATCCTGGGACAGGTGACACTTAGCAAGGCTTTCAGCCAAGACACGCGCGATCACCAAACACACAGTTGCAGTACTCATGGTAAATGCATATACATATATATATATATCTCATATTCCTGTGGAGAACCGAGTTACAACCCTGGCCCATCCGCTAGAGAACTAAGTTACACATCTAGTTGGGCATCTACCTATCTCAGGTAGGCATCCGCTATCTCAAGCAAGCAACCAGCTGCAGTCCGGAAAATCTCAAAGTCCATCTCTTGTATTAACGTCCCAACTCCACATGACTAAACTCTAGTCACGTCTATATTAAATGGGGATCATTCGGTGTTCCAATAATCACAAACATCATCAAAATATATCACATGCACCTCGGCACGTCACATAAATCAATGGCACTCTCGGCCAATCATACGAGTCTACCATACCAGATAAAATCACCCCAAAAACAATGCTCATGATATGCCCAATCATAAAAGCAAAACATCTTAATTTACATCACAATATGATATACTCAAGCATAAATAAAAGTTCACATTTTTCACCAACTAATCATGTCATCATGTACTATATACATGTGGGAACAAACCCATGAAATTTGAACCAAAACGGACCTGTACAGACCAAATTAGAGAAGGGTGCAGGCTGGGTGCAGAGAGCGTGCGGGTTCACCCTTGCTCAAATTTTAATTTCCAGTAGGGGGCACAGCCTAGGCGCGAGGCTTTGACCCCCTGTGTTATACCCACTGTTCATCGTCTTCCCCAGGCCACCCGTGGTTAAAACAAACAACCCGGTTCCAAATGTTGTCCGTAAAACTTAACTACGGGTTACCAAATCTCTATTACGTTATCTATATTTCTCATTTAACATTTTAGTTCCATAATTTACCAATTTCTAACTCATATATATGCATATATACACAACTATACATATATTCACACATATATACATAATTCTCCACAAATCAACAAAACATGCATATATATACCAAAATGCTCCTTACGACGTCTAGAGCACGAATATAAGTCCCACCTACCTCGAATCCGAAGAGAAATAGAGAAAAATAAAGAAAACCACTTTGAGCTCTGGACTTCAAACTCTGATTTCTCCTTCTTCGCTTCGAATCTCGCTAAACGGACGGCACCATGTTGATCATGGCGTCGAGAACTCCCCAGATCGACTATTCGTTTGCTCCGAAACACTCTATCTCCTCTTTTCTCTTTCTTTTTCCTCCTCTCTCTATCTCTCTCTCTAGTTCAACTGAAACGAAAGGAAGAAAAAGAAACCGAGAAGAAAAGAAAAGAAGAAAAGATACCCGGTCCCTTGGCCCACTTTGTCCAACTCAATATCACTCAGAGCTAACTCAGCCCAGAAAAAATAAAATAATCCGTTTAGACTCATTTTAAATATTTTATTTATTCAAAATAATACAAAATATCCCAAATTTAAAATACCGGGCGTTACATACTCCTTCCCTTATAAAAATTTCATCCTCGAAATTTACAATACACAAATCAATCCTCAAACAAAGATGTGTGTCTCATTCTCATAATTGACCCACGCTCCTATGTGGATTCCTCAACTCTACAGTGTCGCCACAGCACACGAACCAACGGGATTGTCTTGCCACACAAAACTTGTTCACGCCTGTCCTCAATCTGAACTGACAGATTCTCTATAGTCATGTCCTCCTCAATGTCCAATTCTTTCCAACTAACGACATGAGAAGGGTCTAGTATATACTTCCGAAGCATAGAAATGTGGAATACATTATGAACCCGAGCTCATTATGGAGGAAGCGCTAACCGATACGCCACCTCACCAATTCTAGCAACAATCTCAAAGGGTCCAATATATCGTGGAGAAAGCTTTTCACGTTTCCTGAAACGTACCACACCTTACCTTGGTAAAATTCTCAAAAATACAAAATCACTGACCTAAAACTCCAATGGCCGCCTACGTTTATCTGCATAACTCTTCTGTCTACTTTGGGCTGTCAAAAGTCTCTATTGGATGACTTGAATCTTCTTTGATGCCTGTCTCACCAAGGCAGGACCAACCGTCACAGGTTCTCCGGCTTCTGCCTAGCACAACGGAGATCTACAAAGTCGCCCATACAAAGTTTCGTATGGAGCCATACCAATGCTTACTTGATAACTGTTGTTATACACAAATTCCACCAATGGTAGATGGCTCTCCCAATTCCCTCTTAATGTCAGCACACAGTATCTCAACATGTCCTCCAAAATCTGAATCATCCACTCAGATTACCCATCTCTCTGTGGATAAAATGCCGTACTTAAACATAGCTGTCTACCAAAATTGAGTTGTGAACACCAGATCTCGTCCAACACAATCGATAGCGGTGTACCATGCAACCGAATTATCTCCTGAACATAGAGCTGACACTGCTCCTCCATAGAATCCTTATTCCTTACGGGTAGAAAATGAGCCGACTTTGTCAATCGGTCCATAATTACCCAAATTACATTATGCCATTTTCTAATTCTCAGCAACCCCATCACAAGTCCATGGTCACATGGTCCCACTTCCACTGTGCTATGGGCAATGGCTATAACAACTCAGCCGACCTCTGGTGCTCGGCCTTCACCTGCTGACAGGTCAGGCAATGAGACACAAATTTTGCCACATCTTTCTTCATACCACCCCACCAGTATTGTCGTCCTAAGTCTTTATACATCTTAATCCCTCTGGGATGCACAGCAAATCTGGAATGATGAAATTCCCAGAGTACTTCCTCTCGGATTCCATCCACATCAGGCATAAATATATTATCCTTCAACTTTAATTGTCCGTCTGCGGATAGACTCCAACCTTCTACTTCCTGTCCTGAAGACAGATAATACTTCATGTTCTGACAATACTGGTACGTCTGTTGGGCTTCAATTACTCGTGTCACTTACATCGGCACCACTTGTAAACAATTCACGCTAGAGTACGTAGTGCCATCTTCGTCGTCATCTTCCTACCAAAATTCAAACTCACCAACGTCTTCCTGAAGACGTAACTGAGAATGAATTATTGCTACCACCAAATTCTGTGACTTTCTGCTCAAAGCATCAGCCACCACGTTAGTCTTCCCTGGATGATAATGAAGACCAAAGTCATAATCCTCCAGGTACTCTATCCATCTTCTCTGTCTCATATTCAAATCATGTTGAGTGAATAAATACTTTAAATTCTTGTGATCTGAATACACATTGAATTGTTCCCATACAGATAATGCCACCATATCTTCAAAGCAAAAACTATCATAGCCAACTCCAAATCATGCGTAGGGTAATTCTTCTCATGCGGCTTTAACTGTCTAGACCCGTACACCACCACCTGCTCATTCTGCATTAATACACACCCCAAACCTTCACGTGAAGCATCACAATACATCGAATATCCCTTTCCATGTTAAGGTATTATCAACATCGGAGTCTCAGTCAACCTCCTCTTCAATTCATTAAACTCATGCTCGCAAGCATCATCTCATTCAAATTTTGCCCCCTTCCGAGTCAACTGAGTCAACGGGCCCGCCAACCGAGAGAAATCCTGAATAAAATGACGGTAATAACCAATCAATCCTAAGAAACTACGGATTTTAAAAATGGACCTCGGTTGTGCCCAATCCATCATAGCCGAAACCTTAGATGGATCTACTGCAATTCCTTGCCCAGAAACTACGTGCCCCAGGAACTTCATCTCGGACAATCAGAATTCACATTTGCTAGCCTTGGCATACAACTTATGATCCCGAAGTATCAGTAATACTGCCCTCAAATGTTGCTCGTGTTCATGTTCATTACGAGAATAAATCAAAATATCGTCAATGACCACTACCACGAACCAATCCAAAAATGGTCAGAAAACCCTATTTATCAGGTCCATAAACATTGCAGGAGCATTCGTCAACCCAAATGGGATAACCACAAATTCAAAGTGACCATACCGGGTACGAAATGCAGTCTTGGGAATAACCTTCTCCCAAATCCTCAATTGATGGTATCCCGACTGAAGATCAATCTTGGAGAAACAAGTTGAACCCTTATTCATCAATCTGTGGAGGTAGCTCCAACAATTCATCCGGAAACACATCTTCATACTCACAGATAACTCTTGGGAAAAAGTGCCTGGAGTCATCCTCATTCAATCTTAAGCTCGCAAGCAATGCTAAAAACTTTCCTACACACCTTGTATCTAGTAATGGAGAAGGCAACACGACTCTTGCCTCTCCCCAAATCTTCACCATCGTGCCATCTGGAAGAATAGCCGTCACCAGCTTACGATGACAATCAATCGTCACCCGATAAATGGACCGCCAATCCATTCCTAAAATGACGTCAAACTCTTTCATCTTCAATACTCTCAAATCAATTCACAGCTAAATATCTCCCAGCTATAGAACACAATCTTTACAAATCCACTTCACCGATGAACTATCACCCACCAGCGATTCCACACGCGTAGGCTTCTCCAGCCTCTCTGGAGTCAACCCTAAAGTCTTAACACATGCATGCGAGATAAAAGAATGTGATGCGCTGGTATCAAATAAAACATGCACCCAAGTGCTAAACAGAAAAAAAGTACCGCGTATCACAGAAACATCTGGAACATCATCCCGTAATGCAAGTGCATAGGCATGTCCCTAAGTTCGCTGACCACTAGAACTGCCATCTCCCTTCACCTTACCCCTCTGACCACTACCACCACCACGCGGCTGCTGGAAATGTTGAATCTGCAGAATAGGCTGCTGCATCAGTGGTGCAGGAATCATAGGGAACCGCTGTGTCTGGTATGACCCGATCTGTTAAGCGCTCGGCTCAACACTTCCTTGAGACATCTCGCCATATGGACAGTTAAATTGCAAATGCCCTGGTTGATGACACTTGAAACATAACATCTGCCTATATTGATCCTGGTAGCCTCCTCTCAATGGGGATCGAAACTGCTACTGCCCTCGGCCGCCAGACGATCCTGAGCCTAAACTCGAACCGGAACCATATTTTTGGACCTGTCCCTGCCTTTAACCTGTCCTTGCTCTGGATCAGAAATCAATGACATCTCTCTCTACCGCGAGAGCTGCCGCTACAACCCCAGAATACGTAGAAAGCCTCATCCCAATGATCTGCCTCCTAATGTTTATGTCTAATCCCTATTCAAATTTCCTCGCCTTAGCATTGTCGTCAAGCAAGTACTGTGGGGCAAAACATGACAACTCTGTAAGCTGCCTCTTATACTGTTGCACTGTCATGTTCCCCTGTTCCAGTGCCAAAAGTTCCTATACTTTCATTTCCCTCATTACTAAAGGGAAAAATCTCTCCAAAAATGTTGCCTTGAATTTCCCAAGTCAACGTCTGAATGTCCACCATTCCCCTGTACGAACTCCACCAGTGAACAGCACTATCTTTGAAATTGGCATGCTGCCACCTTGATCTTCACCTCATTCCCTTCGACTGCTAGAGTTTCTATCATTTCTGTAATTTCTTCCAGCCATTTCTCGGCCTCCATCAGTTCACCCTTGCCATTAAACTTAGGTAGGTTATGCTTTTTAAACTGATTTATTATCTTCATTATTGGTGTTTCTCCCAGCGCAGGAGCAGCTACTTGTACAGGAACAAGTGCTGCAACTGACACACCCAACCCTTGCATTTGGGCCCACTGAGCCGCCATAAATTGTATCATTTGCTCATACGTCGGCTGTGGAACCCCTCCATCTGCCAATGGTACCTCATGGTACCCTCTCTGTCCTTCATCCAAGGGATCCTGACCACTGGTCTGACCCCTCTACATGCTACTCCTTCCCCATCCACGTCCAGACATTCTACAAAAATACCACCATCATTAGCTCCAACGTTAACATAAAAAAATTGTCACAAAGGAAACGTCTAGGCCACACTACCCAAAGACCCAGACAATCGTAATCTAAAGCTCTGATATCATATTGTCACGCCTCCAACATGAATTATTCGGAACGGATGGTCTGGGAAAATAAGGACAATTAAAACAAAATAAAACATATACCAATGTCAAGTCATAATATCATAATATCCATTATAGCAATACATTCATCCCAAATCCCCATATCAAGAAATAATACATCATTGATATTAATGGGACCAACAACTCGGGTCGCACAAATAAATACAACAGTCTCACAAATGTAAAATAATGTCTAGGGCCTCCAGCAGTCAACTCCATTCAGGGTGATCACTAGCTTGTCTCCCTGTGTCACCTGCAATAACAATGGGGAGAGCTAACTAGCCCAGTAGGTAGGACAGTGCCAGTGTACATATATAACACATCATATATATTCACAACATCAATATAAATATGCATCTCTTATGCAATGTATGAAATGAAATACCATGGCCATGCATCCTATTTTTCCATCTACCTCCAACCTTATCCTAGGACGAGTGACACTTAGTAAGGCTTTTAGGCAAGACACGCACGCCCACCAAGCACACCGTTTTAGCGGTTACGACAAACGCATATACATATATATATCTCATATTTCTGTGGGGAACCGTGTTACACCCCCACAGGTTTAAAGACTCAGGGGCTCCGTGTTACGCCCCCTAGCCCATCCGCTAGAGAACCGTGTTACACCTCTAGCCAGGCATTCACCTATCTCAGGCAGGCATCCGCTATCTCAAGCAAGCAACCGGCTGCAATCCGAGAAAATATCACATCCATAAACCCATATTAACGTCCCAACTCCACATGACTAAACTTTAGCCACGTTTATAAAATATGGGGATCATCCGGTGTTATCATAATCTATCATCTCAACCTTAATAAATATATATCACAATCGTGCCTCAGCATGTCACCATCTATGGCTCTCTCGGCCAATCCGAACATCAATTCCACCGGATTGAACCACCCCAAATCCCAATGCTCATGATATGCTCAATCATAGAATTAAACATTTACTCAATGTAAATCACATTCACATATATCTCATTCATGATTTAAACCCATTTTATACTTTAAAATCAACAATGATTGAATTCGAGAGTTAAAACAAGCATCCAGGGACAAAAGAAACAAAATGGCGCAACATGGCCTTCGACCGTCCGGACGCTCCCCTATATGCCAGACCTCCTGAGCTATCGGCCGTCCGGATACTCAACCTGACCGTTTGGATGCTCGACCATCCGGACGCTAGAATCGACTGTCTGGACGCCCGACGCCTGGAACCATTTCTAGGTTCGTTCCAACGACAAACCAACATCCATTTCCTCCAATCCAAACCCCGATTCAACCCAAATCTCAACAATAAACATTCACATATGTATATAGCATGATTCTACAACTTCATTATTAGAAATTACTCAGAAAGATGTGAGATCTATCAACATTTATGCATATATACATATACAAAGACATATATATACATATATATATAACTTCTCCCACATTTCATCAAAATATGCATTTATATAGACCAAAATGCTCCCTACGACGTCTAGAGCACGAATCTAAGTCCTACCTATCTCGAATCTGAAGAGAAATGAAGAAAATTGGAGAAAACTCCTTTAAACTCTGGACTTCAAACTCTGATCTCTTTCTCATCGCTTCGATTCTCGAGAAATAGATTGCACCACGACAATCACCACGTCGAGATCTCCCCGGATCGACTATTTATTTGCCCCAAACCACTCTCTCTCCTATTTTCTCACTCTTCTCTCTCTTTTTTCTCTGGTTCACCCGAAACAAAGAAATGAAAAGAAACGGGGAAGACCAGGAAGGAAAAGAAGAGAAAAAAAGGAAAAGATGCTCGGCCCTTAGCCCACTTTGTCCGGCCCAATATCATTTCGGGCTCAACCCAGCCCGGGAAAAATAACATAATCTATTTAAACTCATTTCAAATATTTCATTTAGTCAAAAGAATACCAAAGTATGCCAAATTAAATACCGGGTGTTACACCACACCCTAATGACCTAAGGTTTACTAGTGTAACACTTTAATTTCCTATTTTAGTTTAAGTGTTAGGAATTTAATTAGACCTAATTAGTAATAATCTTGGAAGGAGTTAATTAGTATTAGGGGAAAAAAAGGTTGATTAGTGTTGAGTGTGAAGAAAACTAATTAGTAGGAAGTATACACGAGGTTAAGTGGTGATTAAGTGTGTAGGAAATGCCTTGAACTCAAGTGTGGAAGAAGATAAAATTTTCCAAAGTGGAGCCGGCAATGTAGGAGGATTTAACTAGTTTATTTGGTCTAATTTTGACTTTCTTATATATATATAAATATGTATAAAGAGTGGTGGCCAGTTATGGGAAGATGAGTTGTTCAATTTTGACCACCATTAGGCCAATTCAATTTTGACTAACATATACATATACATGTGTATATTCGGCCAAGTGTGAGTGTGTGAAGTGTATGACCGAATGGAGGAGAAGTGCATGATTGTCTTCCTTTGCTTGGTCATCTTATGAAAGTCTTAGTCAAGTTGTAGTTAAATTGGTGGGGCCCATTGACTAACCTTGGAAGACTTATATATATATGGAGAATGTATGCTAGCAAATGAGGGTAAATTCGATTGGAGAAAGGGGCTTGGCCGAATGATTTAAGTTGGCTTAATTCTTCTTTTGTCATTTTGGGGAAGCTTGAGTCAAATTGGTATTAAACTAGTGGGCCCCTCAATTTAATGTTAGGAGACTTAGGTGTATATATATATAGATATATAGTTGGAAGGAGATTGTGGTGTCAAGTGGAGGCTTGTGAGGGGATCAATTGACCAAATTGGAGACAAATGGGGAGCAAAAATAAGCTTGGTCGAAACATCCTCTCTCCATATTCAGCTAAGTGTAATTAGATACACTTACACATATACCTTGCTAGACACCATTCGGCCAAGGGAGAAGAATTCGAAGAAAAACCTAGAAAAGGAAGGAGAAGAAGAATTAAGAGAAGGATGAGAATTGTGAAGGTATTGGTAAATTGAATTGAAGAGGAAGAACTTGGGAGGAAAAAGGGCTTAGAAGTCCTAAGTTAGAACCTTAAAGATCAACTCTTACCCTTCTTTGAATTCTTGAAGATTTAGGCCAAATTGAGGTAGGGGAATCTCTTACCTTACATAATATGTATTGGATTGCTAAATTTATGGAAATAGGGAACTAGAGAGAAAGATGAACTTATATATGTCATTTGTTTGAAATTTTGGAAATTTTGGAAACTAGACACCTAGCAACCATTTTGGTGAACTTTGGTGACCTAAAAACTCATAATTTCACTCAAATTAAACACCATACTACCAGCTGTCGTGTTATGAGTTTGAGACTCATTTTGGATAGTTTAGTGGCCACAATTTCACCCTATTTAGGTTCCCATATTGGAGGTTGAGAGTTAGATTGAAAATAGAGCACAATGGTACACTAATGACCTAAAATTCACTCAAATTGAGCCTTAAACTAAAGGCTGGAATTTCAGTTAATTTGCTGGAATTTGCCCTATTTTGAGACACTTTTAGACCTTAGATTATGCTTAGAAACTTTGGTAAAAAGTACATAAAAAGTGCCTAACAAATGGTGTTGTTGATCAATTTAAAGTGGCCAAATGGAGCGTTACCTGTGCTGAATTTCTGCAATTTATGCATCCAGCAAATCTAATTTTTTTGTGTTTTAAAGTGATGTATTAAAGTGGAAGATTGTATGGTTTGATTGGTGCTACATTTCGAGCTCATTTGATATATTTGAATTACATTGAAAGTTAGTATATTGATGTTGGAACTTGAGACAACCAGGTAACAAATTGGTAATTTAATTGAAAGGAAATGAAATGTTGTTGATTGTTTGCCGGGGAGTTGTGGGGTACTGAAAATAGGAAGGGCTTGAGATCCCTCGGGTTAAGAGTCTTGGAACCCACGCAGGGTTGGTGTTCATACCAGTGGGTTAGTAGCCTACGAAATGATGGATTGTATATTGGCGTAACATCACCCTGGATTAGATCCTAAAGAACGACGATTAGTACCCAATTCCCGATGATTGTGTGAAAAAAAAAAAGAAATAGATAAATAAAAGAAAGGAATTTGGTGAAATGGAACTAATACCTAATGGCTTTATAAGAATTAGATCATTTAACGAACCCGAATACTTGTTTGGTGAACTATGATCGAACTGTTGTAACAGGAGGTTGAACACTTGGCATTTTGATAGATTGTTGAAATGTGAATTTTAGTTCTTTGAATTATTCGGGTTGGTTATTTTTTTGTACGCTTATGTGTTGGTTATCCTTTACATGCTTTCCATATTCATGTTGATGGCATTACACATATATTTATTATTGTGAGGTAACATGAGCACAAGCCGTTCATGCTCACGCCCTTACAGATGTCATTGCAGGACCCGGGTCAGATGTCTAGATGGCCTAATGCTTAGATAGGAAGCTTGCAGGAGGCGTCTCAAAGTTGGACTAGTTTGTATTTAGATTTTTGGGTGATGTACTTTTGTAAGGAAAAAAATGGATATGAATGTAAATTTATTTTTAAAGTAATGTAAACTTATTCTTGTGGGGTATGTAATGGCCCTAAAGCCAAGTGATGTACATCTGTTTTAGTTTAAATTTATTTGGTTAATTTTAGTCTCTTGTATACTTAGACTACATTCTTTTCTTTTGAGGTCCAATTGTGTGGCCCCTAAGTTGCTTAAATGTTATAAATTAGTAGATGTTTATAGTGTGTGTTGAAAAGCCGCTGCATAAATGCTTGGCAGCCTCGATTATATATACAGGTTATTATGTTACAGGTGCCAAATTTTAATAGTTTAGACCTATATATATAAGGGGAGGTTTTGTGGGTCTAATGCGTGACTCTTGTGTCGCTCTGATGTTACTGGCTTAGTGGTTCATGTTATGTGTGTTTCACTCACCTCTCGGGTCCCCGGACTCGGGGCATGACAGGATGGTATCAGAGCTTAGGTCTGAACACCTAGGGACATGGGACATTTGCGTATCATTTTGTATGACTATGTGGTTTATGTGTTAAATGCTTACATGTTTTCACAGACTTATGTGCTTTTATAGGTTTTATTAGCTTCACGTTGTTTAGTTTCGATCCTTAATTATTATTATTAGTGACATTAATCTTGGTACATTGTTCTGTGATAGGTAAAAAGATTGCCACCAAGACATGGGGAATGAGCGAGGGGTCGGGGTCGAGGTCGAGGCCAAGGGAGGGGCGCAGGAAGGGGAGATGGGCCAGTGCCAGGGCTTGACGCGAGTGCTTCCATTCAGTAAGAACAGGAAGCCCATTATAGCGTAGTGGCGGAAGCCCCGGAGGCGGCCGGAGCTGAGGAGGTGCTCCTGGCAGTGCCAGAGATGCCACAGCCTGCTGCAGTAGATGCATGAGCCCTTCTACCGGGGATGGCGGCTGCTATGACATCCCTAGCTGGGGGAGTGAGAGTGGGACCCCAAGCCCAGGAATAGGCAGGTAGTACCACATTGGAAAGATTTAGGAGGATGAAGCCTCCTACGTATGATGGGGTGGTGGACAGAGAGGTGGCAGAACAGTTTCTAGAAGAATGTGAGAAGATTCTAGCTGCCATGGGGATTGCTGAACCTGCCACTCGTATCACATTTACGATATTTCAGCTAGTAGGTCCGGCCTCAGCATGGTGGGTCAGCATACGGGGGGCAGACGGAGCTGAAGGTCTTACTTGGGAGCAGTTTGAGGAGAGATACAGAGACCACTTCTGCCAACAGGTCTTATGGGACACCAAAAGGGAGGAGTTTGCTACTTTGATTCAGGGGGTATGATAGTGCTGGAGTATGAAAGGAAGTTTTTTGATTTGTCCGAATATGCGTCAGAATTGATCCCTACCCCACTTTTGAAGTGCAGGAGGTTTGAGAGGGGACTGAAGCTAACATTAAAGAGCAGAATGGTGCCCTTGGGTTTAGATGATTATGAGATGTTGATTAACAGAGCTATGGCCGTGGATGGGGAGTTTAATGAGACGAAGACATTCTTTAAAGACCGTTGTGGGAAGGGTAAGGGGAGTCAGTTAGAGGGGGACAGCAGAAAAAGTGGAAGGGAAGTACATTAACTCCCCCAGTACAACAACCTCAGGCAAGCGGTCCAACCTGCAGACAAACTAGGAGGCCAGAGGGAGCAGCCGCAGTCTGGCCCCATTGTTATCACTGCAGGCAGCCACGGCACGTGAGGAGATACTGCTCTCTGTTGAGGCAGCAGAGTCGGCAGGCCGGGCTAGCAGTGGACCCATGGTGGATAACCGAGTATGCTACCGGTGCGGACAGGGGGGCCACATCCTTTAGGAGGCACCGGAGGGAGAACGGGGCTAGCGAGCCAAAGCTATCAGGGCACCTGTTCCTCCAACCCTCACCCAGTACAGCAGTCGCAAATGTAGTCTAGATGCCCTTCAACTGGAATAGCACAGAGTGGGGCTTCCCAACCACAGAAGGGAGCTCCAGTAGGGTCACGGGCTGGTAGGCCATAGGGTAGTCAAGCACAGGGGAGAGTTTTTGTAGTAGGCCAATCAGAGGCGTCGATAGAGCCCTTGGTGACTCGAGGTATTTTCTAAGTGTGTTCATTCTCTGCCACAGTACTACTAGATACAGGAGCATCCCATTCATTTATTTCTACCAAGTTTACATCTGCACTAGGACTAGAGATTTATTCTATGGACTTGCTACTACATGTTGAGACACCAGTTGCAATACCTTGAATTTCCTAAATACATACCCTTGGAACCTTTGGTGCCTTTTGAACCCAAATTAAACCTTAAACTAAAGAACATTCTTAGAACTCAAACTTAGCTTAAAGAAGGCAATATTGAAGTCCCATAAAACCCTAAAATCAATTTAGAAAGCATTAATTCACATTTAGGGGTTTGAAAACCCTAATTGGTTCCATTGAATTTAGTGTGTTGTAAAGTGAAATTTTGCGAATTTTTACTTGAAAATGCTAGGGTTTTTGCTCCAATTTGTAAAGATTAAAGTATTCTAGAGACTTAGGAGGTTAATTAGCATTTAATATATGAATTAGAGAGGAGATTAAGGGGTGGTCGGCCAAGGGAAATAAAATAGCCACAAATGTTGACTTTTCCAACCAATTTTGACCTTAGGACTTAAAATAAATTAATTAAATTATTGGGG
>JAVXUM010000001.1:25177777-25189220 GCA_035590655.1 Pouteria glomerata
TGGATCTCCTTTTTGGCGTCATTGAATCCATCAACATACGCCTCAGCGAGCCAAGATTGGGCGTCATCGCCCTCCTTGAAGGCCTGGACAGCCTCCGCCTTCTCCGCTTCAGCTTTATCTCTAAGCTCCCTATTCTCTTGAAGGGCCTGTTCCCTCGAGCTCTTCTTGGCTGCCAAAATAGACGAGACCTCCCGAGCATGAGTGATGGCGTCGTCGTGAGCTTTGACTGCCACCTCGAGGTCGGCTTCGCATATGCTGACCTTGCCCTTCATATGCTCTAGGTCAGCCTCCAGGTCGAGCACTTTCTTGCTCAGATACTCGTTCTTGGAAAGCTCAACCGCTGTGCTGTGGCTTTTCTCTAAGAACCGAGTTCCAAGCTCGGAAGCAAAGACCATCACCTGAAAAGAAGGAGGGGAATAAAGTGGGTAAACGCGCTAAAAAAAAAATGGAACTTTACCTTGGCCAAGTCATGGGCAATGCCTCTCGCCAGGTCAGAGTGAGATAGATCCCCGACCCGCTTCAGCTCAGTAGGAGTCATGACCTGCTACATCTTCTGGATCGCCAGCCCCACATCGTCCACGGCATTAGGCGGGAGGGCCGGAGCCTCTCCACTCGCACGAAGGGTAGAGGCAGGCGAAGTGACCCCCGAGGCGGCCGTAGTGATAGCGGGCCGGCGTATGAGATCAGAAATGGGTGTCTGATCTTGATTGTTCTGATCAGGCACCTATTCCTGGAAATTGCTGGGGTTGGCCAATTTTTGCTTCTTACGAAGCTGGGACTCAGAGCCCGAGGTCTTCCTCCTAGAGCTCTGAAACTTTTCTTTGTTAAACTTCATGGCTCCAGGCGAGAAGTCCACGACGTCGAGATCGGTATCTGCAGAAAACAGTGTTAGCCAACTATATAACAGAAAGGCATCAAACATAAAAATTGACTCACTCCTCTCACATTCGAGTTCGAGCACCTCTAATGAAGGCTCAGGGCCAAGCATGTACTCGGCCAGGCTTTCGGCAGTCAGTAAGAAGGAATAACGGTGTAGGGAGAACTCGCGGGCCAACTTTATATGCCCTAACTGTGATTTGGGGAGTTGAGGCCGAGCTCATGCTGAAAAGGTGAAGGGCAAGAAATGGGTTAGAACACGAAGATGGAGTAGATAAGGAAAAGACTAAGCAAATTTCCTTACCCTCTTCGGTTGGACGACCCCAAGTCAAGGGACAGTGGTATTGCTTATCCTTCTCGGTCTCCCATGGGCAGAACTCCCACCCATCGCCATAAAGAAAGAAGAAATGATCCTTCCAGTTCTTCACGAAGGATGGATAGTCGATCACTAGATTTAATTCCTTATATTTGGTTGAAAAGTAGTACCATCCGCGCTCGGCCTCGACTACCCTGTAGTAGTATATGAACTCGTCCGCAGTTAGGTGCTCATTGGTGGCGACCTTCCAAATAACGGCACAACCTACCAATATCTTCCAGCCGTTGGGGGTGAGCTAAGCTAGGTTGAGGTTCAACCTGGCTAGGACTTCCCTGATGGGTCGAGCGAAGGGGAATCGGAGTCCGCTAGCGAATATGGCCTCATAAACTATCACAACACCAGCCGTAACCGGTGAGCAGGCCGTATCATTGGGGGCAGGCCATCGATAGGACAGGTGTTTGGAGGGCTGATACGACTTGAGTATCCTCTTTAATCGTTTCTTGTCAATAACAGAAAAGATACTGGCACACTCAAGTTTCCCAGGATCCCAAAACCCCTAGTCACTATCCTGAGGACAAAGAAAAGGGCCTGAGGCTAGGTCTTGTGCTGACCTAGAACCCTCTATCCTAGAAGAAGACTCGCTCTCTGAATGAGTAATAAGCTTTCGACGTGGAGGCATGGGGACAGGAATGGCAGAAGGCTAGGACCTAGAAAGATAATGCTCAAAAACCAGAAAAGTACCTACGGACCACGTGAAATCATCGTCTAGAATAAACTCTTGTGTTTGGGAAAATCGGTGCTCTCATTGAAAGAACCACAGAAAACGACGATAGAAATGTAGCATGAAATCAAGGGAAGCAGTAACGTACCAGAAAGAACTTGAGAGTAGCTTCACGATACGGCAATGGAGGTAAAAGTCGAGAGAACGGAAAGCAAGGAGTTGTGCACTGGAAACCTTTAGTAGCTAAAAGGGGTTTTTGTTTAAAACCTCCGAATGTGATCCTGACACGTGGTGATAATCAACGGTGGAGCTTTGAAAAGCCCCGCAGCATGAGTTTGAAAACCCCAATCAAAACACAGCCGAGATACCAACCAACACAAAGTCGCGCGGCGGGCAACCATGAGCAGTTGCAAGACAATAAATGCATACGTATTTCGAGAAAAGCCACAATTACTTTTGAGTCCCCAACTTTGCTTGCAGAGCTGATGACTTGGGGGCATCTGATAGGAGATATTTCTAGAGCCCAATTAAAATCCCAAAAATACCCTCAAGGTTGCATCAGCGCTCGGGTGGTAACCCTAATTTCTTAAAGCCCGAGCTCGAGTCCGGAGGATGCCTAGCTCGAGCTCGGAGATAATTTAATCTCGAGCTCGGTAAAAGTCTGAGCTCGGGTCAAGTAGAGGTCTAAGCCCAAGAAGTTGGGAGATCACGTGGACCTATCTGATCCGAGATTCACGCCTCATTTATGGAAGATTAGTATATCATTAGGAAAACACATTCCCAAAACGGTTAAGATTTGATTAAACCATATCTCATATAAATACGGAAACCACCAGAGAATTCGGCGAAAATCTCAGTTTATACTTATCTACACACATCAGTCTCCCATTATAAAAGAAGGGACATGAAGCCATGAAAGGTACACAATTTTTTTACCAGGCTGTTACCCTGCCAATTTACTTTCAGATTATCGTATCTAACTTAATCATCGGAGTGCCATTGGCAGGCACCATACCGGTGTCCCCAGCGAATAGGTATATTTCTTCCGATTCCGGCAAGCTTGGTGGATCCTCGGGTCGAATTCACCGGATCGAATAACCCTCGAAAACTCATCATCAACACATAATAATTGAGATTAAAAACGCAATTTGATAAATTTTTTGTATTTTGTTGTGCCTGAAAAAGTTCTTGGTATTTTATCCTTATCTGAAAAGGAAATTTGCAAAGTGATATATATATGTATATGGTGCCAATGTTGCTACTGAGAGGTGTCCTTTATGGACTAATCTAGTTGATTATAGTTCCTTTGTTGGTGATCGAGCTTAGATGGTTCTTGGGGATTTTAATGCCGTCCGATTTCCTCATGAAAGAAGAGGGGGTGCTCTTGATTGGTTGCCGTATATGGAGGATTGTAACAATGCCTTCTTAGAGGTTGGATTGGATGACTTTAGATTTTATAGGCTACTGCACACTTGGCGCAAAGGTCAAAGGGAAACAATGAGGAAGTTAGACCGAGTAATGGTTAATGGGGGATGGATGTCTTCATTTCCTCTCTCTTATGCTGTTTTTCATCCTTATGGGGTATCTGATCACACTCCTATGGTGGGGCACATTGGTATTGGTCTTAAAGTTGGGAAGAAGTGTTTCAAAATTTTCAATTATTGGGCAGCTTTTGATGAATTTTTACCTACTGTTGCTCGGCTTGGAGTAAAGAATTCACAGGGTGCAAGATGTTCCAAGTTTATACGAAGCTCAAAGAGGTTAAAAAAGCCTTGCATGAATTAAGTAATCTGAAGCGGCAGGAGTTAAGACAATCTTCACGAGCTACGGACTGAATTGTGTTTGTACCAGCGGCATATTGATCAATTTGGTCCCTCTAATGAGATTATGAAGAAGGAGAGTGATTGCTTGAACCGATTGAAGTCTGTCCTTCTAAGTGAGGAGAGTATGGCAAAGCAGAAAAGCCGTGTGCAACGGTTACAAGAGGGATATCAAAACACTGCTTTTTTCTTTAATTCTGTCAAGAGTCGTAACAATATTAATAGATTGGTGTGTATTAAAAGAGATGATGGGACTATGCTCTATGATGATAAAGAAATCAAGGCTGAAGTTATTCAGTTCTATAAGGATCTATTGGGTTCAGATTCCTCCTTGGCTTATCTGGGTAAGGCATCACTTCAGGATTTTGTTTCCCCTTCTATTGTTGAGTTTATGAAAGACCAATTGGAAGCACCTGTGCCAGATGAGGAAATCAAATCAGTATTTTTTAGCTTGCATCCTAAGAAAGCCCCAGGCCAGATGGATTTAACGCTCAGTTCTTCCATAAGACTTGGAGCATTGTGGGAGATGACATTACTACTGCCATTAAAGAATTTTTTCGCTTGGGAACATTACTTAGAGAGGCCAATGCTACTATTGAGGCTTTAGTTCCCAAAGTTCCTAACCCATCTATGGTTAAGGATTTTCGACCCATTTCTTATTGTAATACCATTTACAAATGTATTACTAAGATTTTGGCTGAGAGGATCAAGCAAGTGTTGCCATCTATAATTAACAATGCACAAGCTGCTTTTGTTGCTGGACGGTCTATTTTAGATAATATCGTCCTAGCTCAAGAACTCTTGAGAGGTTATCACAGAGATAGAGGATCTCCCCGGTGTGCATTTAAAGTTGATCTTACGAAGGCTTACGACTCGGTTCGGTGGGATTTTATATGGGATGCTATAGATCTTATGGGTTTTCTGAGTAAGCTAATTTGGTGGATCAAAGCTTGTGTCTCATCCCCCATGTTCTTTGTGAGTATCGATGGGGAACTCAATGGGCATTTTCTAGGACGAAAGGGAATTAGGCAAGGTGATCCTTTGTCCCCTTATTTATTTGTCATCTGTATGGAAGTGCTTTCCCTTATTATTCACAAGAAAATTAGCACTATTGAAGGGTTTAAATTCCACTGAAGGTGTGGAAAGACTGAGCTAACTCATTTGTGTTTTGCTGATGACCTTATGTTATTTTGCCATGGGAATTTGGTTTCTGTTGGAATATTAAAGGATGCTTTGAATATGTTCTCTTCCTTCTCTGGCTTGGTTCCTAATTTGAACAAAAGTGACATGTTTGTGGCTGGAGTGGATGTGGTTACAAGAAGCCATATTGTGGATCTCGTGGGATTTCGATGGGGTACTCTTCCTCTCAAATATCTAGGTGTTCTATTGATAACTTCGAGACTTAAAGCCGTGGACTGTGTTGACCAACAGAGCAGAATTTTGAGAAAGCTTCAATCCTGGACTAATAAATTTCTTTCTTTTGCAGGCCACCTTCGGCTCATTCAGTCAATTCTCTTTAGTGTTCAATCCTACTGGTGCTTCCATTTTATTCTCCCGGCGAAGGTGATCAAGAATATTGAGGCTAAGCTAAGAGCTTTTTTGTGGAAAGGTACTTCATTATCTTCTTCTGGGGCTAAAGTAGCATGGGATGTGGTGACCCATCCAAAAAAGGAGGGTGGCCTTGGCATCAAGAAGATCAAGGATTGGAACCAAGCTGCTATTTCCAAATTTATATGGCGTTTATGTGACCCCTCTTTTTCTTCCCTATGGATGACTTGGGTACATGTGTATTTGCAAGGGAGAAGTCAATTTTGGGTCGCTAAGGTTCCTTGGGACTCCTCTTGGTCCTGGCGGAAGATCTTGAGCTTAAGACCTCTTGTGAAACCTTTCTTATCCTACAGAGTTGGAGATGGCCGAGCTATATCTTTATGGCTTGATCCTTGGTTACCATTAGGTTCTATTTGTTCTTCTATGGGTGCTCGGGTGATTCATGGCTCCGAATTGTCTAAGCTTGCTAAGGTTGCAGATATTATTGCTAATGGCACATGGGCTTGGCCTGGCACTAATACTTTGGAATTGATGGAGCTTCCGGAAGCCATGTTAACACTACCTCCTCCATGTCTCACACGGAAGATAAATTTCGTTGGAAGTCTAAGAAGTATTTTTCTGTTAGGGAAGCATGGAACTCATTCCAAATGCATCATCATGAGGTGGGTTGGCACTCTTGTGTGGTTCAAAGCTCATATTCCTCGTCATTCTTTCTTTTTGTGGCTAGCTGTTCAACACAAGCTCTCCACTCAAGATCGGCTTCTGTCTCATGGAATGTTACATGCCTTTAGGTGCTTTATGTGTGAAGATGATTTGAAAAGTCACAATCATTTGTTCTTCCAATGTCGATATTCTCAGCGTGTTTGGCTTACTATACTATAGAAATTGGGTTTACAATGTTTTGAGACTACTTAGGATGGAACAATTCAGTAGTGTTTTGATCATGTCTTGGCCAATTCATTGCTTCACCTATTAGGCATATTGGCAGTTGCTGCTTTGGTTTATTACATTTGGTGAGCATTCCTATGACTCGGCTACCATGGAAGCTACACTTCTGTTAAAACATGTGGAGTCCATGATTTCCCTTAGACTCACGGCTTGTTCATCATTTGAAAAGTCTGTCTCTAATAGGCATTTAGCTAAAGTTTGGGCCCTTCCTCCTAATGTATTAAGAGATTAGTTCTCTTCAGTTTCTGTTTGCTTCTGGCGTTGAGATAAGGGGCATACCCCTTTGCTTTGTATATTTCTCTTTATTTTTAATAAAATTTCTTTACCTTTCAAAAACAAAAAAAATGTATATGCATTCCTTTATTATACTCTTCTGATCTTTTCATTTTAAATTTATCAATACAATTTACTTATTATCATTTTTAAAATCTATAAACGTGTAAAATTCGTAAATTCCCTCATATATACTTATCTAATCTTATCATTTTTAATGTACCTCTTCAATTTACTTATTATCATTTTCAAAATCGCTTACATATCTCGTTTATAGATTGAAAATCAGGAAGTCTGAAGAGGGAAATCAGGAAGTCTTAAAGGTAAGAGGATAAGAAAAAAACTTTTTAGATTTTGGAAACCAGGAAAATAAGGATATAGATTCATAGATTCTGTCATACATGCGTATTCTAAAAATCAGAAAGATGGCAAGAAAACTGAAAATATATATACTGACAATATATACTAAAAATAAAAATCTTAAGGCAAGATAAGAGGATCAGACGGGAAGTTTATAAAATCTATAAATCAGGAAGATGGCAAAGATAAGAGGATAAGAATACGAAAAGAGGAATACTAGACGTATTCAGTAATATCAAAATAATACCAGAGAAAAAGAAAAGAAAAGCTCAATTTAATAATGGGCAAAGTAAACATGCATTATCAAAACGCGTTTTCAACTACAATATTCTTCTAACTATTTTATTTTGGATAACATTTACTACAATTTTTATCATCCTGACAGGAGAACAAGAAAAGAAAATAAAAAAATAAAAAAAAAATTCTGAATCATGTGGCCCCTCAACCCATCAAACCTTATGAGTAAAAATCCCAACTTTTAATCTTTCACCAAACGAAGTTTATTTGTTTATTGATTTTTTTTTTTTTTAAATTTAGAAACACAATTCCTAAAATGAGAAGGGGATAAAAACAATAATAATAACTCATTATAAAATAAGTTAATTAATACAAATTAGCTCAATTTAATTTCTGTTGGAACAAATAACATTACACAAGAATACCTACTCTCTCTCTCACTCACTCACTCACTCACTGATAATAAAATTGGACTAGAAGAGAAATTTCTCTTACATTGCTGCTGTGTGCTGCTAGGTAAATGACAAATACCCCCAAGTATGTATAAAATGTCTCTCAAAAACCAAATGGCGATTTTCTCCTGCTTCCGCCTTCTCCATACTGCTCATTCCATTTCCTCAGCTCGTTCATGCTTGTGGCATCGTATGCAACTGATGGCCCCACCTATACCATATAATCAGCCCTCATCAATTTGACACTTACATAAAAAGCAAAAGATTAGAGAGAAAAAAAGGAAGGGGGGGGGGGGGGGAGGGGAAGTTTAGTTTGGACCTCAACGGGCTCTTCTCTTTCCTCAATAATAAGTGTAATGCTCTACAACTAGAACAATATAGAACACCTGCGAGCCTATCACTTAAAAGCAATAAATACATAGAAGTATACTTTTGTTACAACATTATCATTGCCACCTTATTCTGTTGGATTGTATGGTTGAATAGCATTTTTCATAAGTAAATTAGGATCGATAATATAACTCTCATCTAATACTAAAAAAACAGCAATTCCGACAATTGACAATATTTCTTCCTTGTAAAATATTATTAGTAATAAACGAAAGGAAAACTCTATTCTTAAAGAATTTCACAAAGAATATTTAATGTTAATTTGAAATGATAGGGGCCAATTGGCCAAATTTACTACAGCATTCTGCATAGATTTTGGTTTTTTCTTTTCTTTTTTCATTTTTTTCAAAGTATTTCCCTATAATGATTATATAAATAACAAATAATCATTAGATTTGAGGACCCAGATGGAACTAAAATAACAAGCCAGAAAAAAGACTTGCTCTGGTATGAAAATTCAAATGGCAGTCATTCAAGAACACGATAGCAAGAGGCCAGCATATGAAAAGTAATGACATCATCACAGACAAGAAGCAGGAAGTATGACATAATTCATGTGATGAGAAAAATGCAGGAGGACAAACCACAGGTAGCAACAAGGAGGAGGAGGCAGGACATTCATCTACCTGCCCAAAACTGTCTAATAAAGGGAGAAAATATGCATGCTTTGCATGCAAGATTTAAACGGCAAGGTGGATGTACAAAAAATTTACCCATTGTCCCATACCAATATTCTTGTAAAAATTGGGGAAGTTTATAGGCAAACCTTACAAAATATTAATGGCCTGGAATTGTTTTATTCACTAAGGCTACGTTTGTTTGCCGGTATAAAAAATGGAAGATAAGTAAAATACTGTGAGATTAGTAATATTGTGATGTGATAGATGGAGGATGAGTAATACTATGATGTGATAGGAAATAAGTAATATTGTGTTTGGGGTTTATAAAGAAAAAAGGTATAAGTAATTGGATAAAGTCTATAAAATGACTTTTTTACCCTTAACAATAAAAAAAAATAAAGCACATTGTACGAAAAAGATATATCTCTGGTTGAAACAGAACGGGCTGGTTCACTCAAATAAAGTCAATAACTTAAGGATATTCAAAGAGAAGCACAATTTCAATCCATATATCACAAGCTACTTGTTTAATTGAAAACCCACGAGTTCTAATTGGAAACTATTATTTTGATTCCTGATTCTTCTATTCAATTACAGAAGTTTTCCAAAATTAGTAGCCTCTCACTACCCAATTGGGACTTTGTAGGATTAAATAACATTTTATTTAGGAAAAAAAATAATGAAAGAAAAACCATTAATAGAACTCAGCCAACGCTACGAAATACACAACAACAATGCTGCAAAATGCACAAATAGCAATAATAATAATAATAATAATAATAAAAGGAAAAAATGAAATTGAATCAAATAATACTAAAGGGAAAAAAGGAAATTGAATCAAATGAAATTAAAAATCGCCTATGTGCTTGTTTGTTTGAGAGGAAAAAAACGAAAACCGTTGCTCATCAATTTATAGACCCCAAAGCCTAAAGAGAACGGCACGTGACACACCGTCTATTTGCTGTCAATCCAAACAATCCATCCTTCTCTCCCCCTCTTTCTGTTTCTCTCTATACAATCACGAAGCTATATATATATACATATTATACAGGACCTGTATGTTCACCGACGATCTCTCTCTCTCTCTCACATATATTTCACTGTTTTTGTTTTCCTCTTCTATGGAGTCCTACCTATCCAGAATCTACCGGATTTCTACCACATGGAGAATTGCGGGACCTCTCTCCTCTCATCTAACCTTTTTCTGCCATGAATACAGAGAGGCGTATGCAGAGTGAGAAGACAGAGAGCCGTTGGAGCTTTGTGTTCTCACATGAATGGGGGTAAATTTGTAAATTTACCCCCTAATCCCTCGTCTCAGATTTCTAATACCATACCTCGTGCAGATTTATTTGTCTGCCATTTTCCTTCATTGCACATCCGGTATACCACACGAAAATGCCTCAACCAAACACTTCTTTATGCGGGCCCCACGGATGGCTATTCCAATCCGTGTAATTAATCCTGCAAACAAACGCACCCTAAATCCCTACGACCTTCACAAATCATGTTCGAACCTGAACTCATCGCCAAAAGCTACATCTGGCTAGGTACACAAAACCTAAAAGTGCACCATCCTTTGAGGAGTCTTCCACAAAGTTCCTCATCTTTAAATAGCTAAATCTACTCCCACAAAGCATTCAGAAACAGAAACACAATAAACCAATTTCCCAACTCATTCACAGACAGGATGGGGCCTCTTTCTTGGCATTCACAACTCGCTTTGTAAACTTCGATTTTCAAATAACCTCAATCAGCACTACTCCAACATAATTCTCTTCATATTCTTCACTTTCATCTGATACCTTGACCCTGAAGTTCAAATAATTTCTCAAAATTACTAACGCAAAACTTGCATAGCAACATGAGAACTAGATTGCAAGACAACAGCTACATAAAACAAGTTAGAAACACCAAATCAACGAAGAGGTATATCAAATTAAGGAAGAATCTAGCTGACCAATTCTCATATCACCGTAATGTTTTCTAATATATCAAACTTGAGACACTCAATGTTACCTTCTATCACTCAAGTTACCCAACAATATAACCGTTTAAGTTCATCTTGGCCAAAGATAGCTGAGCAGTAGGTGTAGTTATCCCTGTTGTGCCTGTAAGACACGATCTCCAGAGCCCACGTATTGGCCTCACGAGGTGACATCTGGACCCAACGACCTCTAAAACATGCTTACAATTCTAGGACCAAGTTGTTCAAGGCTCCAAAATTCTGGGACCGAGTTGTTCAAGGCTCCAAACCTTCGACTTCTCCCCAGTCCTTAGGGACCCTTGACAAGCCCCGAGTGTGGGTCCCACGAGCCATTAAGCTCGTCCCATTTCCTAGGCAATAACATCCTGATGCAAAACTAAAGATTTAAGATCTTAATTTAATAGGATTCTATTTCCAAATTATTAGGACTCAGTTTTATATTATATTTAGGATTTGATTTTTATTTGATTTTATCTTTGATTTGATTTCCTTAAATAGTTAATTTGAATGCTTATATAAAGGCTCAGATTGTAAGTGTTATTCAGAATTTTTGGACGAATAGAAAATTATTAAATTGAAGCCCGTGTGGCTTCTTCTTCTTCTTCTGTTTCTTCTTCAACTTCATAACTCTAATTTTTTTCATCTCTTTCAGTTTATGATGAAGAACCACCATCACTACCTAGCTATCGATGACCCATTACAAGAGCCAAGGCGAGGGAGCTTCAAAACTTAATCATAGATGCATTTGACGCATTTGAACAAGGAGACACCAAGAGCATGAGGTGTGAATTTGAAGGGTCTAAGTGCATGGTCCTTTATCAAGTGGAGGTGAAGAACCTATCAAGTGGAGGAGCAACATCAAACAGGAGGTGAACCTGAAGCAGAGGAGGCACTG
>JAVXUM010000001.1:25264230-25276721 GCA_035590655.1 Pouteria glomerata
AAAAGAAAGAAGAGAAAAAAAGAAGGGGGGGGGGCCTTTGCGGTAAATGTAGTAAACGACTATAATCTTCTGCTGGAAACAAGAATGAACTGAAGAATACAAATGCACTTACACTTCTCCAGAAATTGTATGTAGTTCAGCACCTAAGAATCTGAGGGTGATTCTGGTTGTTGTGGCGCCTGTGGCCACATTTGTTGAGCCATGTAGGGGTGAGGCTGCTGGGCATACAAAACAGGATCCATCACAGGCTTGCCCATAATCATCCCTGGAGTTCCAGCCGGTGGTGTATAATAGTAAGGATATGCATCGGTGGGGCCCCCAACAGGCAGTGTTCCTCTTGGGATTGATGCAAGTGCTTCATCTTTCAGATCCTCCCTCGGCACTATGTCAACTAAAAAATCGAAAATATCAGTTCTTGTGATGGCCGCTGCAATGTCATTCTTTTGGAGTGTCCTCCTTTTGTTTTCCTCTGTGTGATTCCATGCCCGCAAAGTTAACTCTAGGATGAACATCTCACATGCCCTAGCAAATACAATTGGTGCCTCAGCTGATATCATTCTTACATCTTCATCAGCCTTCATGATCTTCTTGATCCTTGCCAAGGGAAGGCTGTGGTTCTTAAAGTCAGCAACTTTCTCAATTTCTTGGTGTTGATTTGCCCAAAAAGATTGAAGTTGTCGTTGCAATTGCTGCTGCTGTTGGTGGTGGATATGTTGATAAGCAAGCTGATGTTGTGTAAGTTGAGCTCCAGTTGCCTGACTAGGAGACTCTGCAAACCCAACAGACGTAACTGCTGGTCCCCGACTAGGTCCAGTAACTTGGTTCGATTCATATTGGCTAGAACTATAATGCAATTGAGCTGCACTACCAACCACACCAGCTCCCTGGGGCTGCCCCTGCCCTTGCTGATCCATTGTCCTGTGAAGGCTCGAAAGAAAATTTATAGTCTCAATAACAATAAAGGGGAGGAAATTCAATTCTCATTAGGTACTTGTTTCACAAAGATAAAATAAAATTGCATCAAAATTGGGCAACCCAGTGGATGGGGCTCCTGCATTCCATGGTCGGGAGGGGGTCCACGCAATTCTTACCCATGCTTATAGAGACATCGTTTCAAGAAATTGTATTTTAATTGCATGAAAAAAAATTTGCAGCTGATGGATTATCATTGCTTCCAAAATTGCATCCACTTCAACAATGTATAATGAAAATAACAATTGATGTCAATCTCAAATCCCATGATAGAAAAAAGGCCATGATAGAAAAAAGGCTGTCTCTAGGCAAATCATTGTCCAAAAGGACCAAACTTGCCAATTTTTCAAGAAGCTCTCATTTGACAGCAAATGTTCTTGTACTCAGTGTTGGCAACATGAGTGCAAGATGATGAAAAAAAAAAAGGAAAGAAAAAGCAATAGCAGATGTCTTCTTGTCACACTCATATTTAGGATACATATTTAATTCTTTAATAGGGTGCACACTTATAAATCCCCAATCTCTATTAACCACACTTTATGTGTGTACATATTAATCTAAAACCTAAAAAATAATAACTTTAAGTTTACTCCCCCAAAGTAACACAAGACAAAAATTAAAATAGAGAAATAGATAAATTGGGCTCTTGTCTAGCACATGTAGTCATTTCTAACTCAGTCTGAACAATTTAAAATTTAGGTCTAAGAGTGTAATGAAACAAATGAAAAGGGAGAAGAAGAAAGCAAGAGGGAACAGGAGGGGGCTGAAAGCGAAGAGAAATCAGCCGGGCAACCCTCAGGTCAGCTGAAGGTGTATACATGAAGAAGAGCCAACAGCAAAACCCCAGTCCAGCCTTTTCCATCTCAGCCACTGATCTGGGCATCGGAAGGGTTAGAAAGGAAAGAGAGAGTAGGGGTAGGTAAAAAGGTGACTGACGTGAAAGGGGGCAGCTGCAGGAACTCATTACTTCAGCTGAAGGGGGTCAGAGAGTCACGTGAAGCAGCTGAAAAGGATCGTTAAAGCAGTGGGTCGAGTGAAAGACTAATTGGGTACTCGGATCAGGCACTGGTGGGCTAAATAGGCAATGGGCTGTAATATGGGCCAGTCTCAATGGGCTGTAATAGAATGCAGGGACTGAAAGAGTTGCTGGTTCTGCTCCACACAAAGGTCCCCCTTGGAAGTCATCACTAGTTACCAGCTATCAGCCAGAGGCTCAGAATCCTAAGATAAATGTTGCTAACAAAATGCCCATTCAAAGGCTGAGTCCAGCAGAAGTGGAAGCTAGAAAAAAAAAAGGCATGTGTTTCAATTGTGATGAAAAGTGGAATAGGAATCATGTGTGCAAAAACCCTAAGCTTTTCATACTAGAGTCAGTATGGCTAGAACCTGAAGAGGAGGGTTTTGATGGGGAGGAAAATGGCCTGGATGAACCAGAGAAGGAAGAAACACCAGAGATCACTTTACATGCTACCACAGGGGCTCCATAGCCCAAGACTCTGAGGTTAAAGGGGTGCATTTATGGAAGGCAGTGGGATGTATTAATAGACTCAGGGAGTACGCACAACTTCCTAGACTCAAAGGTTGCCAAGATCTGCCAATTACCCATTAAGCAAGGGAAGACTCAAACTATAAAGGTCGCAAATGGGGCTTTGATAAACAGTGAAGGGGAATGTGAGCAGGTGAAAGTAAAGCTTCAAGGGAAATCTTTTAACATTGATTTTTTGTTATTACCATTAGCTGGTTGTGATGTGGTGTTGGGAGTGCAGTGGTTGAGAACTTTGGGGCCCATAACTTTTAATTTTGCAACTCTTATTATGGAATTTTACAGTGGCAGTAAAGCAATCAACATTCAAGGGGTACAGGGCAACCCTCTTTTAATCAAAGAAGTAGAGCTACCACAAGTCAGAAAAACTAATGCAAAAGGAATATTTTTACAGTTGTTACCAGTAGAAAGTGAAAGTCAGCAGGAGGGGGTCATTCCGCAGGCTTTAAGGGAAGTCCTTATGCAGTACAGAGGAGTATTTGAAGAACCAAAGGGTCTACCCCAATCAGAGGATATGAACATCAGATAGTTTTGCAGAATGGAACTCAACCCATCTCAACTCGGCCATACAGGTATCCTCATTTCCAGAAAGAAGAAATAGAGAAGATAGTTAAAGAATTGCTGGAATCTGGGCTGATACAGCCCAGCCAATCTCCTTTTTCTTCACCAGTAATTTTAGTAAGAAAAACTGATGGTACTTGGCGTATGTGTATGGACTATAGAGCCTTGAATCAGGCTACTATAAAGGATAAGTATTCTATACCAGTGGTGGATGAGGAGTTGGATGAATTAAGTGGTGCCATTAGCTTTTCAAAGCTGGACTTGAGATTTGGTTATCACCAGATCAGAATGAAAACTGAGGACATACCTAAGACAGCCTTCAGGACCCACTCAGGCCACTATGAGTTTTTAGTGATGCCTTTTGGACTTACTAATGCCCCTGCCACCTTCCAACACCTAATGAATGAGGTGTTCAGGCCCTACTTAAGGAAGTTTATACTGGTTTTCTTTGATGATATATTCGTATACAGTAAAAGTTTGGAAGAACATGGGACTCACTTGAACCTTACACTGCAATTATTAAAAAGGCACCACTTGTTTGCAAAAGAGTCTAAGTGTAGATTTGGGTATGTTGAGGTAGATTATTTGGGCCACCTAATCTCAAAGGAAAGAGTAAAGGCTGATCCTAGGAAGATTGAAGCTATGATAGGATGGCCTATTCCCAAAACTTTAAAGGCCCTAAGAGGATTCTTGGGTCTCACAGGATATTACAGAAGATTCATTAGAAGGTATGGAGGGATTGCTAAACCTCTGACATATTTACTCAGAAGAAATGCATTTCAATGGAATCCAGGGGCTCAAGAGGCTTTTCAGAAACTCAAGACTGCAGTAGCCAATCCTCCAGTACTAATTTTACCCAAATTTTCTAAAGTTTTTACTATCGAGTGTGATGCTTCAGGGACAGGGATAGGGGCAGTGTTAATGCAGGAAAAGAGGCCAGTGGCTTTCTTCAGTCAGGCATTAAAAGGAAAGGCTCTACTCTTGTCTACCTATGAGAAGGAGCTCTTTGCTCTAATTCAGGCAATAAAAAAATGGAGGCCCTACTTACTTGGGCAGGTGTTCATCATCAAAACAGACCACCATAGTCTAAAATTCCTTTTGGAACAAAAGATTGGGACACCAACACAGCAGAAGTGGATCTCAAAACTACTGGGTTACAATTTTACTATTGAATACAAACAGGGAGTGGATAATAAGGTTGCTGATGCCCTATCTAGATTACATGAGGACAACAACACTCAGAACTCTCATGCTATTTGCTGCCCCATTTCTATTGCGGGTCCTATCCCTAATTTGTTTCAACAATTGCAGGAAGCTTATACTAAAGATCAAGCAGCCCAACAGAAAATTGAACAAGTCCAACAAGACGGAATAGCATGTCACAAATATTCACTACAACAGGGAATTCTTCTCTACAAGAAAAGGATATATGTTCCAGCAGACACAGAATTAAAGCAACAAATTCTCCACTACTGCCACAATGACCCGACAGCATGGCATGGAGGGTTCCAAAAGACATATAAAAAGGCACAACAGGAATTCTATTGGCCTAACATGATCACAGATATCAGGGAATGGGTACAAACATGTTTAGTATGTCAACAATGCAAGTCAGAGAATACAGCCCCTATAGGACTTCTACAACCATTACTAGTTCCACAGAGTTCATGGACTGACATATCCATGGATTTCATAGATGGATTACCCAACTCCAACCGATTTTCCTCTAGCTGGGTTGTTATTGACAGACTCACCAAATATGCCCACTTCATGCCTCTTACCCATCCCTATACAGCTCCTCAGTTAGCCCTAATTTTCATGCAAAATGTCTTTAAACTACATGGCCTACCCCTTACAATAGTTTCAGACAGAGATTCATTATTCACAAGTACATTCTGGAAGGAACTTTTCAAGTTACTGAACTCTTCATTACATTTCAGCACTAGTTTCCACCCCCAAACCGATGGCCAAACATAAGTGACTAATAAATGTGTAGAAACCTACCTACGTTGTTTTATTTCAAATTCTCCAAAGTTATGGTCTCAGTGGCTATATCTCGCAGAATACTAGTACAACACTAGTTATCATTCGACAATCCAAATGTCTCCCTATGAAGCCCTCTATGGAGTAAAACCCCCCAGACTCACTCAGTACATCAATGGAATGGCAGAAAATTCAACAGTGAACGATTTATTACACAGACACCAGACGATTTTTCAGCTCTTAAAGAAAAATTTAGTTCGTGCTCAGAATCGTATGAAACAGCAGGCAGACAAACACAGAATCGAGAGAACTTTCGCAATCGGGGATTGGGTCTACGTCAAATTACAGCCATTCAGACAATTATCAGTCCGACGCTGCAAGAAGAGTAAACTCTCTCCCAAGTTCTTCGATCCTTTCCAAGTCATACAGAGAATAGGAGAAGTAGCTTACAAGTTAAAATTACCAAACACTTCTCAGATTCATCCAGTTTTCCATGTGTCCTTACTAAAAGCCAAGCTGGGAGATAGAGATAGTTCCTTACCGACCTTACCTCGGGCAGATGAAGACAGTAACATCTTACCAATGCCACTTCAAGTATTAGCCACCAAACAACAGAAGATGGGTCTTCGCACAGTTACCAAAATCTTGATCCAGTGGCAGGGACAAGCTCCGGTAGAAGCATCTTGGGAGAAGTTATACAAAATCAAACATCAATACCCAGATTTCGACCTTGGGGTCAAGGTCGATATTGAACAGGGGGACAGTTGTAATGAAACAAATGAAAACACAACCAGATCTGAAGGGGGACAAAAAGGGGGTACAAAGAGCCTGTCAAAAAGCAAAGAAATAGAGAAGAAAGACAAAGGGAGTGAGAAGAAACAGAAGGAGATTGAAAACAGTAAGAAAGCAGGGCAGCCCTCAGGTCAGCTGAAGGTGTATACACGAAGACGAGCAACCAGCCAAACCCAGCCTTCTCAACCTCGATCAATGGTTCTGAGCAACGAAAAGGGCTAGAAGGGAGAAGATAGTGGGGGTAGGTGAAAAGAAATAAAAGGTGATAGGACGTGAAAGGATGTAGCCGTAAGAACCTTCATTACTTCAGCCGGAGGTAGTCAGAAAGTCACGTGAAGCATCTGGGGAGTTTCATTAAAGCATCGGGTCGGATATAAAGGCTAATGGGTATTCGGGTCAAGCACAGATGGGCTGTTCTTCATTGGGTTGTAACAGAACTGATTGGACCGAGGGAGTTGCTGAGAGCTGGGCCATCTTTAATCAAAGCTGAAGCATCATTGGGCTAGCCCAAAGTGTCATTCCCTGCCTGTACCAAAATGCTGTTAAAACAAAAGGTTGTTAGTTAGTTAGATATATCTGTTAGTAGTAACTATGATTAGTTTACTATAGTTTCAAGATTTGTACAAGAGATCTATAAAAGGCTATTGTAAGACTGCAGTGGGAATTAATGAATTTTTTCTGAGAAAACTTTTCTCTTGGGAGGTTAAGGAAGTCCTCGAAATCTTCCTCCATTGGGTTTTCATTAGCTTTCAATTCTACCGCATTTCATCATAGGGCGTAGCAGGGATAAGAGCACTGGTAGAGTGCTTCAGGTCCCAAGCTTCCAAATAGACTTTTCTCATACAACTTCCAAATAAAGGTGTCCTCATCTTGGCCCATCTTTTGTGAATACAATATAACTGTAATAAGCCAAAATAACTCTCCACTCCCAGTCCAGCTAAATCCTAAACAGACGAGGATTCCAAATAACCTGATTTCCCTCTGCATTCAAATACTCTACAATCACTGCATCCTTATTAACCACCAAGTCAAAAATGGCAGAGACTCAACCGTTAAACATATACTTGCAATCTACGTTCATTATAGAACTTGATATGATTTCATCTTCCCATCTATATTGAGAAGCACCATCTAACACATTGCTGCTGAAAACAGTGAGAAAAGTTAAAAACCATGATACCATAATGGAGAAATTTTTTTTTCTGCTTCCTGCTTTTGAGGAATTGAGTCTTGTTCAGGCATACATTTGGAAAATGCCTCAAAATTAGTTGTCGTAATTATCAATTTTGGAGAATTTGGCCATTCATTCAATGACCAAAGACAGGAGAATGGGTTCTGGCTGACAGGATATCAATAGCTAAGGGTTTAGAAGGCTGAAAAGTGAACTTCTCTGGAACTGTGAATCATAAACCAAGAATGATGGTTGTGAGAGAAGAACAAGAAGGAACTCTAAGAATTAAGTGGCTAGTCCTAGAGGCTGAGAAAACTACCTAAGAGATAAGGTTGCACACTTGCATGAAACAAGTACACAAAAACACAAAATTCTACAAAATTTCTCAAAATCTTCACTGTAATGAACAGAAAATTAGATTCGCATTTACAAGCTATTGATTCTCCTAATCCACAAAACTTTTGACTCTTGACTACTAGAGACTATTTCAGACCCAAGCAAAACCACATATCATATTCCAATGGCATAACTTGACCCATTCAATGGTCCATCAGTGACCCCCATAACTACCAAACAAAACATTTTTCCCACTAGGCAGGGTCGACTATATGGATTTGACAACGCCAATCAAATCTATTTAGGGTCATCTCCTCCGTTAGATCTATGTAGGCAAGGTCATGTTTAATAGTTTCTTTCTAACTGCTCTTGGGTCTCCCTCTCCCTCTCCCTCTCTTTCTCCTAACAATCTTTATATTTTTACACCTTTTAACAGGTGCCTCCATTGGACGCCTCTAACTATCTTAATCGATTTTCTCTCATTTTATCTTTAATCGGTGATATTCCTACTTTACCTCTAATCTCCTCGTTCCTAATCCTCTCTCTACTTGTGATCCAGCACATCCATCTTAACATTTTCATCTCCTCAACTGCCATCTTTTAAACATGATCATGCTTTACATCCCAACATTTTGATCCATATAATAACATTGGTCTTACCACCACCTTATAATACTGTCCTTTAACCTCGAGGGGGACTTTCCAATCATACAAAACCCCTGAAGCATTCCTCCATTTAGTCCACCCGGCCTGAATCCTGTGACTTACATCAATATCAATCCCTTTATCCTATTGTACCATAGATCCAAAGTATCTAAAGTTTTCTCTCTCTATAATCTTTTGAATGCCCAAACTTACTTCTATGCTGCTAATTGTCCTACTTTGACTAAACTTGCATTCCATATATTCTATCTTATATCGACTTAGCCTCAACCCTTTAATTTCTAACGTTCCCGGCCACAATTCTAGCTTAACATTCACTCCTCTCATCTCATCTACTAAAATAATGTTATCTGCAATCATCCTGTTATGAAATCAAACTAAATTTTAACATTATTTGTAACACAAGCACGATTGGAGCTCACATAAATTGGACCTCACCTCAAGAACTTAATAAGCTAAGGTTGAACATGATTTCAGGCTTGATAAGGTTTTCAAACCAAACCTAGACAAATTACTACTGATCTTGATTTAATTCGTTTACAACCCTACAACTCACAAATCATGTGAAAGCAAAGCAACTGATTAGTGCTGGATGATTGAACCGAGTAAGCCAGTGACTCATACCGCAGACCTTTTCAAATCTCAGTGAAGTATTTAAGCCCAAATTAAAACGAGACACTCTCAAGGATCTCAACAAAAATTTTACTCCCATCCACAGCAATGTTAAACAGATAAATTTCAAATACATAAAAGGCATTGTAAGATGCATTGATTGCTAAGTTGATTTTTTGACCAACCAAGAATTCTTTGCTAACAGACGCCACAATGCAACAACTTAAAAAGGTTGTAAACGCAGAGGCTCAAAAACTAACTAGTCTAGACCAACATAAATGTTGAAAGATGATAGTTTATGCTCATTTCTAAAAAAAACGAAAGGCCTAAATAAAACTCAATAAATAAATTTCTACCAATAATTGACCCAACCAAGAGCAAACCAAAACTGGCAAATGGATCAAAAAGTGTAGTTACTTCTACGTGCTCTATTGTTGATACGTTCCTAAGGTAATGCGAAAAGGTCAATCCACTCAACTTGTGCTCAGATCCATCCACTCCTCAGCACTCAAAAGGGAACAAGTCTGCAAGAGGCTCTTCTATGCATTGATATAGAAAATTGAAAGCTTACCTAGAAAATGGATACTTCCAGGGTTACATTATTTGGAACTACCCAGGGCTGTTAAACGAATCACACAATTTGAGTTTGACTCGTTAAGAACTCATTCGATATCCTCTCGTTACGAAATCAAACAAAGTTTTAACATAATTTGTAACTCCAGCACGATTGGAACTCACATCATTTAGAACTCACCTTGAAAACTTAATAAACTAAGCTTGAACATGATTTCAAGCTCGATAAGGTTTCCAAACCAAACTTAAAACAAAATTACTCAGCTTGATTTAGTTTGTTTGCAGCCCAACGCTTCACAAATCATATGAAGGTAAAAGCAACTCAATAGTGCTAGATGATTGAACAGAGCGAGTCAGTGACTTGTACCGCAGACCTTTTCAAAATCTCAGTGAAAGATTCGAGTCCTAAACAAAACCAGAAATTCTCAAGAATCTCAACAAACATTTTACTCCCACCCACAGTAATGTTAAACAAAGAAATTTCAATTATATGAAAGGCATTGTAAGATGCATTGATAGCTAAGTTAATTCTTTGACCGACCAAGAATCCCTTGCTAACAAAAGCCACAATGCAACAGCTTAAAAAGGTTGTGAATGCAGAGGCTGAAAAACTAACTAGTCTGGACCAACATAAATGTTGAGAGAAGATGGTTTATGCTCATTTCTAAAAAAAACAAAAGGTCTAAATAGAACTCCATAAATAAATCTCTACCCCTATAGAGATGGGAATAATTGATCCCAACCAAGGGCAAACCATAATGACAGATGGGTACAAAAAGTATAGTTACTTCTACATGCTTTATTGTTGATACTTTCCCGAGGTTGATGCGAAAAGGTCAGTCTCCTTGCCACCAAAAAATTACAAAATCATAAAAAAAAAAAAAAAAATCCCCAACTATTAAAATGTAATAAAATCCACAGCACCTGTCCAGTGATGCTCACGCCTTTTTGCATTAAATATGAAAAAACTTACTTGTAGAATTCAAGATGATATGTAATAGCATAGTCTTTTGGAACTAATGTAGTTCCAATTGAACAAGAGAGAAGTGAATTCTAAGTTAGACTTGCATGGTGACACTTTAAAATCTAACATTTTAGGCTAACTAGAAAAAAGATAGAATACACAGAATGTAATGTTTGGGTAAAAAGTATAAAAACAAAATAACACAAATAAATAATAAAATTGCCCCTCTTTAGGTGAGATGGCAGCTAACAATTCAACATGATATCAAAGCATGCAAATGTCCAATGTTTAGCCCACTTGATGATGATGATGATGATTAAAATAATAATAATAATAAAGATGACCACATGTATGAGGGCGTGTTAAGAGAGTGAAATAATAATATAAATAATAAAGTCAACCCCCTCTAAGTTCTACCAACTTAAACTTTCACGTGAATGAAGACTAACTATCCAATAGTTTGAGAAACTATAAATGAAAATAAAGATAAACTTAATTGGAAGAAACATATTTACTTATGAAAAAGTAGAAGGAAAGACACATTTGAGGCCATTTTGGTATCTTTGCTATTACTCATAGAATTAGAGCAAGGCAAATAAATGGAGTGCAATAGAATTGCTATACAACCATGAGTTGCTTCTTTTATAGGACTACCAATAAAGCATGCTATCGAGTGGTAAAAGAACTAAATCTAGAGTTGAATTGAGAACTATGAGATAGAATATTAATTTTCCAAGAAACTATTAAAAATAAATGGTTTAGAAGAAATTAGATGGGGCAACATTAAAGACAAAATAAGGAGAACTCAATTTTATTGTAAAGATGTGCAACACAGATCAACTAACCTCGTAGGGAGAAGTGATTTGAATTATTTGATCCACTTTGAAGATAATTAAATAAATAGAATTATTTAGGCCAAGGAGAGGGAAAGGCAATATAAATCAACATAAAGACTTGAATACGCATATGGCTTCTAATAAAGCCAATTGGCAGAAGTGCCACCTAATCAACATTATTTAATTAGGAAAAACACTTGTTAAATTAAGTTGAGGTGGGTACGTGCAAGCATGTGTAAAGTGAACGAAGAAAAGAGCAAAGTTGAATGAAAATGAAGGACTATTCTTATTTTCTTCTAAGGAGCATAATCAATCCTTGAAAAGGAAAGAATGTATAGCTCCTCCCAGGATGACATATATAAGGAATTGCATTGAGGGAAACATATCAATAACTTTCAAAAAAAAATAAAAAGCACCTCAAACTAGTTCAGGTCTGCTAATAAGGGGGAGGGGGGGGGGAAGAAAAAGAAAGAAGCCCATAACCATTGAAAAGTGAGGAAGATAAAATAAGTGGTAAGGATTTCAAATATGTAACCTTTCTTTAGCATTCTTTTGGGTTTATCTGAAGGTTGAGCACTCTCAGACTTCGAAGATTCAATGGAACTCTCGGATTCCCTAGAAACTTTCTGCAATATATGCAATTACTAAATGAGAAAACAGATCGAAGTTCACAATGCATCACAATATTGAAATTGTTACCACATAAACAATAGCCATCTTTATAGATAATATCAACTATTATTTTTATTTTTTGATAACCCATGCAATCACCACCACGCAGGGCCTTGGCTTATAATATTTTAGATAACTTACAGAATTAAACGTTTCTAGTGAACAAACCTGGTACTGTAGTTTACACCTAAAATTTTCCAATATTTAGTAAAAAACATTACTATAACTATAAAATACATTCCAAGCAAATAATAAATGTGAGATAACATTCCTTGTCCCATATATAGAAATTGTATTCCTTTTTACTTTTTCCCCTAAACAACAACTCAATCATATGGTTGACGAATGATTTCCCAGTTACTTTGTAATTTTTTTTCCTTCTTGCATTGAGATTGCAATACAAAATTCGTTCCTAACAAGATTTTGTCACTGCCTATAGTTCTTTCTTGTTCTTATGCTTCTACCTAAAAGGAAAATATATAACTTTCCTAAATTCTGATTGTTGTAAACATATATCTTATTAGCAATACATATGAATATAACATTTGCTTCAACCAGCTGGGACTAAGATGTTGCGTTGAGTTGATTTATTGCTATTACTATCTGTTGAAGATATAGAAGATATTATAGCTTTTGCTTCAACCAGCTGGGACTAAGATGTTGCGTTGAGTTGATTTATTGCTATTACTATCTGTTGGAGACATAGAAGATATTATAAGTAAAGTATTGGTCCTTGATTATTCTTTCCTTCCTAGTTTAGGATCCTTTGCAATCATTTCCTAATTTGAACAAGAATTCTACAAGTATATATAC